>CM014088.1:35055944-35400944 GCA_004119915.2 Collichthys lucidus
TGCTCGGTTCCGTCCACACAGACACTAACTGTAAGTATGGGTCAGTATCTGAGCTCGGGTCAGCGGGGTTCGGCTCCTGAACGGCCGCGAACAGAGCGAGTCTGCGGGACAGAGACCGTGAGGAATGCGGGCCGGTCACGCACTGGAAGTCATGTGAAGGGACGGAGGCCTGCAGGGACAAACTACTGTCAAGAACTTTAACGCGAACACAGATCTACATTAAATATATATAAATATAAACTGTGTGAAGAAGGTCACAAACAAACAGAAACTGTATTAAAAAACAGAAACATAATAAAAACATGAAATAAAAACAATCGATTCAAAAAATATATTATATTAATCACAAAAAAATAATCGCGATTATTTACAGATTTTTTGTGATTAATTAGTTAATTTTTGATAAATTAATTTATCAATAAATTAATTGCATTTTGCTGGGACTGAAGCTTATAATATTATTATGTAAGAATATTTATTTATGTAAAATGATCAAATTAATGTAGAATAAACACAGAGAAGGTATATTTAAATTCTGACACCACTAATATATATATATATATATATTTATATATATATATATATATATATATATATATATATATATATATATATATATATATATAAAATTTTCCCTGTGTTATTAAAGTGTTTCTGATTCTGATTACAGATGATAGATAGATAGATTACACTATCTACTCTTATACCTTGAAATGGTACTTCTGTACTGCTGTCAACACTTTTCTTGTCATATCACTACCTGAAGATTTTTAATATCAAGTGTTTTGAAAATCAGGATAAAACACGGAACATGAACAGCTGTTAAAAAACAAACACATGACAATAAAGGACGTTTCTTTAAATAATCAGTGTCTTCTCTGTGCAGTCTCTAAAGGTTTTAGATTTACATATTGCATAGTTCACTGTGTATATATAATGTATATAGTGTTACAATAGGATATCTTACAGGTGTTTAGTGTTAAACAGTTTCCCTGCGGGGATTAATAAAGTGTTTCTGATGACGTCACATACAAGCAGCTCTGTAAAAGTGACGTCACTTTATTATATATTATGATTGCTATATATTATTATTATTATTATTTTATTATTAGTAGTAGTATATTATTATTCTGGGTAATAAAAGCACAGTGATGTCAGGTGGATCGTTCAGGTTTTAATCTACATAAAAAGTTTGGACGTTTTTTAAATGAACATGACGTCACGTTAACTACACATGACGTCATTAATAATATTAATATTTGCGGTGATGAAATCACGTTTTCGACGCTCGATCGATGCTGCCTTCAACCACAGTGAACCGCGAGCACGCGCCTGCGCGCGCCAGTGGCGGGATTTGATCCGGATCAGACCGGACCCGGCGGCTCGGTGTGGGACACGTCCGGTCTTCACTGAAGCTGGAGTCCGGTTTAAATCCCGGACCGTGTCCGCCATTTTGGCTCCGTTCAGACTGACAAACATTAAAATCATTAAAAATCATTTTAATCACATTATTATTCACATAAATTAACACGCGAAGATGAAGAATAAAAAATAAAACAGAAAAATTATACTGACAAAAACAACAAACACTCAATTAACATAATTAACATTAAAAAAAAGATTTTAAACAACAATTGCTCAAAGTAGTGCTAAAAACATTTAAAAATAAATATGTTTTTTTGTTAGTGTGAAAGATTAGACAAGCTAGAGCATGATACAAAATATAAATATCATTTAAAATACAGATAAACTGTGTAAATATAAAAGTAGACCGGTCCTGTTGGGTCCAACCAGACGAGACAAACTCAAAGAGTCAAATAAAGAAAACATTGAGAAAGATCTGGTGACCCTGAACCCTCCTGGGGCATCTCCCTGTTCTTCCTCTTATCCGGGTCGGGTCGTGGACAGTCTGTTCCAGCTCCTCCTGGAGGATCCCGAGGTTTCCCCAGAGGTTGAACCTCCTCAGCCGTCCGAGTCATGACCCAAAGCTTGTGACCATCGGTGAGGGTTGGAACGTAGACGGACTCTGAACCACAACAGACCAGCGGTACTGTCGACACCGCACCGACCCGCCGGTCCACCTCACGCTGCTTGAAGTCCTGTGTGAAGTCGCGTTCCTCAGGGTTGAAATTTTTGACTGAAGTGACGTTAAACGAATCAAAAACTCTTTCGGAACTTTAAATATAAAACACGTCTTCACATCAGCTGTTTGTCCAGTAATAAGATTTCTTTCTCCAGCTTCTTCATCTTCAGCGCTCTGAACGCCATCTGCTGCTCGCGGTTCTCCATCTCCTTCTTCAGGTAGCAGCAGTAAAGAGCTCGTAAGTCTTCGGTCTGTTTCTGAAACACAAATTAAACATCACGTCGTCTCACAGCGTTCTTTATTCGTTTTACCTTCGGCCGGCACGATGAACTCACCTCAGCGCTCCTGAGTCCGGTCGACGCCGCGCATGCCGAGCCGGTCTTCTCCTGGAAGCTGCTGCTGTTCACGTCCTGCAACAAAGTCCAGACTTTAGAGATCTACAGACTTTAAACATTCACAGATGTTTTCGAGGAACTCACGGCTTCAAACTGAGCGTCGCTGACGTCCGTCTCGTCGCTGCTCGAGCTCTCTGGTTCGGCCTTCGTTACGGGCAGCAGGAGGACGGGGTGGCCTGAGACTGTCGGGGGTTGAAGGAGGTTGAATGAGGTGAGAAACTCCTGACGAGGTTACAAACAGAAGTTCACCTACCGCTGATGAAGGAGCTGTCCGACCCCGTCAGCGGTTCAATACACGCCCCTCCAGGCACGACCTCCATCCTCAGCCCGCCGTCTTTGTGCTGCAGGACGTCGTCCTCCGCCGAGGTCAGGGACGGCGTTGTGGACCCGCCCTCCGTCCTCGGCATCTCGGCTCGTCTTCTTTTGGCTGTTTGGACAGATCAGAGAGTCAAGACACTCGGCTGGACGCGATGACTCATAAAGACGGAGACATGTTACCTGTTTGAACGATGTTTTTATGTTTGACCTTCACCTGCTGCCACGAGCGCTTGTAGCCGCTGTCCGACACCCTGAAGAAAGATGAGTCCAGATGTCAGAAGGACGGCCGTGAGATGAGCTCAAAGTGGAGTTTGTGTTTGTCTCTGACCGACTCGGATTGGATGGACTCAACCTGCTGAAGGATCTACTGATCCAGCTCTACACCGTCCATCACTGTCCTGTTTGGATCAGCCACCAAACGGGACGAGGATGGACAGTCAGGACCGAGAGCTGACCCCCAGTCAGGACCGAGAGCTGACCCCCAGTCAGGACCGAGAGCTGACCTCCAGTCAGGACCGAGAGCTGACCCCCAGTCAGGACCGAGAGCTGACCTCCAGTCAGGACCGAGAGCTGACCCCCAGTCAGGACCGAGAGCTGACCCCCAGTCAGGACCGAGAGCTGACCTCCAGTCAGGACCGAGAGCTGACCTCCAGTCAGGACCTCTACATGTCCGGAGTTAGGACCCAAACAACCTTGGTTCATTTTTGGTTAATTTCTTTCTCCAGAGGAACCAGCCTGACCATCAAGGTTCTCCAGAGGATCCACCCTGACCATCAAGGTCCTCCAGAGGAACCACCCTGACCATCAAGGTTCTCCAGAGGATCCACCCTGACCATCAAGGTTCCTCCAGAGGATCCACCCTGACCATCAAGGTCCTCCAGAGGAACCACCCTGACCATCAAGGTTCTCCAGAGGATACACCCTGACCATCAAGGTTCCTCCAGAGGAACCACCCTGACCATCAAGGTTCTCCAGAGGATCTAACCTGACCATCAAGGTTCTCCAGAGGATCCACCCTGACCTTTAAGGTTCTCCAGAGGATCCACCCTGACCACCAAGGTTCTCCAGAGGAACCACCCTGACCATCAAGGTTCCTCCAGAGGAACCACCCTGACCATCAAGGTTCTCCAGAGGATCCACCCTGACCACCAAGGTTCTCCAGAGGATCCACCCTGACCACCAAGGTTCTCCAGAGGAATCACCCTGACCATCAAGGTTCTCCAGAGGATCCACCCTGACCATCAAGGTTCTCCAAAGGATCCACCCTGACCATCAAGGTTCTCCAGAGGATCCACCCTGACCATCAAGGTTCTCCAGAGGATCCACCCTGACCACCAAGGTTCTCCAGAGGATCCACCCTGACCATCAAGGTTCCTCCAGAGGATCCACCCTGACCATCAAGGTTCTCCAGAGGATCCATCCTGACCATCAAGGTTCCTCCAGAGGATCCACCCTGACCATCAAGGTTCTCCAGAGGATCCACCCTGACCATCAAGGTTCCTCCAGAGGATCCACCCTGACCATCAAGGTTCTCCAGAGGATCCACCCTGACCATCGGCTCCATGCAGAGTTCACTGTGTGGATGTTATTGATCGACTTCTGTCACAATCTGAGCGTGTCCGAGACAAAAACAAACATTTAGTGGCTGAACTTTGTCACGTGTGTTTTTGCCCCTTCAGTTCCCGTGGATGAAGTTTCTTCTTACGCGTTGATCTTGTCTGCGATCCTCTGCCAGGCTTCCTCTCGGAGTTTGGAGGCCGTGGTCGTGTTGGACTTGGCGGTCAGGATGTCTCTCTCTTCTTCATACGACCTTAAGATGAGTTCCTGCTCTTTGGGGCTGAAGAAATGAGCTCGCTCGTGTTTCTTCATCGCGTCTGTGGAACGACGGAGGCGGTGACACAAACACACAAACACAGAAACACAGAAACCTGCAGAGTCTGAATGTTTGAACTGCTCACCTCTGTCACAGCTCAGCTGCTCTGTGCTCGATTCACCTCCCCTCGACGTGCTGAGCGGGTGCGCGCGCAGTTATCCGAGCCTTTGAAGCTGGGTTTAGTCATCGAACCCGGGGTCGAACCCGCGCGCCGGGTACCGTCACGCCGCGCGCGTCACGTGCTCGATATCACGGTGCGGTCCGTGTACGGAAGCCGGCACGAGGCGACGGCAGGTGAAGCCGGAGATCAGCGCGCGCTTTGTTAACCCCGGATTTAATAATTCAGCTTAAAGGCGCGCTCACGTGGAGGAGGCGGGGTCTGCGGCTGGAAGAGTCACGTGGGGCGGGCACGCGCGTCTTACTAACCGTTAATAAGAGATAATTAATATATTATTGTTTTATATTTTAATTCATTTTATATCATTTATTTATTCTGTTTTTATTTCGTTGACTTTTAATAAATATTTAAAGAGCTCTGTTACCTGAACAGGTGATTTTATTTTACATTTGATTTATTTGGAAATGGTCACATTACATCACGCACAGAATATTTTAAAATATTAAATATATGAATATATTTATGTACATACATGTACGTATGCTACTGTAGATAAAGTTATAACAATAATCATCTTCTCTTATGTTATCAGTGTTTCTGTTTACAAACATGAGATGGCCACAATATTAGAAACACCTTAAATATAAATAAATAATATAGTCCAGGACAACCTCGATAAACATTTAAACTGACAGTGTCGAGCTTCATTAAGGTGAATTCATATCAGGAGTTCTAATGAAGTGAACACAGTCAGTGTTTATATATAGATACATGGATATATACGGCTGGGAGTGACGAGGAGATTATTTATATATATATATATATATATATATATATATATATATATATATATATATATATATATATATATATATATATATATATATATATATATATATATATATATATCTACACCCACACACCACCTTCATCCTGATGCAGTAACATTTTAACATTAATATGAGTCTGACTATGATTTAACTCTGTAACCTGCAGCCTCGATAATAAAGCTGGAGTTAAATTAACTCAACTTCATAAAAATTTTGGTTTTATGGAGCTCTGCGCTGCTTTCATGACCTGACGCGACTTCACAGCAGTTGTTTGTTTCCAGGTGGATCTAAATTAATTAATCAATCAGTTTGTGATCATCCAGACTTCTTTAATCTGACGTCACACCAACAGTTTGCTGAAAAACATGAAATAACTTTAATATAACCTCAGTCTGGTGGCGTGACTTCATATTTTTCTTTCAGTTTGATTAAAATAAACGTAACTTCTGTGTCATCAAACTCAAGGTGAGCCGAGGTCAGGTGACGACACATGTCTGGTGCTTTTACTGCAGCGAGCTCGGAGTGTTTCCTGTCTACAGAAGAACCAGGCGTGCTGGAGGTCATAATATTTACTTTATTTAAGTCAAGTTAAGCAGACATTTTTGTTTGGTGGTCCGGAGTTGGTTCGGGTGCTCCATGACGGAGCACGGAGGTAAACAACACAAACATGGAGAGTAAACGGAGGGTGGAGGTGTGGTCCAGTAACTATCTGAGGAGGGTGGAGGGGGACCGGCTGGTCCCTGGGCCCAGTGAGGTCCGTCTGGTCCGGAGGGCTTCACTCGTCGTGGCCCTCGTAGCCGTCAGGGAGAGCGTTGGCGTGAGGGTTGTGGAACAGAGATTTGTTGCCGTCTCCCCACGGGAAGCGCTGTGAGGAATCAAACACACGACACCGTCAGCACGACACACTGACACACCGAGGCGGCGTTTCATTGGTTACTTTAGAGCTCAGAGGTCCGACCTTGGAGCGGATGCGCAGGTGGGTGTACGGGATGAACTCGGGCTGCTCGTGGCTGTGCTGCTGCTCCTTCAGGTACATGTTCAGCATGCACACGGCGACGCCGGGCAGAGCCACCACGAAGGTCAGAATCTTCCAGGTCTTTGCTGCAACACGACAAAGACGGACAGGAGGTCAGACTGAAAGAACGACACGTCAGTCAGGAGAGGAAGGTTCTGACTTCAAATTAAAACTGCTCAGATTTTATTTCAGCTCCTGAAACTTGAAGATTTTCTGCTTTTTGTCTCTGACAGAAACTGATGTGAAATATTTTGAATCTTATCAGACACACTGTGCGAGTGAGCGGCTCAGATGACGGATGATGTTCTCGTGTGGTTCAGTCACAGTGAACAGCAGCGGTTCAGAAAATGTGGCGACGTCAAATATTCAGTTTCCTGTCACAGACGACTAAAAACATTTCACATGTGAGCGGCTGAAATGTGAAATCTAGACGACTTCACGGACTGACAGAACGCTTGATGCAGGTGTTCAGTCGTCAGGTTAACGAGCACGCACCAGATCAATAAACTATGGGGGTAATTTTGTCTCAAAAAGATTTGAATGCGTACAATATGATTTGAATGCGTACAATATGATTTGTATACATATGCATACATTTATAAATATCCAAATACAAAATACAAATATAAAAATGTGACATACAAATAAATAAACGAATTTGTATAAATAAATGTGAATTTGTAAATATATTTTCGAGATTTGAAAATAAATGTCCTTGACTTTGTGTGTGGAGTCAGCATTTGTGGATCCATTTTTTGCATTTGTGGATCCATTTTTTGCTTTTCTCGCGATGACGTAATTTTGAGACAATCCTTCCGCTCACCAGATTCACAAATAAATGCCACCAGATTTGAATACAAATAGCGGTACACCCTTCACCGAACATCCAGCAGATGGCAGTGTTGTGCAACGGTGCAGACCAAGGTACTTTTTATTATTCTGTTTCTGGACATAATGGAGAGAAGCTGAAACCAGAAACGACTGTTTTTTTCGTTTTTGATAAAAAACGAAAAAACGCATCTGCCTCTACAGGTTAGCGGCACGTGCCTCAGATAGTGGTATTTAGTAGTGGCATTTCCGGGAAATGCCACTACTAGATGCCGATGCCACGAATTGAGCCAGTGTGCACGTCGCAGGTCCACACACAGGACAGTCTGTGCAAAGCGTCAGTCAATTGAAAACCGGACATTTTCATGAACCTATAAAGAAAAAAATCCTCAGGAGCCCCAGACAGGACGTAAAAATGTCCGGCCAAAAGAGGACGTTTGGTCACTCTTTAATAAAGAAATAACTTTGTCAAACGGAAGAATTTTTATTTTGAAGAGTACCGGGCAAAGAAGCGTACGAGCCCCGCCCACCACTAAAACGGAATATGGTAGTGGAAATTTTGTTTTTGGTGATTGGAACAGAAAACGAGAAATTGAGCCGAATTTTCGTTTTTTCGTTTTTTATCAAAAACGAAAAAACGAAAAAAAACAGTCGTTTCTGGTTTTAGCTTCTCTCCATTATGTCCAGAAACAGAATAATAAAAAGTACCTTGGTCTGCACCGTTGCACAACACTGCCATCTGCTGGATGTTCGGTGAAGGGTGTACCGCTATTTGTATTCAAATCTGGTGGCATTTATTTGTGAATCTGGTGAGCGGAAGGATTGTCTCAAAATTACGTCATCGCGAGAAAAGCAAAAAATGGATCCACAAATGCAAAAAATGGATCCACAAATGCTGACTCCACACACAAAGTCAAGGACATTTATTTTCAAATCTCGAAAATATATTTACAAATCCACATTTATTTATACAAATTCGTTTATTTATTTGTATGTCACATTTTTATATTTGTATTTGGATATTTATAAATGTATGCATATGTATACAAATCATATTGTACGCATTCAAATCATATTGTACGCATTCAAATCTTTTTGAGACAAAATTACCCCCATAATAAACGATCAGACGGGAACCACACATGCTGATCAGAGGACTGAAGGTCGACTGACGCTCTGATATTATTGTTGATTTGTTTTTAATCTGAGCATTTTAATGAGCGATGACATCGTTCACATTTTCAGGTTCACTTTTTATGTTAAACCTCATTTACAAAATAAAAGACCAAAAAAATTAAAGAAACTAAAAAACAATGTGAAATATTTCAGTTTGTCTCTTTGTCCTGTTTCTTCAATACATATTATAAATGTATGGATTCTATAAGCTCAGATATCGTCTTCATGCTGTCTTAGGTCATAGTCTTTAGGTCGTAGTCTCCAGTCTTTAGGTCGCAGTCTTTAGGTTGTAGTTGTAGTCTTTAGACAGTCTCTAGTCTTTAGACAGTCTCTAGTCTTTAGACAGTCTCTAGTCTTTAGACAGTCTCTAGTCTTTAGACAGTCTCTAGTCTTTAGACAGTCTCTAGTCTTTAGGTCGTAGTCGTAGTCTTTAGGTCGTAGTCGTAGTCTTTAGGTCGTAGTCGTAGTCTTTAGGCAGTCGTAGTCTTTAGGCAGTCTCCAGGCTTTAGGCAGTCTCCAGTCTTTAGGCAGTCTCCAGTCTTTAGGCAGTCTCCAGTCTTTAGGCAGTCTCCAGTCTTTAGGCAGTCTCCAGTCTTTAGGTTGTAGTCGTAGTCTTTAAGCAGTCTTTAGTCTTTAGGCAGTCGTCGTAGTCTTTAGGCAGTCGTCGTAGTCTTTAGGCAGTCGTCGTAGTCTTTAGGCAGTCGTCGTAGTCTTTAGGCAGTCGTCGTAGTCTTTAGGCAGTCGTCGTAGTCTTTAGGCAGTCGTAGTCTTTAGGCAGTCGTAGTCTTTAGGCTGTAGTAGCAGTCTTTAGGCAGTCTCCAGTCTTTAGGCAGTCTCCAGTCTT
The DNA here is from genome assembly GCA_004119915.2 of Collichthys lucidus. Classification (NCBI taxonomy): domain Eukaryota; kingdom Metazoa; phylum Chordata; class Actinopteri; family Sciaenidae; genus Collichthys; species Collichthys lucidus. The sequence goes on from CM014088.1 coordinate 35,065,425, forward strand.
TAGGCAGTCTCCAGTCTTTAGGCAGTCTCCAGTCTTTAGGTTGTAGTCGTAGTCTTTAAGCAGTCTTTAGTCTTTAGGCAGTCTTTAGTCTTTAGGCAGTCTTTAGTCTTTAGGCAGTCTCCAGTCTTTAGGCAGTCTCCAGTCTTTAGGCAGTCTCCAGTCTTTAGGTTGTAGTCGTAGTCTTTAAGCAGTCTTTAGTCTTTAGGCAGTCTTTAGTCTTAACGTAGTCTTAGTGTTTGTTGTTTGTTTGCAGCTCAAAGTCGTCCAGCTAACGGCTAATGCTAACACAGGAGCAAGGTCACTGCGACAAACTGTCGTAAAATAACCAACACGAGTCAAACGCTGAGTCTCAAAGAGGCGGGAAAGTTACCGGAGTGCTCGCCGTGTCCGTGTCCCGCCGCCGCAGAGAGCTGCCGCCGGTCCCGGGTCAGAGACCGGAGAGGAACCCGGAGAGGAACCCGGAGCGCCTGAGAGAGCCGAGCGAGAGCCGCCATTTTCCTGTCTGAGAGACGCACGGGGACCGGAAGCACTTTGTAAAGACAGGGGTCACGTGACGGCGAGGCGGCGTCATGAAGCGGCGACACAGCGCGACTTAGCGGGAAAACCGAGAAATTATAAAAAACATAAATTAACAAAAAATGATTAATTATTATTTTATATTTTAATTACACTGAATAATGTTAGTCTGCATGATTCTTACTGAAGCTGCAGTTCCTCTAACGTCCACCTGAGGCTGGCTCCAGCAGTGAGTCAGTCTCCATAAGTCCCCATGTTTCACAGCAGAAATAAACATGTTTACAGCCTGGTACAAAAAACAGTTTTGGTCTCTGTAGCTAATTTCCCCGTTCATGACAACTGTACTGTGCTTCTCTAAGCTAACAATGAGCTAACAACAAGCTAAAAACATGCTAAAAACAAGCTAACAACACGTTAAAACAAGCTAAAAACATGCTAAAAACAAGCTAACAACAATGAGCTAAAACAAGCTAACAACACGCTAAAAACAAGCTAACAACTAAGAGCTAAAATAAGCTAACAACAGGCTAAAACAATCTAACAACTAAGAGCTAAAACAAGCTAACAACACGCTAAAAACAAGCTAACAACAATGAGCTAAAACAAGCTAACAACACGCTAAAACAATCTAACAACTAAGAGCTAAAACAAGCTAACAACACGCTAAAAACAAGCTAACAACAATGAGCTAAAATAAGCTAACAACAGGCTAAAACAATCTAACAACTAAGAGCTAAAACAAGCTAACAACACGCTAAAAACAAGCTAACAACAATGAGCTAAAACAAGCTAACAACAATGAGCTAAAACAAGCTAACAACAGGCTAAAACAAGCTAACAACAGGCTAAAACAAGCTAACAACATGCTAAAACAAGCTAACAACAGGCTAAAACAAGCTAAAAACATGCTAAAAACAAGCTAACAACAGGCTAAAACAAGCTAACAACAGGCTAAAACAAGCTAACAACAGGCTAAAACAAGCTAACAACAAGATAAAAGAAGTTAACAGGCTAACAATGACCAAAACAAGATAAAGTAGTAACCTTTGTGGCTCTAATAATACTCAATATTTTTTGGTCTTTTTAAACTTTTTTTTATTTTGACAGAGACAGCTGAAGAGAGAGAAAGAGAAACCCTGAACTTCCGCAGCAAAGACTGAGCCTTCGTACACGCGGCGGCTGCTCGACCAACTGAGCTAACCAACACCCCGAATTTCTAATAATATTTAATATTTAATTAACAATGAGCTAAAACAAGATAACAACAATTTAACAACCAAGCAGTAACCTCTGTGGCTGGTAAATGAAGCCAATGTGGAAGTACCAAAAACTGCAGTTCCTCTAACATCCACTTGAGGCTGGCTCCAGAAGTGAGTCAGTCTCCATAAGTCCCCATGTCCAAATGTCCAACTTCAGAGCAGAAATAAACATGTTTACAGCCTGGTACATAAAGCTAACTAATACAAAAATAGCCAAAATGCAGAGAATAAGATGATGGTTCACAACCTTTGGGGTCATGTCCCACAAATGTTACATTAATTTTTCAGACGTGCAGGTACACGTCATGATATCAATGAAACAACCTCTCACTTCCTGTGTCCGTTAACGAGCATAAATAACGAGTGAACAACCTGGAAACATTTTGAGGTTCAGCAGCGTTTCTCTTTAAAAGGGGAGGACGGTCTGCGGTCCCACGGTCAGAGTCCAGTTCAGAGACATTCAGAGATTTTCTGGTGGATCGCGGTGAGTCCCGAACGTTGGTTTTGTTGGAGTTTACCTTTAAGATGTAAAGTTTTCAACGTTTATCGAAACATGTAGAAATGTGCTTTAATCTGTGTGACACTTTAAAAACTCGTCTGTTTACAGATAAAAACAACACTTTAATATTAAAATGTGTCTTCTGTGACGTATGAAGTGAAATTAGCTCCATATCTTTGTAATAAACTGTACGTAAAGACAGAAGTCTGTTATTTATCGAGCCGTTAATCGTTAACTAAAGCAGATTTTGGTGACCTCTTCCTCGCCGTTGAACTCTGGACTGTTTATTGTCAGATTATATTAAATCAAACGTCTTTTTTCCAGAAGGATGGATGCAGAGTATCACCAGTTTGGGTCACCTGACAGCGGCCCGGTCCATGCAGGCGACAGAACGACGCCACGGACAGGTACGCCGCGTGATGTGACTCGTCAATGAGGGCGTGAGGTCATGAAATAACACCTGCGGATGGTTACAGGTCTGAGGAGGATGGTGGGATACGTCCTGTACGGAGTCCTCGTGCTGCTGCTGTTGATCCTGCTGATGGTCACCGGGATTAAATGTACGGCCGTGAACATTTTTATATTCACACAAACGTCGTTTCTCTGATGGCGTAACGTGTTTTTGTGTCCAGTCACTCAGGTAAATCAGGAGATCTCTGGCATCAAACTTCACCTGGAGAGAATGGGACAAGCGTCTTCAGGTCAGGAGACTTCTTCAGCGACGAGATGATGATGACGATGATGCAGACATACAGGTGATAGTTGTGTTTCTTTCTAATCTAAAGGTGTGACCGTGCAGGTGAAGAAAGTCGTCCCTGTTAAAGGTAAGCCAACGTTAAACCGTTAAAATCTGATTTCTCTGAGGGTTTTCTGGGCGTTTCTTGCATCTTCCTCTCTGCAGGAACGTGTCGCGAGCGCTGGGTGTCCTTCCAAAGAAGCTGCTACCTGCTGTCCACCAACGCCGTCACCTGGAACGAAGCCGAGAAGCAATGTCAGACACTTGGAGGACACCTGGTGGTCCTGAACAACGTGGAGGAACTGGTGAGAGCTAACAGCCAAACATCAACAAGGTCACCAACAGCACAGCTCGACTTACGTATTGTCCAGCTCCTGTTCTGGCACGACACTGGCTCTGCTCCCCATTCAGGCCTCAAAGACACACGTTTGTATTTCATTGTTCTTCCAGGACTACCTGTCAGGAATCGTTGAAGTCCACTATAACTACTGGATCGGACTGGTGGAGCGGGAACACGAGGGACACTGGAGCTGGGTGGACGGGACCAACTTCAACTCAACCGCAACGTGAGCGCAAACGTTAAACGTGAAGTTTAAGAGATCCCCCAAAAACGTTGTGAAATGTTGTTTGTACGTTTGCGTTCAGTTTCTGGGATGACGGTCAGCCGGACGACTGGGACTACCGGGTGAACGGAGAGGACTGCGGGCAACTTCACGCCTCCGAGATACGAAAACGCAAGCTGTGGAACGACGCGGCGTGTAACCTGAAGTATCAGTACATCTGTGAAACCACGGCGTGAGAGGAAGACTGAAGCCTCATGGGAAATGATGTTTGTAATCATGTGATCATATGAAGAGCAATAAAACATGAATATGACGACGCCTGTCCTCCTTTATTGATCAGAGAGAGGGAATGTTGTTGGAATGATTGAACGTTGTTTTTAAAGATCATTTTTTTCAAGCTTTATTTGACAGAGGCGGCTTGAAGACACAAAATGGGAATTAAAATTCAGCGAAACGAAGCGACGTGCTGGAGGAGGAGCCGTGAGTCCGATTCATCAGACGAGGAACATGAAGCTGAACATTGGAGAGAGGTGGTCACCCAACGTGTGCCCCGTTATGCAACATGTATGTCTACATACACACTGTAACCACGACGCTTCAGCAGCAGCGGTGTGAACACAACGTGTTGACACAGCTGACTGTTGGACAGTTACTCTGCACACACAAATCTGAACATGAAGGAGACAAAAACTTTCCAGTCTCTGACCTGAACTCCTAAAAACACTTTTTAAAAGGAAGTTTGGTCGATTCTCACGACTTCTTTGTGCAGTTTTACTTCATAAATACAGTTTATTATCATTATTTTTACTCCAGAGACGAGTTCCTTAGAAACAAAAGATCAGATTATGATTTTTAATTAACAAAACAGTTGCATGATCGAGTTTCAGAGGTCGTACATGAACCAAAATTATAAAAATACCCAACGGTTATCATCTCTAACAGTCGTTTTCTGACTTTGGTCTCTGATCCTGAACAAAACACCAAACCTCGTTAAACTGCCACTTTAATTAGCTGCATCTGACACTTTCCGGATGTAGGAATTCTGTCGAGTTGACAGTCTGAGTTCGAGTCCCACCCTCGTGTGTTATCACCTCCCATCCTATAAGAAGAGGCTGCAGTAGCGTTCAGGTCCTGTAGACTGCAGTCATGAAGCTCACAGATGCTCTGCTGCTGCTGCTCGCCGGTGAGAAACAGACTCAGCCGTCAGTGAGTTCTCATTCTCTCACTTGATCTTCATTCTTCTGTTTTCGCCTCCAGCTCACGCGGTCGGCGGCACTCTGCTGCCCAGAGCCTTGTGGCAGTTTGGCACTATGATCCAGTGCGCTGAGCCCGGGGTGAACCCGTTCCAGTACAATAACTATGGCTGCTGGTGCGGCTTCGGAGGGAGGGGCACGCCTCTGGATGACGTGGACAGGTGAGGAAACACTTCAGTGTTCTGGCTCCTGATTGGTGGACTCCTCTCTGAACATGCATGGTGTGTTTCAGGTGCTGTGAAGTTCACGACAGGTGTTACCGAGCCAGCAGGCTGGCACCCGGATGCACTGCTGTCGCCGATCTACCTTATGTCCTCGTTTATGACTTCAGCTGTTCCAACAAGCAGGTCACCTGCTCAGGTAAGACTCAACACTCAGACATTCATGTGTCATTTTAAGGTAATTTACAGAATAAATAATTAATTTACAGAAAAATACTGTAATATTTCTTTTTTATACACCGTGTACGTGGTTTCTTTTGATTTAAAACAAAGTTGACGTTACAGAAAAAGACAAAAATCTCTAAATCTGCCTGCATAAAAACACCTTTTTCCCCGTTTTAGTGTCTTTCAGCTCATCCTACATATATATATATATATATATATATATATATATATATATATATATATATATATATATATATATATATATATATATTATATGTATATGGGGACTGTGTGCAAGCAAATGCTTGTCTGTAACATGTAACATGAGCTAACAGACTGTGCTAACCCGAGCTAACAGTATATATAATATATATATAGAGGGCTGTGTGCAAACAAACGCCTGTTTTTAAGCCGCTGTCGTTCACTTCCTGTCTCCACAGCCTCCAACAATAAGTGCCAGGCTGCCGTGTGCGAGTGCGACCGCGTGGCGGCTCACTGCTTCGCTAAGCACAAATACAACCCCGAACACAAGAACCTGGACCCCAAAGAACACTGCGTCAACTGAGACACGCAAACACAACAAACACGAGAGAGACGACGGATCGAATCAAAGTTTAATTAAAGGTTTAAAATGAAGCTTTTGTGGAATAAAATGTGAGCTTCTCGTTTGCAGCTTGTTCAGAGCTCCTCCGTGTCCTCGTGTCTGTTTGCTCACGTCTGCAGCCGAGCTTATCTCAGCTTTATCGGACAGATCACAACAAGAAGCTCAACAAAAGGTCAAAGGTCACGTGAAGCTTATGGTCGGATCATGAATGTACAAATATTCTGCAGAACTTTAAAAAAACATTTAAATTGATCATTAAGGTACAAAAACAACAATTAGCAGCAACAACAGTCAAATGATTATAACTTCAAAATAAGAGCGCGGCTCTGTGGATTATATGGGCTTGTAGAGGAGAGTGGTCACGTACTTCTTCTTGTATCGGTGCGTCGCGCTGAGAACCATCACGCCGTCCTGAAACACGGAGACAAGACGAACCATCAGCCAGGTCCGCAGCAGCAGCTACCGCCACCACAACACTATGAGTGGATACTTTGTAGCTTACCAAATGAGTTCAGCAGCTAACGGCATCTATGAAGCTAACTTAAGTAAGGCCCAGCTCCTATTCTGACACGACACTAAGCCTGTAAACCTCTTCCTCTTCCCAGTGGTCCAAAACGTCTGTGGTACAAACACTAACACACCCCCGGTGCTCTGAGCTCACAGCCCGGCTAACAAACTGAGCTAACAGCAGCTAACAGACTGAGCTAACATGAGATAACAGCAGCTAACAGACTGTGCTAACACAGGCTAACAACAGCTAACAGACTGAGCTAACATGAGCTAACAGCAACTAACAAACTGTGATAACATGAGCTAACAGCAGCTAACAATCTGAGCTAACACGAGCTAACAGCAGCTAACAGACTGAGCTAACATGAGCTAACAGCAGCTAACAAACTGAGCTAACATGAGCTAACAGCAGCTAACAGACTGAGCTAACACGAGCTAACAGCAGCTAACAGACTGAGCTAACACAAGCTAACAGCAGCTAACAGACTGAGCTAACATGAGCTAACAGCAGCTAACAGAATGAGCTAACATGAGCTAACAGCAGCTAACAGACTGAGCTAACATGAGCTAACAGCAGCTAACAGAATGAGCTAACATGAGCTAACAGCAGCTAACAGAATGAGCTAACAGGAGCTAACAGCAGCTAACAGACTGAGCTAACATGAGCTAACAGCAGCTAACAGAATGAGCTAACATGAGCTAACAGCAGCTAACAAACTAAGCTAACATGAGTTAACAGCAGCTAACAGACTGAGCTAACATGAGCTAACAGCAGCTAACAGACTGAGCTAACATGAGCTAACAGCAGCTAACAGACTGAGCTAACATGAGCTAACAGCAGCTAACAGACTGAGCTAACATGAGCTAACAGCAGCTACAGCTGTCAGCAGTTTACTTCACTGTCCATCATAAACTCTGTAAATCACAGAGAGTTGAGGCGGAGCAGCCGGAGGACATCAGAGGGAAAACCAGAAAACATTTCCTCCATAAAATATGATCCAGTTTCACCAGAATCAGTGAAATAGTTGCTGCTGTGTGTGTGTGTGTGTGTGTGTGTGTGTGTGTGTGTGTGTGTGTGTGTGTGTGTGTGTGTGTGTGTGTGTGTGTGTGACTCAGACAGGTAAAGCACGTGTTGTTGTTGTTTACCTTGATGGAGAGGGCGTACAGGTGGTTGAGCATCACGTGGTTCGGTTCTGGAAGCAGCGTTGGGTCGCACTGGTTCAGATTCAGAGACAGAGGATGAGTTTAACGGGTCCGCGCGGCGCCGTGTCGGGCTGCCGTCGTTCATACTCACAGAGATGCCGGTGTCCTTGTTGAGCAGCACCTGCAGCAGGTGAGGAGGTAAGAACGGAGGATGCTTGAGTTTGTCGTCTGATCTGATCACGTACGCATCCTGTTGGTACGGACCGGGAGGCGAACTGGACAGGTCTGTGAGAGAGTGGTCACATGACATGGAGAGGTCAGGACGTGTGTTAGATCAGGTGTGTCGTGACTGAAGCTGTGACAGGTGAGTACCTGACAGGTCCGACGTGTCCTCGGAGTCGATCCTGAGTGCGTCAAACACCTCGAAGTCCGTCCTCTTCACCTGGATCACGTTATTAACGGTTCCCGTCTTCGACGTCATCACGGCCTGAGAGACACAGCGTGGACACAAACGTCTTCAACTCAAAACACGAGGACGATAAACTCCGAAGCGCTCACTCACCCCGGTCGGGTCCAGAGTCCACTGGCCGTCCACGCAGAACTTGTACTGGTGCTCTCCCTCCGGCAGGTCCACGATGGCCACGAAGTTCTTCTGACTGTGAGAGACAACAAGAGGAGTGAGACAGGTCGGCGAGGAGTGAGACAGGTCGGCGAGGAGTGAGACAGGTCGGCAAGGTCCAGCACGGTCCAACAGAGTCGGACTACCTTTTGTTGAGCGGGATCTTTGTGACCCAGTTGTTGAAGGAGCCGGACACGAAGACTTCTTTGGCTCCTCCGGTCCACCTGAACACCGTGGGCCTGGCCTGTGTCGGGCTCTTGCTGTCGCTCTCCAGGTCCTGCTGCCACGCCAGAAACTCCTGAATTTCCTGCGGAGCCTGCAGAGCGTGAGGCGAGGTTAATACACGGGTCAACAGGTGACTCTCATTCAGACGTGTTCATCAGTCATGTGAGTCCGATTCATCCAAATCTGCCACATCGAAAGGTTTGAATAAAAACATTTAATTTAATATATTTTAATTTAACTTGTGTGGCCACATTTTCTGTATTAATGCTGCAAGTTTGTCTGTGTTGAAATAACGTAACCAATGTTTTACAGTGTTAAATATTGTTTTACAGTGTTAAATATTGTTTTACAGTGTTTAATATTGTTTTACAGTGTTAAATATTGTTTTACAGTGTTAAATATTATTTTACAGTGTTTAATATTGTTTTACAGTGTTTACAGTGTTAAATATTGTTTTACAGTGTTAAATATTGTTTTACAGTGTTTACAGTGTTAAATATTATTTTACAGTGTTTAATATTGTTTTACAGTGTTTACAGTGTTAAATATTGTTTTACAGTGTTTAATATTATTTTACAGTGTTTACAGTGTTAAATATTGTTTTACAGTGTTTAATATTGTTAAATATTGTTTTACAGTGTTAAATATTGTTTTACAGTGTTAAATATTGTTAAATATTGTTTTACAGTGTTAAATATTGTTTTACAGTGTTAAATATTGTTTTACAGTGTTTACAGTGTTAAATATTGTTTTACAGTGTTTACAGTGTTAAATATTGTTTTACAGTGTTAAATATTGTTAAATATTGTTTTACAGTGTTAAATATTGTTTTACAGTGTTAAATATTGTTTTACAGTGTTTACAGTGTTAAATATTGTTTTACAGTGTTTACAGTGTTAAATATTGTTTTACAGTGTTTACAGTGTTTAATATTGTTTTACAGTGTTAAATATTGTTTTACAGTGTTAAATATTGTTTTACAGTGTTAAATATTGTTTTACAGTGTTAAATATTGTTTTACAGTGTTTAATATTGTTTTACAGTGTTTAATATTGTTTTACAGTGTTAAATATTGTTTTACAGTGTTTACAGTGTTAAATATTGTTTTACAGTGTTTACAGTGTTAAATATTGTTTTACAGTGTTAAATATTGTTAAATATTGTTTTACAGTGTTAAATATTGTTTTACAGTGTTAAATATTGTTTTACAGTGTTTACAGTGTTAAATATTGTTTTACAGTGTTTACAGTGTTAAATATTGTTTTACAGTGTTTACAGTGTTTAATATTGTTTTACAGTGTTAAATATTGTTTTACAGTGTTAAATATTGTTTTACAGTGTTTAATATTGTTTTACAGTGTTAAATATTGTTTTACAGTGTTTAATATTGTTTTACAGTGTTTAATATTGTTTTACAGTGTTAAATATTGTTTTACAGTGTTAAATATTGTTTTACAGTGTTTAATATTGTTTTACAGTGTTAAATATTGTTAAATATTGTTTTACAGTGTTAAATATTGTTAAATATTGTTTTACAGTGTTAAATATTGTTAAATATTGTTTTACAGTGTTAAATATTGTTAAATATTGTTTTACAGTGTTTAATATTGTTGCTTTTGTCCCATCTTCAGCCTCTGTGGACTGTTTTTTTTACAGTGTATCTTTTTTATAACTTCACTGCTAAAAAACATGAAACAGTTTTTAAAATGATTTCACAGAAATCAGTGTGAACATTTACTGCTGATGTAAAAACAGCCAGGACAGTCTCTAAGACTGTCTCTAAGACTGTCTTTAAATCTGTCTTTAAGTCTGTCTTTAAGACTGTCTCTAAGACTGTCTGTCTTTAAGACTGTCTCTAAGTCTGTCTTTAAGACTGTCTCTAAGTCTGTCTTTAAGTTTGTTTTTAAGACTGTCTCTAAGTCTGTCTCTAAGACTGTCTGTCTTTAAGACTGTCTCTAAGTCTGTCTTTAAGACTGTCTGTCTTTAAGACTGTCTCTAAGTCTGTCTTTAAGACTGTCTCTAAGTCTGTCTTTAAGTTTGTTTTTAAGACTGTCTCTAAGTCTGTCTCTAAGACTGTCTGTCTTTAAGACTGTCTCTAAGTCTGTCTTTAAGACTGTCTCTAAGTCTGTCTCTAAGTCTGTCTTTAAGTTTGTTTTTAAGACTGTCTCTAAGTCTGTCTCTAAGACTGTCTTTATGTCTCTAAGACTGACTTTAAGACTGTCTTTATGTCTCTAAGACTGACTTTAAGACTGTCTTTATGTCTGTAAGACCTGAGTACAGTTGAATCTTCTTGTGTGTCGTTAATAACATTGTCATAAATTTATCATTAATGAGGTTAAAAGACCGGGACCAGGACTGGACCCACATGCAAAGCAGCTCTGCATGTGGGTCCAGACCTGGTCCCGGTCCTGTCCTACCTTCTGGTCCTCTGTGTCCTCTGAGTTGTCCATCAGCATGTTGGGTCGGGCCTCTTTCCCTCCTTGCTGTCCACCGGACCGGTCACTGCTGCTGTTCCCCATCCTGTACCACCAAACACAGACCAGACCAGAACCGGAACCAGCTGCAGGAGACAACAAACCTGGATCCTCAGCCGGACTGCGCGTGTTCAAAGACTCTGCCGACGGTTCCGACCAGAACTTTGTCTTTAGTCCGTCGAACTTTAGGTTTCTTCTTCTACCGAGTCCTGAGAGCAGCTGTGTGTGTGTGTGTGTGTGTGTGTGTGTGTGTGTGTGTGTGTGTGTGTGTGTGTGTGTGTGTGTGTGTGTGTGTGTGTGTGTGTCCTTCCGCCTCACGGAGTTAAAGTTTAACCCAACTGTTGCCGGTGTTCCGGCTTAACGAGCGACCGTGTTACCTGGTGACCGTTAGCTGTTAGCGCCTGTCGGCCGTTGAGACTCGTACCTGTCCTCGTGCTGCCTCTTTGTTTAGTTTCTACCGGTACACGATTAAAACACCTGAGCCCGGATTCTTCTCCGATGTTTCTGTCCGACACGAAGTTTTTTCTTCGTGTTTCGACTCCTCGCCTAACTCCTGTAACTACTGTTAGCGCTCGGCTAACGGGTCTCCAGTTAACACGGTCACTTGTTAAATCGAAACACCGGAAACGATTTTAATGTAAATAACAAGATTTTTAAAATCAGATTAAAGGTGCACGAGCTTCGACTAATAACAAAAATACGTTTTTATGTGGAGAACATGAACACAGATTTAAAGGAACATGTATAAGTTTTTTATTTTGTGATTTAGCGCCTCCTAGTTTCTGTCACGAGACCCAGCAGCAGCTGATATCACTGAATAGCCCAGCAGCAGTCAGTCCAGAACCAGAACCAGAACCAGCAGCAGTTGATATCAGCGACTAGTCCAGCAGCAGTCAGTCCAGCTCGGCGTCTGTCTTTCAGCCTTTTATTTCACCAAGCTCTCACCAACCACTAAAAGTCAGTCCCACATTTACTCTATGATGCTAACTTATGAATTGTCCAGCTCCTGTTCTGGCACAGGTAAACAGCTGTAAACCTCTTCTTCCTCGTCCTGGTGGTCCAAAATGTCTGTGGTACAAACACTAACATTCCCTCAGTGCTCTGAGCTCATAGTCTGGCTAACAAACAGAGCTAATAGCAGCTAACAAACTGAGCTAATAGCAGCTAACAAACTGAGCTAATAGCAGCTAACATTGGCTAACAGCAGTTAACAAACTGAGCTAATAGCAGCTAACAAACTGAGCTAACAGCAGCTAACAAACTGAGCTAACAGCAGCTAACACTGGCTAACAGCAGCTAACAAACTGAGCTAACAGCAGCTAACAAACTGAGCTAACAGCAGCTAACAAACTGAGCTAATAGCAGTTAACAAACTGAGCTAATAGCAGCTAACAAACTGAGCTAATAGCAGCTTACATTGGCTAACAGCAGTTAACAAACTGAGCTAATAGCAGCTAACAAACTGAGCTAACAGCAGCTAACAAACTGAGCTAACAGCAGCTAACACTGGCTAACAGCAGCTAACAAACTGAGCTAACAGCAGCTAACAAACTGAGCTAAAAGCAGCTAACAAACTGAGCTAACAGCAGGTACAGTGTCTTCTCTTGAACATTTGAATATTATCAGTGATCTACACTGCGTTACGTTGCTGCTTCACTTCGTGCTTCGTGTGCAGATGAAGTTTAGAAAGATATAAAATATTTAAAAGTTTTTTTAAATTTTCAGCTTGAAATCTGAAAAATGAAACGTGAAAGTGTGTTTGAGGGTTAAAGGTGTGTGAAGGTAAAGTGTTGTTGACACGTCTTTATCTCTTCCCTGTAACGCTGAGACCAAACAAGACTGACCTTTATGAGTGAACACTGCCGAGTGTGCATGTTTTTATTTTGTGTACAGTCACGCGTCAGATAAATGAATCATGGAACCGGAGCGCCGTGAGAACGCCGTGAGGAGAACGCCGTGAGAGCGCCGTGAGAACGCCTGTGAAGTCAGTGTGACGTGACACGAGGACAAAGTCGGAGGAAGTGCAGCTTCGTGCTGAACAAAAACAGTCAAACAGGACTCGTGGATGGAATGTTTTAAAATAATTTATTAGGAATTTTAAAAAGTTTTTTTTTTTCAAAGGAATAAAACATGACAGGAAAAAGAAAATCAGAAAATGTTACAGTGTTGACAAGATTGTTATTCTTCAGTGAAAACAGCATCAAAGTTTGAAACTACAGCGTGGGCTCGCAGCGACGTGAGCGAGCGTATCAAAGTGTAAAACCCGGCGTGGATCGAGTGCTTTTTGTTCTTCAGCTAACATTCGCAGGAAATGAACTAGTTACCGTGATCAGCCAGTGCAGCGTCTTCGTAGCTCTGAACATTGTTTTGGTCTAAAAAAGAGATCGCGGTCACGTTGCTACAGTCTGTGACCTCCAGTGGATACGCAGTGATGGAGTTTCCTGTTGGAACAGCCACCTTTCTAAAAGGTTCAATCATCCACGCGTTGACATAGATGTTAATGTAACAGCAATAACAATAACAAAAAAATCAGATTAAAATTTCACATTTGCAACTGAGGTACCGCCCCCAACCCCGACCCCGAAAATAAAACAGCACATGGCACATTGGAAACCAATGTGAATAAAACCGCATGACACGCAAACAGCAACGCAACCGGCAGAGTCTGAACACAGGTAGAGCAACATTGTGTTCATCACGTTGATGCGACACTGACTTAAGTAAACTGTAGCTGCTGTTAGCTCAGTTAGCTGTAACCAGCAGAGTTTTGGTGCTTTCGGTGCAGCAGCGTCGTGCCAGAACCGGAGCTGGGTGAGCAATGTAACCTTTAAATAACACTCATAGTGTTTTACTATAATGTCAGCAGGATGAGTCTGGATGAATTCGCTGACGTTAGACAGGACTTTGATACGTTAGCTAGCTAGCTATTTGAATGTGTTAGCAAGCTAGTTAACGTTAGCCAGCTGAAAACACAATATGGCAACATGTTATGTAACGTTAGCTTTGGACTTCATGTCTATGCTTACGTTAGCTGTTCGTTAGCAAAGGAGATTTGGACCAGAGCAGGCTCAGCAGCCTCTACGGACATAATGGCAGAGGAGAAGAGAGTGAAGAGGACGCCGACAGAAGCTAAGTAGCCTTGTACCTGTCAGTAATATTAGCTGGCTGCCATGTCTTGTGTTGCTGACCTTGTTGATGTTTTAATTTCTGATCTAAATCCACAATGTTGCTTCACCCGTGCACGAGCTCTCCTGCACGCCGCTCCTTCATTTCGCCTCACAAACAAACAATCATCACATATCGAAAAATCACAGTTAAAACAACAAAACGACAAAGTAAGAAAACAGCACGTTTCTTCATCCCTCCACAGAGACTCGAAGTGTTTCGACTCTGAAGCAGCTTCTTAAACGCCGTCGCAGAGCCGCGACGTCAAACAGCCAAATGTTCTCGACCCTCCCTCGTGTGAAACTTTCCAATCGTACCTTCACTCCCCAAAGAAACAGTCATATTTACAATATCTTACAGAATTGTACAGCTCATGTCGGCCTAACTGTGACTAACGACCATTATTAGTGTAACAAGTCTTTGTTAAAAACCTACCAAGATATACACTTTGTGACACATTTTCAAGAAATAGTATTAATCACAAATGTTTTGTTAAAATTCAGTATGAACTACTGACAAATATACAGTTTTTTCCAGTACAAATTACAGCTCCAAACGTCGTCGGAGGTCAGATAACCCCCCAAAAAAAAGAAACAGAAACGACGCAGCCGTCACAAAAAGAAACATAAAAACCAAAAACACTAAAATACAGCATCTGTATGTGTCGCTAGTACATGTAGTGATAAACTTCTCACTCGTCTTACAAACTTCTTCTTCTCAGGAGGTTTAGTGAGGCGTCAGTAGAGTCGGCTGGGTTCAGGCTGACACCGGGTGGTGGTGGTGGTGGTGGAGGGGTGGAGGTTTCCTCCCCTCCTCAGGCCGGAGAGAGGTGAGGTGGGCCGGTTTGGACCGAGACAGGCCAGATCAGCTCCAAAGCAGCTTCAACTCCTTCCAGCTCTCAGTCTGCAGCTCTGCACTGAAACAAACAGACGTCCGGGTTACTCACATGGTCAGCGTCACATGCTCTAAAACAAGATGGCGGGGCAGGAAGACGGCCGACTTACACTCTCAGTGGTAGCCGTTAGTGAACGCCGTGGCGATCAACGGGCCCTGTGGAGGCAAACACACGAATTTAAAGTTTGTTTAAAAATATCATAAAACACCTGGTACAGGTAACCAGAGGAGATGAATCTCACGTGTCCGGTAATTAAAAGTCTACACCCAGTTAGCTTTTCTTAGCATAAAAATTGGACTACTCCTAGCCATTTTAAATTCTGCCCGGCAACCAGCTGCTGTTATCTGTTGCTCTGCTCTGATTGGTCGACTGCTGTGGAGCTAACTGTCAACTGACACTGCTGAGAGACAGAAAGCCTTGAAAGTAACCGTCAAACAACAGACATCTCTCAACAAACCGTAGGTCGTATCAATCAACAAACGTGATCATCAGCATCCTGAAGTCTTCCTGAACGTCTACATGTATAACTTGTGTGGACAAAGTTAGAAATATGTCCTGTAGAGCGAGGTAAAGAACTGGTACGTCTGCCTTCGTCTGCTTAAGTTAACTTCAGTTCAGAGGTTATCTTACCCCCAGACTGTGGCTGAATCCGGTGCTCGGCGCCGGGCTTGCAGCGCTAAGGTAGCTGTTGACAGCAGACTCCTGGCTGGCTGTCCCATAAAGGTCCGCCATCGGGCCCGGGCTGCTCGTACCTAAGAATCCAGCTGTGCGAGACGGGGTGGAGCCTGAAAAGAAAACACAAGACAATGTCAGTGTTGTTGCAGTGTCTTTCAGCTTGTTTTGGTTCAGTCAAAGACAGTCTAACTGTTAGACTGGACACTGCCGGTTCAGAGGTTCTGTCGCCGTGTTCACTGTTAGACTGGACGCTGGTTCAGAGGTTCTGTCGCCGTGTTCACTGTTAGACTGGACACTGCCGGTTCAGAGGTTCTGTCTCTGTGTTCACTGTTAGACTGGACACTGCCGGTTCAGAGGTTCTGTTGCTGTGTTCACTGTTAGACTGGACACTGCTGGTTCAGAGGTTCTGTCACTGTGTTCACTGTTAGACTGGACACTGCTGGTTCAGAGGTTCTGTCGCCGTGTTCACTGTTAGACTGGACACTGCTGGTTCAGAGGTTCTGTCTCTGTGTTCACTGTTAGACTGGACACTGCCGGTTCAGAGGTTCTGTCGCTGTGTTCACTGTTAGACTGGACACTGCTGGTTCAGAGGTTCTGTTACTGTGTTCACTGTTAGACTGGACACTGCCGGTTCAGAGGTTCTGTCGCTGTGTTCGCTGTTAGACTGGACACTGCTGGTTCAGAGGTTCTGTTACTGTGTTCACTGTTAGACTGGACACTGCCGGTTCAGAGGTTCTGTTACTGTGTTCACTGTTAGACTGGACACTGCCGGTTCAGAGGTTCTGTCGCTGTGTTCGCTGTTAGACTGGACACTGCTGGTTCAGAGGTTCTGTTACTGTGTTCACTGTTAGACTGGACACTGCCGGTTCAGAGGTTCTGTTACTGTGTTCACTGTTAGACTGGACACTGCCGGTTCAGAGGTTCTGTCGCTGTGTTCACTGTTAGACTGGACACTGCCGGTTCAGAGGTTCTGTCTCTGTGTTCACTGTTAGACTGGACACTGCCGGTTCAGAGGTTCTGTCGCTGTGTTCACTGTTAGACTGGACACTGCCGGTTCAGAGGTTCTGTCGCTGTGTTCGCTGTTAGACTGGACACTGCCAGTTCAGAGGTTCTGTCGCCGTGTTCACTGTTAGACTGGACACTGCCGGTTCAGAGGTTCTGTCGCCGTGTTCACTGTTAGACTGGACACTGCCGGTTCAGAGGTTCTGTTGCCGTGTTCACTGTTAGACTGGACACTGCCGGTTCAGAGGTTCTGTCTCTGTGTTCACTGTTAGACTGGACACTGCTGGTTCAGAGGTTCTGTTGCCGTGTTCACTGTTAGACTGGACACTGCCGGTTCAGAGGTTCTGTCTCTGTGTTCACTGTTAGACTGGACACTGCTGGTTCAGAGGTTCTGTTGCCGTGTTCACTGTTAGACTGGACACTGCTGGTTCAGAGGTTCTGTCTCTGTGTTCACTGTTAGACTGGACACTGCTGGTTCAGAGGTTCTGTCTCTGTGTTCACTGTTAGACTGGACACTGCTGGTTCAGAGGTTCTGTCGCCGTGTTCACTGTTAGACTGGACACTGCCGGTTCAGAGGTTCTGTCTCTGTGTTCACTGTTAGACTGGATACTGGGTTTAGAGGTTCTGTTCGGTCCGGATGTGTTTTAATATTTAATGTACGTACCTCTAACTACTGCCGCTGCCGCCGCCGCTGCCGCCATTGGTCCATACGCTGTGAGAGGAATCGCTAATGAGACGATAGAGAGAAGATTCAAAGTGTTAGGTGTTGGTGAACGTGTTGACAACATGTTGCTGTCAGCAGTCCTTCAGACAGACACCGAGGAGGACTGACAAACACAAACATGCAAACCAACCAACTGATTGTGTGATTGATGCTAACGTGCTAACGTGACGTGTAGCAGACTGACAACATGCTGCTTGTAAAGTCCAGAGGAGGGACTGACTGACCTGTGAGCTCAGGGGGGTGGGGTGAAGTCAGAAGGGGGGTCCTCTCTAAGTGGAACTCTAAAACAGAAACATCAGAGTGCTGTTGAGACAAACACCACCACATACATACATACATACATACATACATACATACATACATACATGTGTACAGGCAGGGAAACACCTCACAGGTGAGGACAGGTGAGCTGTACGTGGTGGCATACACAACAGGGTTTGAGGAAACAGGAAGTTAAGGGTCCACGACGTGGTATTAAAAATATTAGAAATACAATAAAACTGTCAAAACAAACAAAGTTCATGTTGATGTGAAACGTTCTGATTTCAGATAAAGTTCATGCACACACGCACACACACGCACACACACACACGAGCAGTAGATTATTTCCACTCCTTGATATTTACAAGCAGCCATTTACACTGTGCGTCAGTGGAAACATGTTTGTATTCGTGACAGGTTTGTTTATGTGTGAGTTCATGAGCACGGACACCAAAATCATCCTCAGTGAAGCAGTCAGGTGTGGTGACACAACGACCAGGTCGACGTTCCTGTTCTTGACTTGATCTTTTTAAAAAGTTGTTTGACAAAGTCTGAATCCAGCTTTAAAACCTGGAGGTAGCCGAAGAGAATTATCGTAAAACTGTTTGAAGACTTTGCAACAATCATTAAAGTCCATGTAGAGACAGTTCTGAGAATAAACACAATAAACATGTTGGACAAAAAGACTTTGAACACGTGGAGTCAGGATTTGGTGGGCGGTCCTTAAAGGGCGGCTCGATGACACGCTGAGGCCTACGAGGATGATTTTAGTGTCATCACGGTTTATCTACAGCGCCTGTCTGAACATGTTCACGTGCTGTCATTACCAGGAAACTGGTAGGTGTATCCAGGAGTGATGCCGGCGTAGCTGCGACTGGTGTAGGTGGCGGTCTGGAAGCCCGGATAACCTGCGGAAAGAAAATCAGCATTCAGCAGAGGAAAGACAGACGGCGAGCGGGGCTGTCGGCTGTTGGCGACCTTGTTGATGTTTTGAGGATACGTTTCCTTCAAGAACCAGACAAACCTGAATCACAGTCAGGTGTCAGAGCAGACAGGTGTGTGTGCTTGTGCTGCCCCCTGTCAGTGAAGCCCGGTAACAGTCTGTGATATTCTACACCTGAGCTCTGGATTTCTTCACACGACCGGACTGAGCAGGTTACTGCCTTTGTCTCGGGTTACACACAGATTTCCTTTGTATGGACGCTGACGCCTGGAGAGCTGACCTCAGGTGTGGTTCGGTGGCTTCCTGTGGGTCTTTTTTGAACGTTTGAACAACAAGAGAGGAAATGTTTGAACTTATAACGAAGATTTGACTGAGTTTCTGTCTCCAAACCTTAAAATAAAGAGAAAATCCTCGTTAATGTGGATGTAATGTTCACGTCTGACCACTGCTGCTGTTCCCAGTCTGGACACTAGGTGGCAGCAGTGCCAAAGCTCAGTTCAGCTTCAGCTGCACAAAGAAGTCCTGACAACTTTAGTTTAATTAAAGTCTGTTAACGAGCTCGCGGCATCGTTAGTGTTCAGGCAGGTGAGAGGATCAGAGGTGTTAAAGGGCCGGTACGCTGATTTTTTCGCTGAGGTGCACAGGTGGAAACATCCAGGGAGTTTTATTAAGGTGACCTCAGCTTTGAGTTTGAGGCAGGTGCATTATGGGGAATGTAGGACGTTCTAATCCAACAAATATATACACATATTTAACTGTTTAGACAGAATGGCAGATAGCTGTTGTCTGACTGGAGGTACTGAAGTCACCGGTTGTTTTGGTCCGTCATCTCCTTCAAACCCACCAGCAGCTGCGTAATTAAATGTTTCTCTGTGAGTCTGACTCTGTCAGCTCGAGCTGCTCGCGGCGTCCGTTAAATAGAACAGCCGCCTGTTCTCCACGGAGACACGCTTCTGGACCGGACCGCGGAGCTGGGAATTAACCATAAGTGACGAGGAGAGGAGGATGGGTTCACCATGCTGAACTTTGTACCCAGCGGCGAGACCAAGAACACGTATAAAAACTACTTCATATATCTGTGAATACTGTCTGCACTTCTGTCCACTCATCGTAGCGCTGGTGTGAGCAAAGATAAAGATACATGTCGACAGTGGCAAAGCTCAGTGTGGTGGCCGTCTTGACGCTGGATTCTTTGTACCAGGCTGTAAACATGTTTATTTCTGCTGTAAAACATGGGGACTTATGGAGACTGACTCACTGCTGGAGCCAGCCTCAGGTGGACGTTAGAGGAACTGCAGTTTTTGGTACTTCTTTTGGAGGTGTCCAAAACTTGTGTGTGTGTGTTTGCGTATCTTTGGGTTGGTGGTATTAGTCTTTGGTGTTTGAACGTGAATCAGTCTTGCGACCTTTAAAGGCAGCTGTTGATGATCGATACCGCCTTACCCAGCATGCCGATGCCCAGCATGAAGGCGTCCATTCCGTAGGGCATCACACGAGAGCGCCCCCTGGCGGAGCCCGTGGGGGACATCACCTCCTTGGGTTGAGCTTTCTTACACTCCACCTGTTCAAGAGTAAAAAACAAAAACAAATCAGGACTTTGGCGGCGGTTTCGAGACGTGGCAGCAGCAAAGTCGAGTTGTGGCGCTCACCATTTTGTTGTTGATCTCGTGGAAGTGGATCTCGCACACCTTCTCCACCACGTCCTCGTTCTCGAACGTCACGAAGCCGAACCCTGGCGGGGCGAGGGAGCACAGGGCGGGTTCAGAAACATTTCACACAGGCACAGTCGACCTCGCCAGTAATCAGCGCTGTAATAGCCGCTTAACACATTTGCCCCCCTCCTCCCTCCTCCCTCCTCCCCCCTCCCTCCTCCTCCCTCCTCCACCTTCCTGACCAGACGGTCCGGGGCAAAGCCGGTAGGCTGTCATAATCGATCAGTACCCAGGATGGGGAGGAGGCGCTTAAGGAGGCTTTATCCTGATCCAGATTAACGGACTGGCTAATTAGACTAGCCCCGTTCGTCTCCTTCCAGCTCAGCCCACAGGAAGGAGGCCTCGCGGGGGGGAGGAGGAGGCGATCGATAGATACCGAGTGGAAGGAGCGGAGAAGGAGAAGGTCAGTCCGACTCACCTCGGTGTCTGTTGGTGGTCTTGTCGAACATGAGCATGGCGTCGTCGACCTGCAGACACGAGAAACAACATGACAGTTTTTTAGGTTGCCACGCGGCATATTGCCTGACCTCAGCCCCCGTCTCAAGTTCTGCAGGGAGGCTCAGCAACAGATGGACGGAGAGGAGGAGGAGGAGGAGGAGGAGGAGGGGAGCGACAGGTTACAAAGAGGGAGGCCGAGGGGGCAAAATATGAAGGAGTACTGTCCGCAGACGAAGTTAAGAGGGAGAGCGGATAATCCAGCTGCCTCCTTCAGAGTTTGACATTCTCGTGGCAACGGCACAAAAAGTCCAAATAAAAGAGGCCGAGCCAACATCAAACACGAGACACAAAGGTGAATCCTGTGGGCAGGTGGAGGCTCGATGAGAGGAGGAGCTGATAGGAGGAGAGGACAGGTGGAGATACGGTGAAAGAGAGGACGGAGAGTCCCGCGAAAAGCAGAGAGAGAGAACGGGTCAAAGTGGAAAGGGAGGAGAAAGAGGAGACAAAGGCAGAACAAAGAGGCCCGGAGGAGGCTTTGTTTGTTGGCACAGTCAGCCATAATTCCTCCTCCTCCTCCTCCTCCTCCTCCTCCTCCTCGACTCCCTTTGACCTCCGGCCTGGCCTCCCTTTATAGAGCAGAGACACAGGTGTCTATTCGACACAAACACACACACACACACACAGAGCAGCACACTCAGTTTTTTGTGTCAGACTTGTTTACACTCCGCAGAGGTCCAAATAAACGTTCGGTAAATGAATCTGAGCTCTATAATAAGTTTACTGGATGTGATCCACACACACACACACACACTGTGCTAACACACTGTGTGTGTGTGTGTGTGTGTGTGTGTGTGTGTGTGTGTGTGTGTGTGTGTGTGCCTCAGGGCAGTTTGCCTCCACAAAGGTCAAAGGTGACTGAAGAGTGTCAGATTGAAAGAAGAGCCTCTCACTGCAGGCTGACTAACAGATGTTAAATCCTGTTGATGCTACACTGACTGTATGCAGGCAGGTCTGCAGCTGCTGTTAGCTCAGTCTGTTAGCTCAGTCTGTTAGCTGCTGTTAGCTCAGTTTGTTAACTGCTGTTAGCTCATGTTAGCTCAGTTTCTTAGTCGCTGTTAGCTCATGTTAGCTCAGTTTGTTAGCTGCTGTTAGCTCAGTTTCTTAGTCGCTGTTAGCTCATGTTAGCTCAGTTTGTTAGCTGCTGTTAGCTCATGTTAGCTCAGTTTGTTAGCTGCTGTTAGCTCATGTTAGCTCAGTTTGTTAGCTGCTGTTAGCTCATGTTAGCTCAGTTTCTTAGTCGCTGTTAGCTCATGTTAGCTCAGTTTGTTAGCTGCTGTTAGCTCAGTTTGTTAGCCACTGTTAGCTCATGTTAGCTCAGTTTGTTAGCTGCTGTTAGCTCATGTTAGCTCAGTTTCTTGGTCGCTGTTAGCTCATGTTAGCTCAGTTTCTTAGCTGCTGTTAGTTCAGTTTGTTAGCTGCTGTTAGCTCATGTTAGCTCAGTTTGTTAGCTGCTGTTAGCTCATGTTAGCTTCGTTTGTTAGCCGGGCTGCCTGGTCTGTGAGCTCAGAGCACCGGGGCAGTGTTCGTGTTTGTACCACAGGAGTTTTAGACCACCGGAAAGAAGAGGAGGAGGTTTACAGGCCCGGTGTCGTGCCAGAACAGGAGCTGGACAATACATAGGTTAGCATCATGGATCGCGTTAGCTGCTGAACTCTTTTGCAAAGCTATAAATAGCTTATACACCTATACTGTGTTGCTAACGACAACGTTAGCAAACAAACCAGGAGTCTGGATGAATTAGCATTTTGACGTTATATATATGGCAACATGTTTCACGGGCTCAGCAGCTTCTATGGACACAATGGCAGAGGAGAGGAGAGCGAAGAGGACGCTGACGGAGGAAGCCAAGCTTCTTGTTGATGGACTTTCTTTAGTTTCTGTTTGTTTTTTATTTCTGATGTTTTCTGTCTCAACTTAAAGAGGAAGTTTAAATAAAAACAACTCGTGGTTGACGAGTGACTGACGAAGATCGTCCAGACTGGACGTCCGTCTCGAGTCCGTTAACTCTCTCCACGTGTCGACCCTTCATGTCGGGTCTCGTTAATAAATGAACAAACTTTGGGGATCAAACCTTAAAGTCCAAACACGGACATCACAACACGGCCTTCACTTCCTGCAGTTCATTTCATCGCTTTGATATCTGGAACCCGGCGGACAATATTCCCTCTCATCTCCTTCCCCGTTATCCCCGAGCCCATCCCTCTTCTCTCCACGCTCTCTCCCTTTGTCCTCACCAGGACGGGACACAAAAGGTCCAGTGAGGCAGTCTAATCAGGAACTTCCATGGATGGCTGGAGCCTACATTTCACCGTCCATCCCTCGATATCTCTGTCGGCAAAATTCATCTCCACGTTATGATTGAGGAGGGAGCGCGGGGAGAAACCGGAGACCCTCGAAAGAGAGAGAAGCTTTTCCGAAACGCCGGAGAGCGTTCACGGGTTTGACTTTGAAAACTTTGCTGGATGTTTATCGAGCTTCACGCGTCTCTGACGAGCTTTTATTCAAACTTTAACGAACGCCGAGCGACTCCTCCGTCCACTCTCTGCTTATTGTTGCTAAACTCCTGAGTGTGACCCCCACCCGACACTCACATGCTAACACCCCCCTCCGACCGCACCACCACCTCCTTCAGAACAAAAACCCCCTTACCCGCAGAATTACTTGGGGACAATGGGCAAGCCAGGTCACCACGGTAACGGGCCCGGAGAGGGGGGTTGTGGGTAGGAGCAGCTGTTACATCAGATTAATTCAGATTCTGATAATCCCTCCTCCTTCCTCACTACAAAACTTTTCTACCCCCGTCCTCGCCTCCTCGCCTCCTCCTCTTCAAGTCCCCCCGAACTTCTCCTGCTGCTCCCCGGAGCCTCTCGGCCTCGTTATTCTCCCTCCTCGCTGTAACCCCTTCACGTCCGACCGCAACGCTAACTCACCTTCCCGAACTGGTCGAAGTACTGCTTCACGTCCTCGATGGTCGTGTTCACCGACAGGCCGCCCACAAAGATCTTCTTAGTCCGAGTCACCAACTGTGAGAGGAAGAAAGTGAGTTCAGTTTAATTCCACGACTCGACTGATCGACTGATCGTCTGATCGACTGATCGACTGATCGACTGATCGTCTGATCGACTGATCGACTGATCGACTGATCGTCTGATCGACTGATCGTCTGATCGACTGATCGACTGATCGACTGATCGACTGATCGACTGCCGAGTTCAGAAACTCTGAAATCAGAGAAACTCAGAAAAACAAACAAATCTCAATTCTTGGTTTCAAACTTTGCAACTATTGATTATTTCCATCGACTGATCGATCGTTTGGTTCGGAAAACGTCCTCAGATCAAAAATATTCAGGCCCCGTTCACACGCACACAGTATTTTTAAAAACTGAGACATTTCCCTTCGTTTGTATCTTTTACACGCAAACGGTGAATTCGCCTCTGAAAACGAATCTTTCTAAAAACTCCGGCTAGAGATTCTAGAAAACTTCGGTTTTCCGTTTGCGTGTAAATTGAGATAAACAGAGTTTCAGGCAGCTGATGCCAAAAGTGCGACCAGTGTTTACCTGTTGCTATGACGACGAGAGGCATGGCGTAGTTATGACGGCGCTCGATGTCATATTTTTGCGGGTTGATGTAAACGAAAACTTTTTTGAAAACGATGCTCGATGTGCACGATGTTATTTTGGAAAACGGAGGGAGGGAAATATTCGTTTCTTAACGTACCGGGCTCCGTGTGAACGTAGCCTCAGTTTACTGTCACAGAAAATCTGAGTTAAAAAAACGACCCAAAAGATTCGTCAGCTGTCAAAACAGTTGTTGATTAATGTAACAGTTGAGAGTTATTGGATTAATTGTTGCAGTTTGAAAGACGATTAAAAGCTTCTCAACAATTAATTACAAAGAATTTTAGAATTTAATTTTTTAATTTCGCTGTTTGAAACTTTTTCAGGTCGAATTTGAACAATAAATAATAAAATAAAATAAATAAATAAATAAAAACTTTTTATTTACAATCAGAGAATGAATTCAGTCGACTTCTTCTAATAAATAATTGATTATGAATATTTTCTGTTGTCCCATGATGCCTTGGGTCGAGTCTGTCAACCAATCAGAGACTGCGTGTCTCAGAGTTTATCGACGCCGTGACGTTTCGTCTGACGGGATGTGACGCTCGTTTAAAATCCAGGATTACGACGTGTTTGACTGTTATCGAACATTCATGGTCAGCTGTGGAACTTTTCACAATCAATGAGCCGATCAGCAGAGTTCTGGGTGTCGCTCGTGTTTCGAACTGTTCGATAGTTTCTGTTTGGAAAGAGTCGCTTCTGTTCCGATTCGTCTCTTTGAATCACGACTCGTCTCCTCGTTCACGCCTCATTAATCCGCCGTGTCTCTCTTACGGCGTCTTGTTGTTGACGGAGGAGACAAACGTTGGTCGGGACACAGAGTTCCTGAAACTGGATCCACGCCTTCATGTCGCTGCAACAATACAGAGCGTCTCTAAAGTTGTGAACGTTTTTGTTAACACGCGATCACGTAACAGCTCAGTGATGTCAGCGGCGCTCATGTTCATCAGATTACGAGGCATTAGCCCCGTTAACACACACACACACACACACACACACACACACACACACATTAACAAACAATGCACCAGCTAACGGGTGGAGCAGGCGGTCGGACTCACCTTGGGCTGAGCTCTGCGAGGGAACGCCACCTTCGGGTCGATCTGCGGGAGAGGATACAGAAAGAGACGCAGCGGTTAGTGTGATGCCACCATCACACCTCCATCACCTCCTCTGAACCTAGCACGATGTGTTCACTGACCCTACAGCAAAGTGGGAGCTGAAGATGTTCTAACAAACTGTGACGTCGTCCTCAGTTTGGGTTTCGGTTCCTCAGGTTCTGACAGACGAATTATTTTAACCTCTTCCACTGCGCGAGAACGAGAGAACGCAAGAAGCCCCGAGGCGTCCACCGGCACCAGACATCGGGCTACAGGCCACAAGTCTCATCAGGTCTCCAGTGATAGAAGATCTAACCGAGCGGTACCAAACACGTCGTGAGGACGTTCAGAGGACGGACGGCTGTCCACCACAAAGAGCTTTCCGAGACGTCTGATCTCTGTCAAAGGCTCCTCCAAGTCTTGGCGTCTTTATTTGAGATTTTTGGAGGAAACAACTTTTATCCTAACGTGCTGAGACCTTAAACACTAAAAACTTTCAATATTTGAATGTTTATTACAGACTCGTGACACAAATGAATCTAGTTTCCACCTCTGACCCTAAAAACAGACAGAAATATGTTTATTATTGGTCGAATCGGAGCAGAAGAGGTTAAAAAACTCACATCTCCTCCCAGAAACACGGCGTCAACAGGCCGAAATACAGAAACAGAAATACCCGAGGAAGGAAAACCGAAACTTTCAAACACGGTTTGATGTTTGATCTGAGTCTAACGGCATCAGGATGAAACCTGTTTCAATAAAGAGTGTCTGAATGTAGGAATATGAAGCGAACCCCCCCTCTCTCCCCGCCCGCCTTTCTCGTCACCATCATGTGACATGTGATCTGCAGGAATCTCACACGGGCACTACAATCACAAACACACCTCAGCTCGGCGAGGAGAGACGGGAAGAAGAAGAGGAAGAAGAAGAAGAAGAAGAAGAGTGGTGGGAGCTGTCAATCAAACCACACCGACACCCAAAGATGTGTGTGTGTTTGTTTCTGGGCGCGCTCGTCATGATCGTCCTCTCTTTGGGTCTTTAGCTACAGACATCCGGCCGAGGTTAAAGATCGGAGAGAGCCACACCGTGCCATGATGATGCATTCATAGACAGGCTGTAAAACTGGAATTTAAGACCTCTATATTAGTCTACGCTGGTCTAACAGAGCTATAGAGAACAACTAGACTACTCCACACTGTGCAGACGGTGAGACGGTACAGCGCTAAGATTAGTCCGTAACCATGAGAGGAACTACGGTAGAGAGGTCGGCGTCACCGGATCAGCTGTTTTATCTCCTTTAATGTTGGTTTCTGTTCTAGAGAGCAGAGTGAGAAGACTAACTCTAAGACTGGAGGATCAGATGCAGAGTCTACTGTTTAGTTTCTATGGTGGCTAGACTACTCTGATAGTCACCTCCGGTCACCAACCCTCCTGATGTCCAACAACTCCTGTGCACATTCAAAAACACACACACACACACACACACACATAAACAGAGTCAGTCCACATCCAGCAGAGTTAAACACATCAAAGATCTGAGTCACCTCCACGTTTGTGCAACGTTGAAAGAGCGTTCTTGTTTTCAGGTTCGTCTGCCGGAGGAGGAACAAACGTCTCTGTGTACTTACCTAAGAGTTTACCATGTTTCACGTGCACGAGCGCGACGTGGAAACTTTAGTGCACAAACACCGACGGCAACGCAGCAGAGGCTCGATCCAGCCGGAAACATGTCAGACGAGATCATTGATTCTTCTTCTGATAGACGCCGCGTCAAAGCTCCTGTCAGCTTGGTTTTATTTTCAAAATAAAACATCCTCAAATGTAGCTACTTAATCACATAATCAAAGTCTGGCACTTCTTTTTTTACAGATTATTTTTTTGGTCTTTTATGCCTTTATTGATAGGACAGCTGAAGACAGACAGGAAGCAGAGAGAGGGGGAGTGACACACAGTAAATTAACCGTCCGATGCTGGATTCGAACCGGGGCCAGCTGCAGCGAGGACTATAACCTCCACACACGGGGCGGCGGCTTAACCCACTACACTACCGACCGCCCCAAAGTCTGGCACTTCTGAAACACTCGTGGAGCCAAATGGACAACGAACCAATGACGTGTCACAGTCGTGTCATCACCATTGAATGACGCCCGGTTGCTGAAACAAACCACCTGTCAATCAAAGCATCCACGCTCTTAATCCTGCATAACTTTAAGCCTTAATATAATGTGAACAGGTGAGTTGTATATAAATTCACCCTCAGTACAGTTGTCATGAACGGGGAAATTAGCTACAGAGACCAAAACTGTTTTTTGTACCAGGCTGTAAACATGTTTATTTCTGCTGTGAAACATGGGGACTTATGGAGACTGACTCACTGCTGGAGCCAGCCTCAGGTGGACGTTAGAGGAACTGCAGTTTGCTCTAAGTTATAGATACAGCACAGAATACAGAATATTTAACTTAAATAACTGTGTAAATATATAATAGGAGCCAGCAGCCATGTAGCTTAGCATAAGAAAACTGGAATCATAGCAGTGAGGGTGTAAAGTCCCTATGTGACCATTATTAGAGGATATAAATTAGTTAGCTACTGTTTCGCCTTCTTTTAACTAGCTAACTAACATTTGATATACATTAGCTAGTTAGCAAACTAGCTAGTTAATGACTAGTTAGCTAGTTAACAAGCTTCTGTTAGCATTAGCATCTCTCTTATTTATCTCAACACAGACGAGCTAACGCGTAGCATGCTAACACGTAGCATGCTAAACGATAGCTAACACGTAGCATGCTAAACGATAGCTAACGCGTAGCATGCTAAGCGATAGCTAACACGTAGCATGTTAAACGATAGCTAACACGTTGCATGCTAAACGATAGCTAACTAGGCTAACTAACGTGGCTCTGAGCTCTCACATAAAATTTATCCATGTCAGAGTTATTTAATCGTTATAATATCGGCCCCTAAAAATCCCAGATAACGCTTTGAGGTGTCTTAATGAAGCTGGAGACTTTCTTGTATTGCAGGAGTTTAACGAGGAAGAAGAAGAAGTGGATCTTTAAGTCGCTAAAACATAAACGAACACGCTCACAGCGAGGACGTTAAGTCCGCAGGAGCTTTATGAAATCAGGGCAATCCCCTTTAACCAAACACATCCCAGATATGCAACAGTTGGCCGAGCGCGCCGCCCGTCACGGGCTGAGCCAGGAACGCGACGCAACGATTGGGCATCTCGTGGAGGAACAACTCAAAGCTTGTTGACTCCAATCCTATTAGTTAGCACACTAATCACACATGGAGGGGTTATCCTCTGCTACCCCCACTCCACTCAGGTCAGCATGGAAACGGTTAACGGGTGGAGGTGGAGGGGGGTGGTGAGCCGTGCACCTTGAATGGAAACTTTGTCCCACAAAGGTGCAGTTTGCACCGGACGTCATGGGAGCAGGACTTCCACATAAATCACCGGCCTTTCCTGGTTCAAACCGGGCCTGCATCTGTCCTTCAACACAATAAGCAGCAATAAATTCCTCCGCTCTCAGCACTATGTTTGCTCCTTAGCCTCCCTCGGCCGTGCGGAGCTGAGTTAATTCCAGCGGCCGAGCGGCTCAGTCGGTCACAGCATGGCACATTCTTTCGGTTGCCACTGGAGAACTTTTCTCTAACAGGATAACCTGTGAGGGAGAGAGGAGGGAGGAAGGAAAGGGGGGAGGTAGAGTCTAAAAGGACTACTCTACTCACCATCCAAC
Organism: Collichthys lucidus; assembly: GCA_004119915.2. Classification (NCBI taxonomy): domain Eukaryota; kingdom Metazoa; phylum Chordata; class Actinopteri; family Sciaenidae; genus Collichthys; species Collichthys lucidus. The sequence goes on from CM014088.1 coordinate 35,094,556, forward strand.
CCCTGTGGATGTTCACTGAGCCCCGACACAGCCGGGCCACGAGAGAGGCCCCGAAACTCGCCGCTAAGGGGGCATTTGTTTATGATTTCTGGTATCCCGAGAAATGATTGTAAATGATGTGCTTTGTTATCTTTTTCTTCGGTGACAGAGCTATTCTTCAACTGTGGAAAGGGGCAGAAAGAGGAGGAGGATGGGGACGATAGAGGGGGGGGGGGTCACTATGGAAACAAACCCCATGGCGAGTTAGCGGCGTCCAACCATGATGGTGCTACTTGTCATAGCTGTCGTGCCTGCAAGTGACACTACAGCAGAGGGGGGAGCCGCGGACGCCCAAAACAACTGCCACCATTTTGTAACTTTCTGCAGCAACACAACCGTTCCCTCCTGCACCTGTCAGAGCGAAGGTGCACCTTCATCCGGCAAAGACTCAACAGGAGCTGTACCTTAAGGTGCACCTTCATCCGGCAAAGATCCGGCAAGGACTCAACAGGAGCTGCACCTTAAGGTGCACCTTCATCCGGCAAAGATCCGGCAAGGACTCAACAGGAGCTGCACCTTAAGGTGCACCTTCATCCGGCAAAGACTCAACAGGAGATGTACCTTAAGGTGCACCTTCATTCGGCAAAGACTCAACAGGAGCTGTACCTTAAGGTGCACCTTCATCCGGCAAAGACTCAACAGGAGCTGTACCTTAAGGTGCACCTTCATCTGGCAAAGACTCAACAGGAGCTGCACCTTAAGGTGCACCTTCATCCGGCAAAGACTCAACAGGAGCTGCACCTTAAGGTGCACCTTCATCCGGCAAAGACTCAACAGGAGCTGCACCTTAAGGTGCACCTTCATCCGGCAAAGACTCAACAGGAGCTGCACCTTAAGGTGCACCTTCATCCGGCAATTAAGGTGCACCTGCATCCGGCAAAGACTCAACAGGAGCTGCACCTTCCTTCGAGTTAAGGTGCACCTTCGCTCCAGTCTTTGCTGGATGAAAGTGCACCTTCCTTCATGCGGCTTCATCTGCCAAAGACTCAAACAAAGGTGCACCTCGCTCCGAGCTCAGAAAAGCCTCCAACACAGTGTCACAGGGTGCGCTGCAGAAGACTTCAAACAACTTCCACCATTTTGTAACTTTCTGCTGTTTTGTAACCGTTTCCTCGTGAAGGCGCATCTTCAGCGGATGAAGGCGCACCTTCAGCGGATGAAGGCGCACCTTTAGCGGATGAAGGCGCACCTTCAGCGAATGAAGGCGCACCTTTATTGGATGAAGGTGCATCTTCGCTCCGAGCACAGCAGGGTTGTAGAAGCAGCTTCTCTTCACTTCATTTCAACACAGTGACTAACCCACAAACCACCACCACTCCCACAGAGGAGAGCTGGAGGGAGGAGGCGGGGGCAGTGGTCCCTATGGCGACCAACGGGCCACATTGTTCCCCAAACCGGCCCACATTCATTACTGACAAAAAGACACTGCACACACACACACACACACACACACACACACACACACACACACACACACACACACACACACACACACACAGTGCGACACAGGGCGGTTAATACATGTTGTAAAGTTTAAATGTTGCACCTCTCTGTCGGATTACGGGAAAAATCCACTAATCAAACAGTGAGCGTCGGGATTAGCCGGTGGTGGAAGTAAACACAGAGAACTCACTGTTTTGGAGTCCAGCTCGTGCCTCGTCTGAGCCAGAACTTTATCCACGCCGGCCTGATCCACAAAGGTGACGAATCCAAACCCTCTGCAGGCAGCACACACACAGAGGAGGGAAGGGAAGGAGGCGTTAGTGACACGGACTCTGATGTTGACATGTAATGATACGTTATGAGCGGGGCAGGAATCACGGAGGTCAGATAAACTTTCAGCTCCCCTCACTCACCTCGAGCGCTTAGTAACCGGATCTCGCATCACCATACACTCCTTCACCTCGCCGTACTTACAGAAGTACTCCTTCAGACCATCTGCAGGCAAACACACCACAACTTCATTCATGAGCCCGAGAGGCTGAACCATCAGAGGATACACCTCGGCTGCGTTTCCCTAACGTTCTTTAAAGGTTCTGTAAAGGTTTACCTTGTGTTGTCTGCCAGCTGAGTCCACCTATGAACATTTTACTGCGAAGGGAAACAAGAGGAACATTCAAATTAAAGTTTGCACACTCAGATTTAAACTTGTTAATCCAGATTAGAGAGTCCAGAACCAGAACCAGAACCAGGACCAGGACCAAACTTTCTTTACCAGGGGTCGTGAGGGGAGTCCACGGTGGACAGGCTGCTCTGGCTCCCTTCCGTCTCCATTCCGTGTCCGAGCTGCTCTCTGTGTGTGTGTGTGTGTGTCCGAGCCGAGCCGAGCCGTGCAGTGCGGGAGGACAGGCGGAGAGTGAGTGAGAGGAGCTGGGCGGGGGTTTGGCCCGGGAGCGGGCCAGATGCGGGCCGGGCTCGTGACAGACTCCGCCTCCATCACACACACACCGCCGAGCCACGCACGAGGAGTCAAACCCGCAACACATCAAACACGCCGCGTCCGCTGCAAGGCCTACAAAATAAAAGCACGGTGGAGCGAGCGCCCATAACGTATAATGTAATCTGATTACTCATGTTTGTGTAAAGTGACACTATAAAATGTTTTATTCTGAAATATTTCTAATTAATTTGCATGAAATTATTTTAAACTTCACTGTTGATCATGAAAATCTAAATATTATAAAATAATATAAATAATTATTTTTATTATTTATTATATAAATGATTATTTATATTATTATTTAAATTATATTATTATATCATGTATATTATAAATAATATAAATGATCATTTATATTATTATTTATATTATATTATTATATCATGTATATTATAAATAATATAAATGATCATTTCACTGCTGATTAATAACCCTGACACCGCTGGAAGAGACGTTTATCTGCCTGAGTTTAGATTTTATTACACTTTTTAAAAGTGTTTTTAGGGTTTATCATCTAACCAGGAGATGCAGATGCAGCAGACAAACACACAAACAACTCCATATTATTTTTGTTACAGTCAAAAGTTTGTCCCGTTCTGTTTAATTTATTAATTTATTTTAATTTATTCATCCGAGACATGAAACAAACTTTTCCAACCACAATATGTCAGAGTTTTATAGTTATACAGTCACAAAGTCTGATTATTAATCATCTATTAACCGATTCTGACATTAAACTACGCATATGCTTTTATTGTGAAGGCAGACTCTCCTTACTTCCTGTGACATTCCGACTAACTTGACCTGATTCACTGAATCCACAGATGGAAGAATTCACCTGTAAAAGTTAAAACAGGTGAAACATCATCATCACATTCAAATCATAAAAAAAAGACTGACCGGCTCCCGATCTATCAGGACGTCTGTGCATTCACTGCACTGGACCTTTAAGTATTTAATTAGCACCAAAGCCGGCTCCAGTTAATCTTCTCAACACTGACTCAACATGTGACCCGCTAACCGACCTGGCCGATCGACTCGAACACAATGACGGCTTTGACTGAAATCATCGTGACGCGACGACGTCTGCACAGATTTTAGATTCACGACCGTCCTTTTAAATCTGAATTAAGCGTAGCCGACTAACATCCACCAGTTAATGAGCCGAACGTGATCATTACTTGTAGTTTAACTTTTGCTTGTTTTTAACTTGCTAACTAACTAACCAGCTGACTCACTCCTGCAGCCGGCCTCAAGTGGACGAGGAGAGGAACTGCATTTGATTGACCTGCTCTTTTTGTAGATTATCTTCACTTTTATTTCTTATTTCTCCGCCTTGAATATATCGTGAGACCCGGGTGGATGTGAGGATGTTCACAGGCCTCTGTCCTCTCCAGACGAGCAGATGAAGCTCTGGACGGGGATATTTGGACAGGAATTAAGGGGTGTGTTAAATTTCTGCATGCATGATCAATGGGGTTGAATGGTAGGGACGGTGGAGGCGGCGGCGGCGGTTCGTGGGGGTGGGTGGACACAGAGAGAGGGAAGCAGCCAGCAATGGCTCACTAATGAGAGATGGACAGTGTGGATTGTATCTCATTACCAATCAACATAGCTTTGAGTCCTCTGGAGAGGAAACTGTGAGCTCTAATGTGTGCTGCATGTGGTCCAGTTTGATAAACCGGGCCTGTGTGCCGGAGCATTAGTCACGGCGGTATCTGAGCTGCTGGAAAGCGGCGCACACACACCGCCCTCTGTCCGATTTGGTGAGGAGTTTTCTCTGAATAGTACAATGGGACTTAATTACAGGTCAGTGGCATGTCTCAGGGAGATAGAGGGAGCTCTGTTACCCTTCCAAATACAGTATAATGCCATCTTCCCAAGGGTGGGGTGGGGTAACAAGAGCTCCACACAAAAAAGGTGCTGATAGGCCGAACCTGAGAATGGTATAAGGTGATCCAGGCAGAGAAAGTGAGAGAAAAGATAAAGGACGACATTAACTCTCAAAGGTTTTCTCCCGTTCACGTTGCCCTCTTTACTTTACACGAGCGGTCGTTCCAGAGGAACACACACAGGAGTGAAAGAAATGAGATTAAACGGACGAAAGAGTCGGAAAACTTTTTAGTTTAACGCGACCTGAGGACAGAATGAAGTCAGGAACGAGCCTTAAATGTCGTTTTCTGTAACTTTAACCTGTTTTTTAAAAGATGTTAGAATATCAACAGGTGAAAAAGAGAAAATATGAACGTCACGTTAAAACAGTTTCACTCAGCTGACTCTCTCTCTCGGTTTATTTTTAGGTATTTGAGACCAAAGACGTCAAATTATTTAATATTTTTACCCAAAAGTTAAAATTAGATCTGTGTCACAGATTATTATTAAATAATAAGTTACTTTTAATACTAATATAGTAATAATACTTATAGTATAGTTTAGTATTTTTACATTATTATTCTTTCACTATGTTAATCACACAAATACACATCAGTGGTGCAATGTGAGTACATTTACTCAAGTACTTTAAAATAATCTTCAGTTTCAGTCTGACACATTAAAATACATTAAAACATGAGTCTGTATTTACATATTAAATTAATTAAAACATAAAAACATCTGGTCGACACACAGACTGTTCACAGTCACACGAGGAGACGTTCAGACGTGACGCAGCAGCGCTCTCTGCAGGCCTGTTGGACACATTGAACATGTCTGTGCTTTTATTTTGACACTTTCCACTTTAAGGTTTTAAACTATTCAGATAAAAACCGACAGACGAGCGTCTGAGATTCATCTCGTGTGTTTTGTTTCCTCGTCTTCGTCTCTGAGAGGCCGATCCGCCGCCTCACTTTTATTTATTGTTTTTGAAATGAACTTTGGCCGGCGCTGAGCTGAGGGAGTGAGGACAAAGTTCACATGTAAGGAGGAAGGGGGGGTTCAAAAAAGAGAAAAAAAAAGAAAATTGACCTTTGAAAAGCAAAACAGCAGGTGGAGAGCTGAGCCAGGCGGCTCAGGACACATCAGGAGGAAACTCGACTGGGAAAATGAAAGCTGAAGAGGGACTGCAAATACGATGAGGCCCGCCGCCTGCACGGCTGTCATTTGACTTGTGTTTGCTCGCGAGGTGGTGGAGGCGGCGGCAGCAGCAGCAGCGAGGTTAAAGGCATCAGAGTGATAAAAACCATGGAGGAGAGGATAGAGACAGCCAAGGCGAGGCCGAGGAGCCGTCTGACCGCCCTCCAGGAGCAGCTCATCTGGGCCCTGCTTGGGTCCGGACTGTCCCGGGACGTCCTGGTCCAAGCGGTTGGGGAACTGGAGCGAGACAGGGCGAGCGACAAGGCGGAGGTGAAGGGTGACGGAGAGAGCTCCGAGGAAGGAGAAATGGATTTCCCACCGCCGATCTTCAGGGAGCTGGAGAAGCTTTCCCCAGAGGAGGCGTCCAAACTGAGGGCAGAGGTCGACCAGCTCCTGCAGTGAGTAGAAAAAAAAAAAAATCACTTCAATCTGCGACAGTTTCCAGCCGGACCCGAGCCGTCCTACCTCCTTCTCCTGCTTCTGGCTTCTGAGGCGAATTTAAAGAGGGTTCCTCCTTTTTGCTAGTTACTAATTACCCACCGCTCCATCATTATTCTCTGTGGCCATTTCTTAATAAATAAGCTGCATGCACAGGTGGAGATTAATGGAGCCGGGCTGGTCATGTGAGGCAGTGTTTACATAACGCAGGAGTGATTTCTCCACAGGCTTGTTTTCTGATTTTTCTTCGGACGACGCCGGGCATGTTTTATCAGACGCACTCGTGTTTCATCTGCTCCTGCATGGACAGTTAGAAACTGTTAAATTAGGCTTCATCAAAACCTTTTACATGTTTTCCCCTCCCGTGATCTCAAAGGTTTGGACTTTGCCCCGTGTGCGTTCTCTTATCTCTCTCTGTCAATAAGCCTCTCGTTACTTCCCCCTGAGCGGCCACGCTTTATATCTAATGTGGCAAACTGAGCCTGCAAAGAGTTTTAGAAATTTTGGACCTCCAGCTGAACATCCCAAAATCCTAACTGCTGCTCGGCCAAACCAAACTGACGATACACCTCGACATCAACCCCAAAACTGACTCTTATTTCTTGGGTAGCAAGAAATTTAGGAGTCGTGGTTGATGAGCAGCTCCTGATTCAGTCTGTGGTCATCTGTACCGTCCTCCTGACGGGCCTCCGGCCTGCAGAGTGAAACCCGTTCAGATGATCCAGAACACGGCAGCGTGCCTGGTCTACAACCGACCCAAAGGGTCACATGTTACCCCAGCGAGCATCTTGCCTACAAAGTAGTCTCCGGTTCTGCACCCACCTTAGTCCTATCAAAAACCTTATGAACGAGTTTGGACAGTCCAAACTTTTCTTGTCTGGTAGAAACGTCCTACCAGCTCCTACAGATCAGGGGCGTCCCTCTCTACCTTCACAGACCTCCTGAAGACCTGCAGCTCTTCAGAGAGGACCTCCTCCCCTTCTAGATCTGTCACTTAAAACTTGATTGTTTCCCTGCTTGAAAGTCGCTTTGAATAAAAGCATCATGGCTCTCATTGTCCAACAGTGGCGACCCCTGGCACGTTGCAAAAATGGTGAAAAGCTACATGCAGCAACACAACCTCCCTCAGAGAGAGGTGGTGGAGTCCACGGGACTCAACCAGTCCCACCTCTCCCAGCACCTGAACAAAGGCACGCCCATGAAGAACCAGAAGAGAGCCGCTCTGTACACCTGGTACGTCAAGAAGCAATGCGAGATCAGCCAGCGTGAGTACTCGAGCAACCTTCATTTCTGCTTTTAAATATCCAATACCAGCTCTCCACCACTGTGAGACTATTACCACCCTCTTTCAGAGTTTACCAACGCCAAGCATGGCCTGTCATCTGGGGAGGAGCCAGGCGAGGACAACAGGAAGGGACGGAGGAACAGGTTCAAATGGGGCCCGGCGTCCCTGCAGATCCTTTTCCATGCCTACGAACGACAGAAGAACCCCAGCAAAGAGGAGAGAGAGGGATTAGTGGAGGAGTGCAACAGGTGAGACGTAGTGACGGTGGGTCAGATTAACCCAACCAGACCCAACCAGACCCAAATCCTGGGCCTGTTTTCTACCTGCACCTGACTGGTCAAAAGGTGACCAATCAACCAGGGGTCATTCCTAAGTTCCAAGGGTCCAAGGTTTAGGATTTAAGTTCCTTATGTTCCCTAGCCCATAAACCCTAACTCTAAAACCTATGGTTCTTATGTTCCCAGGGTCTTGTGGACTAAAGTTTGGCGGTTAGGGAACATAATACCCTGGGAATGTAGATCTCAGGTAACATAGGACCCCGGGAACATACACAAGCTTCCATGGGGCACACCGCCTTCATAATGTAAAGCAAAATATTGTATGTTCTACCTCCCTTAGGGCGGAGTGTCTCCAGAGGGGGGTGTCTCCCTCCCAGCTTGCTGGCCTGGGATCCAACCTGGTAACCGAGGTCCGAGTGTACAACTGGTTCGCCAACCGCCGCAAAGAGGAGGCCTTCCGTCACAAACTGGCTCTCGACACACCGTACAACAACCAATCTGCCTCCTCCTCGCACGGCAACCTCCCAGCAAGTCCTGAACATGGTAATACCCAAAGAGTCTTCAAATGCTGGACAAGAGCCTGATCTTTAGACTTTCTTTCCTATTTGTGGACATGCCTGCACTGGTTCTGGTGCAGATTCTCATATTTCAGTAACCTCATGCAGAGTCCCATGTGTCTTTTCAGGGGTGAAATACAGCCAGCAGATCCTGTGCGACACCGTGAGCTCAGCCAGAGGTAACGGAGGAGAAAGAGTTGGACGTCTTGTGGTCAGTCCTATCCAACTGGAGCCCAGCCACACACTCCTCGAGACACACAACCTCAAGCAGGTGAGAGGAGTCCTGGTCTGTCCTTATTGTACCTGTGTGCACTACTGCCATTATATAACCAGGTTGTCCTCTGGTTTCAGGTGTCCGGCGGTGGACCACTGCCCCCCGTAAGCACTCTGACCTCGCTGCACAGCCTGTCCGCCTCCCCTGCATCCTCACAGAGCCTCATCATGGCCTCACTGCCCAGCGTCATGAGCCTGGGGGAGTCCTCGCTCCTCATCGGTAACACTACCTCTTGTTTCTTGCAGGACTTGATTTGAAAGAAACTTGGGTGGATACATCCTGCCAGTTTTGTGATTACTGGCCCAAAGGTTGTAGACTTTGGTCTGAGCCACGTCCCTTCTGAAGTTCATTGGTCAATATCTTGAACAGTAAAAAAGATACCAATGAGATGAGTGCGAGGTACCTGTGGTACCCTAACCCTAAGTGCAAGGGTTAGATTTAACATGGGAATGTTTGATGAGATTGGTCCGAGATGCTTTTTTTTGTTGGACTTGTTGGTTCACCGTTAAGTTAATTGAACCCTTTCAGGACCTAAATGTCTTCGGTCCACAGGTTTAGCCTCCACGCAGCCTCAGACCGTGCCCGTCATCAACAACGTGGGGGGCGGGTTCACCACTCTCCAGCCAATCTCGTTCCAGCAGCAGCTTCACGCCTCCTCCCAGCAGCCGATATCCCAGCAGCTCCACAGTCACATGAGCGCCAGTCCCTTCATGGCGACCATGGCGCAGCTGCCATGCCACAGTAAGACGACGACGACAACATGAGTTCAACATGTCGAGTAAAGATTAATTCACCTGGTTCTCGTTTCAGTGTACAACAAGTCCGACTCGCCTCAGTACCATTCGTCCAGCCTGCTGTCTCAGGCCATGGTCATCGCGGACAGCAGCAGCCTGGGGACGCTGACCAGCCTCGCCGCCGTCAGACAGGTAACATGGTCTCATAACTCATTTGTTAAGACATGAATAATAACAAGGTAAACACCATGATCGTTCTCTGGGTAGATTTTAACAGCAGATCCTGAGGAGCAGACGGACTCGCCTTTACAAGAAGACTCTCTACACCTGCAGCCGCACACACCTGTGCCAGGTACACAACATGTTTTTCTCTCAGGAAACATTCAGCTTCAACCAGATTAGTCGACCTTTAGTCTTTAAAAACAACCTGTGCCTGTATTAACGAGGTACACACCTGTCTTAACGAGCACGTTCTAAATGTCTAGTTGACCAATCAGATTTCTTGTTGCAGAGTAAATAAAGTCCAAACGTGTGTTTTCTGTCTCAGCGTCTTCCGAGAGCCTCGAGCTGTATCCGGCCTCTCAGTCCACAGACAGTCACCAGTCTCACCTCCTGTCGCCGTCACCGACAGACATCAGCTACATCCCTACACAGATGGTGTCGACGGCTCAGTGAAACATCATCGGACCGCGATCTGGATCGAGAGCGGCGCGTCCAGGCGTTTAAAAAGACTCTAACACGAACGAGAAGATTCACTTTTGATACAATCAACTGAAAAATCAACAAGATAAATCTTTTTTTTTATTAAAAACTGTGGAAATATTCAGAAATTGTACATGAAGTTCAAACGAATGTTACCTGCTTTGTTCATCTTGTATCTGCTGCAAATAAACTTTTTGGAAAACACATGAGCGTCCGGTCGTTTCAACAGAGAGACGCCACAAAAGATTCAGTTCGAAGTTTTTCCTTCTCGCTTCTTTTTCTTTTTCCGTTTCACTTCCTGTTCGTCGTTTCTTTGAGGAGAAGCCGCACAGTCGTCTCCGTTCTCTTTCCTCTTCTTCTTCTTAACAACGTTACTCTCCTCCTCCTCCACATCTTTCTTATTCTTTGGAACAACGTGGCTCTCCTCTTCCTCTTTCTTCTTCTTCTTCTTCTCTGTGTTTTCCGAGCAGTGAAGCTCCTCTGAGAACGTCGATGAAGGGAGCAGATCTTTGATGGACACCGCCGCCTCCTTCAGCCTCATTTCCATCTCGCTGTCGCTGTCGCTGTGACAAACAAAGAAACAAATGATGACGCTCTGATTGACCTGTAGATGTGTAGATCAGGCCCAAACTTAAATATGTGAAACATCAAACATCCGGACGACGTTAGACTGAGATTGAAACAGACTAAACCTGCAGACAGAGCTCGGCCCAAATCTGCCAACATATTGGAAAACACCAAAGAAGAAGAAGGAGAACCTTGAGCTGGGAACAGGCCGACGCCTCACAGGAGCTGGAGGCTCATCAGCTGTTTGGCCGGGGACCGACGTAGAAAACAGACGAAACCCTGAAAAACAACAAAAACACCTGAACAGGTGAGCAGGAGGTGATTTAAAGAGACAGAGTCGTCGTAAAAACATCAAAACAAAGAGAAACTTTACCTCCGTCATCGCCGTCGTCGCCGTCGTCACGGTTAGCCGACTCCACGCGTGACGACGTCTGCATCTCTGTAATACAGCTGACAGCAGCAGACACGTTAATCACATTATTCTGATTATTAACGATGATTACAGTTTACAAACCTGTCTGCAGTCAGACTCACCTGTCCAGAAGGTTCCCCAGCTTCTTGGCGACGTGAGTTTGAAACCCCTGAGTGACCTGCAGCTCGTTTCCGTCGTGTTCGTGGGCGGCGACGACGACTCTGTAAGACAGAGAAAAACCTAAAGACTGAGACAAGACCAAGACTTTGAGTGGTTAAGACCAAGACAACACCAAGACCGAGGCCGGACAGTCTTTAGCTTAGGTAGCTAATATTCCTCAAATGTAGCTGCTGTTAGCTCAGTTTGTTAGCTAATGTTAGCCACGCTGCTAGTGTTTCTACCACAGGAGTTTTTGGACCACCGGGAAGAAGAAGAAGAGGTTTATAGCTGATGTTGTGCCAGAACAGGAGCTGGACGATTAATAAATTAGCATCATGGATCATGTTAGCTAAAAAAAACACTCAGAGTTTTGGTAGCGATAACGTTAGCATGAGTTAGCTAGCAAGTTAACGTTAGCATGAGTTAGCTAGCAAGTTAACGTTAACATGAGTTAGCTAGCAAGTTAACGTTAGCATGAGTTAGCTAGCAAGTTAACTTTAGCATGAGTTAGCTAGCAAGTTAACGTTAGCATGAGTTAGCTAGCAAGTTAACGTTAGCATAAGTTAGCTAGCAAGTTAACGTTAGTATGAGTTAGCTAGCAAGTTAACGTTAGCATGAGTTAGCTAGCAAGTTAACGTTAGTATGAGTTAGCTAGCAAGTTAACGTTAGCATGAGTTAGCTAGCAAGTTAACGTTAGCATAAGTTAGCTAGCAAGTTAACGTTAGTATGAGTTAGCTAGCAAGTTAACGTTAGTATGAGTTAGCTAGCAAGTTAACGTTAGTATGAGTTAGCTAGCAAGTTAACGTTAGCATGAGTTAGCTAGCAAGTTAACGTTAACATGAGTTAGCTAGCAAGTTAACGTTAGCATGAGTTAGCTAGCAAGTTAACGTTAGCATGAGTTAGCTAGCAAGTTAACGTTAGCATGAGTTAGCTAGCAAGTTAACGTTAGCATAGTTAGCTAGCAAGTTAACGTTAGCATAGTTAGCTAGCAAGTTACGTTAGTATGAGTTAGCTAGCAAGTTAACGTTAGTATGAGTTAGCTAGCAAGTTAACGTTAGTATGAGTTAGCTAGCAAGTTAACGTTAGCATGAGTTAGCTAGCAAGTTAACGTTAACATGAGTTAGCTAGCAAGTTAACGTTAGCATGAGTTAGCTAGCAAGTTAACGTTAGCATGAGTTAGCTAGCAAGTTAACGTTAGCATGAGTTAGCTAGCAAGTTAACGTTAGCATGAGTTAGCGGACGTTAGATCCGATACGTTAGCCAGCTGAAACCAGACTATGACATGTTTCATGAGCTAACGTGACAGAGGAAGCTAAGAAGAGTAACACGGCTACAAACTGTAGCTGCTGCTAGTTAACAGTACACACAGCAGCTTTTGGTGCAGTAGTGTTGTGCCAGAACAGGAGCTGGGCGTGCAGTGTAACCTTTAAACTCAGCTGACATTAGCCACAATGTAGCCACAGTGATGTTAGCTCTGACTTTGGACTGTTGACAATAACAGGCTAATATGACAGAGGAAGCTAAGAAGAGTAGCTAACACGGCTACAAACTGTAGCTGCTGCTAGTTGACGTTACGTAGTTTTTTGTGTTGACACAGCAGGTTGTGGTGCAGCAGTGTTGTGCCAGAACAGGAGCTGGAGCACACGTTTCATGCTCTGCAGTGATCAGCTGTTCATGTTCAGCTCACCTCTTTGACTGCTGCGCGTCAGTGGCTCCATCTGCAACACACAGACAGTCAGAGTTAAATAAAGTGATTCAACTTCTCTCTAGTCAGTCGGTTTCAGGTGGACTCGTGGCCGGGAGGAGCTCACCTGTCCTCGGCTCTGTCCGGGTCTCCCACACGGCCTCCTGGCACCTCCTCAGCGCCTCCTCATCTTCGTCACTGCTCGACTCCTCACCGACTCCGACCATCTTTGCAGCGGGGCCCGCCATGACACACAGCACGTGCTCCCTGTGTTGTTGTTCCGCTGAGGATTCTGGGTAACGTAGTCCAGACTGAAGCCTTTAAAACTTTATTTAAACACGCTGAAGACAGAGAGGCTGCTTAAAAATAATTTAAAATCACTTCTTAAAACACTTTTAACTTTTTTAATGCATTTATTTTATTTTTCTACATTTTATTGTTGTTTTATCTAATTTATTTTATACATTACTCAACTTTTTTAAAAATGTTTAATTGTTTTAATTGTCTTTGTGAAATAAAAAAAATTAACTTTAACTAACTAAATAAAAAACGCTGTTTATAAAAGCTGCTATATAAATAAAGTTATTATTATTATTATAATTATTATAAAACTGGATCACAGATGATTTATTCACAGGAAGTGACGACATAAATATAAAGTAAAAATATTCTCCATATTCTAATTTAACTATATTTGATTTTTTTTTTTTTAAATCCTTCTAACCTAATGTTGAAGATTTAATTTAACCCAGTTTCAATTCACAGCGGATGTTGGACTCAAAAGTACAGAAGGATATATATATATATATATATATATATATATATATATATATATATATATATATATATATATATATATATATATATATATATATATATATATATATATATATATATATATATATATATATATATATATATTGTCCAGCCCTGTGAAGGAGGAGGAGGAGGAGGAGGAGGAGGTGTGATGGTGTGATGGTGTGGAGATGCTTTAACCAACATGGCAAACATCTGGTTTGAGCTCAGCGGGACCATCATTTGATTTTCCAACAGGACAATGACCCCAAACTCACCTCCAGACTTCGTGAGGATGCACGACGTGACCTAAACCTGCCTGAGATGGTTTGAGATGAGTCGGCTCGAACGCTGCAGCATCCCCACGTGTTAGTTTATTACTTAAAGCATTAATTACTTATACAGAAGAAGCACAGAGTCTCTGCAGCTGAACATGAAGTGAAGGTGAAGTCAATGAGGGCGACACGTTTAATGAACAGTTTGGTGTTTATTGAAAACAGACTGCATCCTGCAAACTACTGAACACTGCAGACACGTGAAAAGCCTGTGAAGGTTTGGTAAACTCTGTAAACTGATGCATAGACTAACACATGTTGAGAGCTGCTGTCATGACGATAAAGGTTTGATCTCTTCAGAAGGACGCCGACGAAATCAATCCCACTTTGGGTGACGGTAACAGATGTAAGAATATTCCTTATAAACGTGTTTCAGCATCACTGAATGTGATCGCATCGAGAGAAATATCAAACCTAACATGCAACAAATGGACAGAATAGAAATAATGTTGTGCATCATTTTATTCACATTCCCTCTAAAGTCTTTCTGAAATAAAAGTATCGTTTGTAATGACGGAGGATGGAGCAGGGCAGGAGATGCTGACGTGATATGTTGTTTATCAAACTACAGGTCTGTGTTTCTTTTATTTTTATGTATTTCTTCTTTTAAAAAATCAGCGTTTTCCGACTATTAAGTTACAAAAATGTGATTCCTGTGTACAAAAGCAAATACTTAAACTTGAAGGGTTCCTGTGTTTGTCTAACTGACTCTAAGTGACCTTCCTCTGGTTTGTTCTTCTCCTGTAACTCTGTGAATTCAGGTTTTATTCTAATCATTGTTGGATCAGTGGAAAGACAAACCAAAGTTCTGGTGCGTCTTCGATATAACTTCTGGTCTGTCCCTGTAGGATCCACAATGATGTCAGACTTTCAGAACAACAATCCGAGTCTGTGAGTGTCAAAAACAAACTCTGCTTTTAGCGGACGTACTTCGATGTTGCAGCCAGTTTTGCTTCTGCTAGCTTCAGCGCTCTCACTCAAAATTTCAAAATTTGTCACCCACATGGTGTGGCAAGCCTTCTGTGTGATCCCTCACCGGCTTCCCAACAACAAAGCTGCCAATTAACTGAAATGGACGCCGGACGTGCCACGACTCGTTCCATCACATTCCCGGATGAAATCAATCAACTTCACTTTGTGGGCTTCCGAAGCAGAGGTTGAACTTTTTAAAAGTCCTTTTGGCAAATCTCACCTTCCCTCGTTTCTTCGTGGAGGCCGTGTACTGATTGGACTTGAGTTTAGAGTAATAGTCTGAGAACTTGTTGAAGAGGATGGATATGGGCAAACCGTTGAGGATGATGCCAAAGGCGATGCAGACGAAAGCGAACACGCGACCCAGCATGGTCTCAGGGTAGATGTCTCCGTAGCCCACTGTGGAGATGCTGACCTGCGGGGGGTGAGGAGAGAAGTCAGTGGTGACGGGCCGTACATTGACCCGACATCTTAGAGCACGGTTAAGAATGAAACCTTCTTCAGCCACTTTTACCACAACAATAAACCAAAAGATTCAGTATCTACGTCCTGCACTCTGTTGTGAATTGTCAATGCATTTAAATAAAACTATTCAACTGCTGACCCAGATTTTATTGTTTCACATCTGGAAATCTTAACCCCTTCTGTATTTTACCGACTGATTCTCACAATCACGAAAGGTTTTGTGTGAATTCATTCATAGTTTTAAGAGATGGCAATCCCTCTGCATCAGTCAGATGGACACAACAGGAATCCTTCACAATAATCATTACTATGATTACGAGGATTATCATTTCCTTCCCCTGGATTAGAAGAAACGATTCTTCCACTCGGTCAAAGAGGGAAGCAAATGATCCGGGTTTGTTCATGAAAACCGGCTGACATTAACCAGCTCATTGCTGGATTACTCTTCAGCATTACCACCATCACTCCGTCATTCCTTCACTGTCTTAGGAGAAACCTTCAGCTTGCAGAACACTGCTGAATGATGTGCATCAAAAGGGATTAAGACATGAGTATACCCGATGCTGCCTGAGGAATAAGTACTACTACTATATTTATCCAGGTCACCTCTCTTTGAGAAGAGAAATCTGAGGCAACTGGACTTGATCGTAGATCAATGAAGATGTTTCACCTCCCAAACAAATCACAGCCCCACATTTAACTCCTCCTAATAATTGCTGACTGAAGAATAAGTAGGTATACAAGTCTGTGAAGGACTCTTTCTTAAATCTAAGGCAACTGGGCTCTGTTGTAGACCCATGGAGATATTTCAAATCTCATCCAAGAGGCTTCTTCAGAACCGAAGAAGTCCAGTTGCCCCAGATTTAACTCTTCTCAGTGAAAGGCAGTATACTCCATGTACCCAAATATACCCTGCACTGATGTACTTACAGCTGCCCACCACCACGCATGAGGAATGCTGGTGAAGTTTGTTTGTGGCATGTCATGCTCCACGGTGTAAACCATGGCAGAGAAGCTGAAGATGCCCATTGCAATGAAGAGGAAGAGGCAGCCCACTTGCTGGTAGCACTGACGCAGAGTGAATCCAAACGCCCGCAGACCCGTAGAGTGTCGCGCCAGCTTCAAGATACGAAAGATTCGCATCAGTCTCATGATTCTCAGCACTTGGCCCAGCTTCCCCACCTGTCCCACCGCCTGTATGTCGGCCTCGTGCTTCATGTAGTTTTCTTCATTGTCGAAGAACTCCAGGAAGGCCTGCAGATACTGAGGCAGGATGGCGATCAGGTCCACGGTGTTGAGCACACTCCTGCTGAAGGATTTGAGGTCCGGGGTGGACACCAGACGGAGCAGGTACTCCATGGTGAAGAAGGCGATGCACATGGACTCCACGTATTCCCAGTATGTCTTTCCACTGAGCTGACCTGTGGGAGTTCTGTATTGCATCTCATCCACAGTGTTGAGGGTCATAGCCACCAGGGAGATTATGACAAACAGGCTGGAGGCCAATGCCATAAGCTTGGCCTTGACGGATGAAAATGGCTTCTCCATCAAGTTCCAGATAACTCGGCGCTCCTGGCCCATGAACATGTCGTGAAAGAGCTCCTCATTCTCCTCGATCTCCACCTCGGCCTCCAGCTCCCTCTGGATCTTCAGCTGGTCGTTCAGCTCGTCCTGCCTCTCCTCGAAAGAGATGCGGCAACAGCGGTGGGTGTTCTTGATCCTCACGCCCCAGTAGTTGATCTCCTCCAGGAAGTTGCGTGGACACAACTCGTCCCTGATCCACAACACGCCAGTCCTGTAGAAGTTGAAGATGCTGTGGAAGACATCCGGATCCCTGTCGAAGAAGTACTCGTTGTTGGTCACAGTGTAGTCGTCGCACAGGTCCAGCTTCATGTTGTGGTCCGTGTAGGTGGCCAGACGCCCTATTCTGGTCTTGGGATACTTGGCAGCCATCTTGTAAGCTATCTGGTAGGGCTTCCCGCCTACGTTGATGTTGATCACGTAGTTCTTTTTGGCAGGTGAAAACTGCTTGGAGAAGCTGTATCCAGCATTGTCATTCTCTTCATCCTCGTACTCCGCGTAAATGTCGTAGATGTCCTTGCTCAGGTCTTGCATGGAGTTCCATGTCTTCACGCAGCTTTCCTTGGCTAGCGGGTAAGCAATGTCCGAGGGTCTTCGATTAAAGTCCGAATCGGAGACTTTGTAGTTGGGGAAGAGACTCTGTCTCCTGTTCCACAAGTTGGACACCTTGCGGGTGCTCCCCATGTCGATGCCCCAAGACTACACCGCAGACAGAGCGCTCAGACCAGTCGGCATTACTGCTGTCTAATACCCCTTCACCTAAGCATGGAGGACATGAGCAGGATGCCTCATGGCCCCATTAATGTTGCTGACTGAGAGGATCCGCGTGCTTACAGCACATCTAAATACTATTATCCCCTCCTGAGCTGCCCGGCTGACATGACGTTGGCCGTGTGGCACATCTCAACAAATGCCCACCGTGAACGCACCCCCTCTTTTTGTTTCTGAAAGTTTTACCATGAGTTCACAGTGCTCGCAGCTTTCCCATTTAAAAACATAAAAGACAACAGTCAGTGTGTTCCTCACGTTTGTTTATGAATGCATACACGCTAAGCCACACATTAATCTGTATACAATCCCTGCAGATTACCCAAAGAGTCATATTGGAAGGCTGCGGCTGGAAAATAACGTTGCGTGTCTTCTTGTTTCTTTCGTGCTGTTTGAGAAAAAAAAAACATTTTATGATGAATTTCTTTGTAGATACATTTTAAATTTAATAAATAACTTTAATAAATTTACAATTATTTGTTTATCAGTAATTGTCACATATAACAAAATGCTAAGACAACAATAATAAGAAAATACAGAAGTACAAAGCTGGTTATTATTGTTATTGTGCTTTAAAGGACGGAGGTTGGTGGATACATAAAGAGGATAAAGGCTTTAAGCATTAGCCTCTGTCCTGGCTGGGAGGGGCTGCAGGAAACATTTTATTGATACAAGTCGATAAGTTTGTGACATTAAAAATATAACTCGAACCTTCCAGATTATTGTCCAGAGATGATTATCGATTATAATGAACCGACTCAGGATTTAAGTTGTTAAAGCTTCATTAAGCAGAGAAGTTAAAGCTGGTCGTGTTAGTACAGCGTAAAGAGAAATCAACTGGATTTGTAAAATAATATTCATGATATCTGATATTTACTGAGTGATGTACTTAAACTGTGAAGCTTCACCGATGCTGAATAATAAAACTCACTTTTACTTCAAGTTTAGTTTTTATTGTTACCAGCGTTCTGTATCAGCTTTTCACAAAGGTTGTTTGATGATTTGTTGATTTAAGTAAAGTCACGCAACAAAGACATTTCCTGCACATTATTATTTTATTTTTGTTATTTATAAAGTCTAGTTTTTATCCTATATTTTTAAGTTAAATGTTTTTGTCACGCTCCTAGTTTTTAGTTTATATACAGTATAATAACTGGTATGACCGGTGGTGTATTGCATTGTATTGGGTAAACTCTAAACTTTAGACGTTGCTGTGTGGCTGATTTTACTGCATTAGTTTGTTTTGGTCATATGCAGAGTACAGTATGACAAACATCCTCACCTCTCTGTGATTTTCATTCACGTCTAATTATCATAATAACTCGATAATAATAAACTTTATTTATACATTTATAAGACTGTAGAAGAGACAAATAAGACAGACGTAGAGATAAAACAGGAAGAATATTTAAGACGGGGTGCAGATGATGTTGACATATTTAAAAATATATATAATATGTTTTTATACGTTTGAATCTGTTTTATTTTTTGGTTTCTCCTTTTCTTTTTTTGAATCCAGCCTCAGGCGTTTGCACAGTTTGTGTTTTTAGTCATTTATCACTTAATCCCGACCTGTTGATGGATGCCTTCCTAACAGAGAGTGTTTCCTCTCAGTTCATCATGCTGGTTTTTCCTTCATTGATCCAGGTTCACGATGATAAAACACATCTCGATACTCTCCAGGATTAATATCATCCACTCTCCTGGTTTCCTGTCGGTCACTATTGTCCGCAAGATTTACGGATCAAATTTAGTAAAGTCCCTTCAAAGCTGCTTAAGAATGGAGGTTATAATCCCTCATGTAGGTTTATAAAGCCTCCTGTCACATACATTCATACACCTACACACTGGTATTTCAAACACAAACACAGTTTACAATATAATGACTGAATTACAATATTCTGTCAATGTGACGCACAAACTGAAGTAAATGTTTCTTTTTCAAGTTTCTCTGATTGTTTCTGAAAAGTTAAAGTTAAATAAAAGTGACAGGATGAAGCTTCAGTTTCTGTTAGGAAAGTTAAACAAGACGAGAAAACTGAATCTGTCAGAAAAGATCTTCAGGTTTGTACGATTATGCAAAGTTTAAAAAGTTCCTAAAAACATCAGAAAACTCACCTACCATGAAATATCCTGCTACAGATTCATGCAAACTTCCTGCAGTCTTTGTTTCACAGCTTGAGTTCATCACTCAGTTTATCAGCTGCTCTCTTCTTATTGTTATGAAGTGAATATAAAATGCTGAGAAATCAGCTCCCTGCAGTGAGCGCTCTCTCCAGCAGATGGAGATGTCACTGCTGAGCTTTGATTTGAGTGTATGCAGTCTGTGTTTAACACCACGTCTGCTCTGCTGCATCAACAACACACTATTTAAAGAACACAGTCAAATCTGGAGTCACATCAGTGATTGAGTCAAGCTGCTAAACTCACATCAGTACGAAACGAAACATGTTGAACATGTTTATTCAGAGTCATTAAAAAAGGGCATAAATCAGAATATTAATGAGGCTCAATATGATGGAAGGAAAATGTAGATTAAACTCGCTTGGCCTCATATTAGAAGATTTTAACAGTGTGATACGCTCAAAGTTAATCACAGCCGTGCCGATATTCAGTATAACAGTACGAAACAAACATTTACAGATGTTCAGCTCAGTGTGAATCTGACGCACTGAACAGCTGCTTTCAGTGAAATAACGTTGGTCTAACGTTAAAGTAACATTGGTCTAACATTAAAGTAACATTGGTCTAACATTAAAGTAACATTGGTCTAACATTAAAGTAACATTGGTCTAACATTAAAGTAACATTGGTCTAACATTAAAGTACAGCTGGTCTAACATTAAAGTTACGTTGGTCTAACATTAAAGTTACGTTGGTCTAACATTAAAGTAACGTTGGTCTAACATTAAAGTTACGTTGGTCTAACATTAAAGTAACGTTGGTCTAACATTAAAGTAACGCTGGTCTAACATTAAAATAACGTTGGTCTAACATTAAAATAACGTTGGTCTAACATTAAAGTAACCTTGGTCTAACATTAAAATAACGTTGGTCTAACATTAAAGTAACGGTCTAACATTAAAGTAACGCTGGTCTAACATTTAAATAACGTTGGTCTAACATTAAAATAACGTTGGTCTAACATTAAAGTAACGCTGGTCTAACATTAAAATAACGTTGGTCTAACATTAAAGTAACGTTGGTCTAACATTAAAGTAACGTTGGTCTAACATTAAATAACGTTGGTCTAACATTAAAGTAACATTGGTTTAACATTAAAATAACGTTGGTCTAACATTAAAGTAACATTGGTTTAACATTAAAATAACGTTGGTCTAACATTGTTAATGTAACATTAATATTAGAACAGCTGTGGAGCGATACGTGTGGTGAACAGTCTCAGTGCCGTTATTCTTTATATCAGCACACATCAGACGACTCTCGTCCAATCAGATCACTCGATCCGAACTAACTGTTGTTTATAATCCGATATATCACAGCTCTGGACAGAAATTAAAAATCTGATTCCAGGTTTGAAACGTATAATTTTAAAGCAACATAAACAGATTTAAATCAAACTTCTCATTGGACATTAAAGAGGCGTCGCACAGCTGGGCCCTAACAACAGCTGCTGCGTCAAGTTACAGCAGAATAACAGCACAGATTCTGTGAAAATAAAAGCATCGTGTTTACCTCAGAATAATCACATCATGGGCACGTTGTGACAACCTTTATGTAAATTAGGAATCTCTATCTCCAAACATAGCTACTATTTTGTTCAGATAGATAGATAGATAGATAGATAGATAGATAGATAGATAGATAGATAGATAGATAGATAGATAGATAGATAGATAGATAGATAGATAGATAGAATACAGAGGTAGAAAAAATAAAAATAAAAACACAGAATGGGACATGGACACTTCAAGATAAATAAGTAGATAAGGTGCAGATGATAGATGGTAATGTTATTGTTAATAACAGTGTATAATAATAATATATAAACAGTTTAAGGTGTGCATACATACCTGTAATATATAACATGTACATGTGTACAGTGTGAATTCCTTAATATTAAAAACATTTAAATAAATGAGCTTTCAAAAATAAATGTTTTCATAACAATAACTCAATTATTACAGTGGAACCACCGTGCTCTTATTTTGAAACGCAGCCCCGGACGGTTAGCATCATCCGCCGGTAAACGGTGTAAACGGTGTTTTTAAAGGGAGCCAAGGTTGTCGAGGTCCGCGGCGGGCTTAGCGGGTTGAAGGTAGGTGCAGACCCGTCTCTGTGCGCTGACTGTCCCGGTGCTGTCGATGCTCTTGTCCCCGCCGTTGAGCGGCTTTCCCGCGGTTGTGTTAGCGGAAATCAAAGCGCGGGAATGAGACAGCCGGGAGCTAACCGGGCTAGCTCCGTGGAAGCTAACGAGGCTAACGGTGTCCCGGTTACCGGGAGGCAGAGGCTGCCAGAGGGGATGCTGCTCCGGTGGTCGGCTGCGGAGACGTGGATGGATAAAATAATTAAGTGTTAATTAAAACACGTCGTTTAATTCTCGGTTATATCGAGTGTTTGAAGAGCAGGGGCGAGTGTGAGCTGTGAGCGGCCGAGGGGCGGCTGAGGGGGGGACGGCCCCCGAACAGAGACACGGACACACGGACAGAGTTCAGCTGCGTCTCACGGGCTAATTAACAATGTTTAATTACACGTAATTACAGCTAGATACACACATCCTAATGTGTCACACCTGCACTGAACATTACCAGCTGTTTGTCATTTATTCTGCTGTTTCTACAACAATATGTGACAAATAAATACATTTATTTCTCTGTTTTTATTGAAAAAGACTACGTCCAGGTTTTAGACAGTCTGCGGGGACGTCACGGAGACTACGTCCAGGTTTTAGACAGTCTGCAGGGACGTCTCAGAGACTACGTCCAGGTTTTAGACAGTCACGGAGACTACGTCCAGGTTTTAGACAGTCTGTGGGACGTCACAGAGACTACGTCCAGGTTTTAGACAGTCTGCGGGGACGTCACAGAGACTACGTCCAGGTTTTAGACAGTCTGTGGGGACGTCACGGAGACTACGTCCAGGTTTTAGACAGTCTGCGGGGACGTCTCAGAGACTACGTCCAGGTTTTAGACAGTCTGCGGGGACGTCACGGAGACTACGTCCAGGTTTTAGACAGTCTGCAGGGACGTCGCGGAGACTACGTCCAGGTTTTAGACAGTCACAGAGACTACGTCCAGCTCAGTCTTTAACTGTTAGCAGTGAAGTTCATCGTATTAAACCTGACGTGGGTCGCTTGTGGTTCTGGTTCTGTTCCCACAGATTTACAGTTATTGATATTTTGCAGTTAAGAGCGAATAAAACTCGAGTAAATCTTCCTGGACTTCACTGAATACGAGCTCTGATAACAACAGTAACAATAATAATAATAATGTTGTTTATGAAAACACCTTTTTAAAAATGGAGTCATAAAGTGTTTTGACTGACGCAGAGAGTAAACAAGACAAACTGAGAGAGGAACATGACAACATAGAAACATTAAAACATTAAGATAAATAAATAATAAAACCAAAGTGTCTGAATGTTACTGGACAGACGTCGTCCCTGCTCGCTGTGAACGCTGTAAAACAGGTTTGTTGCTGATTTTCCTGTGAATGATTCGAACTCAATAAAACAGAAACTCGAGCGTCTCCGTGACGACTCGGCCAAGGTCGACGTGGACCGACAGCAGCTGGATCGTTTTACAGCGTGTCCAAATAAAAAGGAGCTGTTGTTCCACACAAAGGTCAAACCCACGAAGAAGAACGCGCTAACGTGATTTTACAGTTTTGTTGTCGAGGTGACTGAATCCTTTTTTTTTGTTTTTGATTCCTGCTGACGTGACAGAAACATGTCACAGCAGAAATAAACATGTCACAGCAGAAATAAACATGTCACAGCAGAAATAAACATGTTACAGCAGAAATAAACATGTTACAGCAGAAATAAACATGTTTACAGCCTGGTACAAAAAACAGTTTTGGTCTCTGTAGCTAATTTCCCCGTTCATGACAACTGTACTGAGGGTGAATTTATATACAACTCACCTGTTCACATTATATTAAGGCTTAAAGTTATGCAGGATTAAGAGCGAGGTGAAGGCAGCCGAGCCATGATGAGCTGCAGAACCTACGTCCAGGTTTTAGACAGTCTGCGGGGACGTCACGGAGACTACGTCCAGGTTTTAGACAGTCTGCGGGGACGTCACAGAGACTACGTCCAGGTTTTAGACAGTCTCAGAGACTACGTCCAGGTTTTAGACAGTCTGCGGGGACGTCACGGAGACTACGTCCAGGTTTTAGACAGTCTGCGGGGACGTCACAGAGACTACGTCCAGGTTTTAGACAGTCTCAGAGACTACGTCCAGGTTTTAGACAGTCTGCGGGGACGTCACGGAGACTACGTCCAGGTTTTAGACAGTCTGCGGGGACGTCACGGAGACTACGTCCAGGTTTTAGACAGTCTGCAGGGACGTCACAGAGACTACGTCCAGGTTTTAGACAGTCTGCAGGGACGTCACGGAGACTACGTCCAGGTTTTAGACAGTCTGCGGGGACGTCTCAGAGACTACGTCCAGGTTTTAGACAGTCTCAGAGACTACGTCCAGGTTTTAGACAGTCTGCGGGGACGTCACAGAGACTACGTCTAGGTTTTAGACAGTCTCAGAGACTACGTCCAGGTTTTAGACAGTCTGCGGGGACGTCACGGAGACTACGTCCAGGTTTTAGACAGTCTGCGGGGACGTCACGGAGACTACGTCCAGGTTTTAGACAGTCTGCGGGGACGTCACAGAGACTACGTCCAGGTTTTAGACAGTCTGCGGGGACGTCACAGAGACTACGTCCAGGTTTTAGACAGTCTGCGGGGACGTCACAGAGACTACGTCCAGGTTTTAGACAGTCTGCG
This sequence comes from Collichthys lucidus, assembly GCA_004119915.2. Classification (NCBI taxonomy): domain Eukaryota; kingdom Metazoa; phylum Chordata; class Actinopteri; family Sciaenidae; genus Collichthys; species Collichthys lucidus. Next base: position 35,119,076 of record CM014088.1, read on the forward strand.
GGGACGTCACAGAGACTACATCCAGGTTTTAGACAGTCTCAGAGACTACGTCCAGGTTTTAGACAGTCTGCGGGGACGTCACGGAGACTACGTCCAGGTTTTAGACAGTCTGCGGGGACGTCACAGAGACTACGTCCAGGTTTTAGACAGTCTCAGAGACTACGTCCAGGTTTTAGACAGTCTGCAGGGACGTCACGGAGACTACGTCCAGGTTTTAGACAGTCTGCAGGGACGTCACAGGGACTACGTCCAGGTTTTAGACAGTCTGCAGGGACGTCACAGAGACTACGTCCAGGTTTTAGACAGTCTCAAAGACTACGTCCAGGTTTTAGACAGTCTCAGAGACTACGTCCAGGTTTTAGACAGTCTGTGGTCAGATCAGGTCTCAGGTTATTTCCCATCTGTCTTTCAGGTTGCTGCTGGTTGCGGGGCCCGTGGAGCTGAAGCACCATTCCCCCTCTCTGTCCTCTCATGTCCCCCCCTGTGTGTGTCCCTGTGTGTTAGTGTCCCCCGCCCGTCCCTCCCATCTTGTCTCACCCCATGCTTGGGACAAAGCCAGCTCACTGCCAGCCCAATGACTGCCTGGATCGTCCTGCCTGTCAGCCTGTCTGCCTTCTCCATCACGGGAATATGGATCGTGTGAGTCCCTGAAACCCGACTTAGATTTAACGTGTTCATCATCACGACTTTATCGACTCGCTCTGCTTCACTGTCTGCGTCGCTCAACTCAAACCACACTAAGCTTCTCCGTGACTCAGACTCAGAAGCTGCTTTATGAAATAAACAGTCAGAATTTGGGGGTTAAGCGTCTGAGCGACGTCGGGCTGCCAAAGTCCGATCTGGTTCAAGTTCTCCGACCTCTGATCAGATGATGGAGACACCTGAGCTGGATCTGGTCTGCTCGCGTCCTGACAAAGACGTTAAAAAGACTCGACCTGACTTCATCGTTTAGTTTTCTCTGCGCTCACTGAACTGTCTGATGTGTCGCGCGTCGTATGACGAGGTTTGAACTTTGTTTCCCGGCAGGTACGCCATGGCTGTGATGAACCACCACGTCTGTCCTGTGGAGAACTGGTGAGTGATTCGTCCTCTTCGATCCGAGCCGGTTCAAACTCGTCAAACCGTCTGAATGAACTCGCCGTGTCTCCGTCACAGGTCTTACAACGTCACGTGTGCGGAGGAGCTGCCCCGGCCGGGCTTCCCCAAGACGTGCTGCACCATCCAGGACATTCCCCTCATCAGGTGACCTGCTGTGTTGTTGGTGCTGATCATGTGACCACGTGGTGTGTTCAGGTGAAGCTGACTCAGCTGTTCTGTCTCCATGTTACAGTAAATGTGGCTCCTTCCCTCCTGAGAGTTGCCTGTTCAGCCTGATCGGCAACGTTGGAGCCTTCATGGGTGAGACGCCGAGTTTCAGCTCATAGAAAACGTTAAACACACAAACATCAGGAGAGCTGTGTGTGTGTTTGTGTGTGTGTGTGTGTGTGTGTGTGTGTGTGTGTGTGTGTGTGTGTGTCTGTGTGTGTGTCTGTGTGTGTGGTTGTTGTGTGTGTGTGTGTGTCTGTGTGTGTGTGTTGTGTGGTGTGTGTGGTGTTGTGTTGTGTGTGTGTGTGTGTGTGTGTGTGTGTGTGTGTGTGTTGTGTGTGTGTGTGTGTGTGGTGTTGTTGTGTGTGTGTGTGTGTGTGTGTGTGTGTGTGTGTGTGTGTGTGTGTGGTGTGTTGTGTGTGGTGTGTGTGTGTGTGTTTGTGTGTGTGTGTGGTGTGTGTGTTGTGGTGTGTGTGTTGTGTTGTGTGTGGTGTGTGTGTTGTGTTGTTGTGTGTGGTGGGTGTCTGTGTGTGTGTCTGTGTGTGTGTCTGTTGTGTGTGTGTGTTGTGTGTGTGTGTCTGTGTGTGTCTGTCTGTGTGTCTGTTGTGTGTGTGTGGTGTGTGTGTTGTTGTGTGTGTGTGTGTGTGGTGTGTGTGTGGTGTGTTGTGTGTCTGTGTGTCGTGTTGTGTGTTGTCTGTGTGTGTCGTCTGTGTGTGTTGTCTGGTGTCTGTTGTGTGTTGTGTGTTGTCTGTCTGTGTGTGTCTGTGTGTGTGTGGTCTGTGTGTGTGTGGTGTGTGTGTCTGTCTGTGTGTGTGTGTGTGTGTGTGTGTGTGTGTCTGTGTGTGTGTCTGTGTGTGTGTGTCTGTCTGTGTGTGTGTCTGTGTGTGTGTCTGTGTGTGTGTGTGTCTGTGTGTGTCTGTGTGTGTGTGTGGTCTGTGTGTGTGTGTGTCTGTCTGTGTGTGTGTCTGTGTGTCTGTCTGTGTGTGTGTCTGTGTGTGTGTGTGTCTGTCTGTGTGTGTGTCTGTGTGTGTGTCTGTGTGTCTGTCTGTGTGTGTGTCTGTGTGTGTGTGTGTCTGTGTTGTGTCTGTCTGTGTGTCTGTGTGTGTGTGTGTGTCTGTCTGTGTGTGTGTGTGTCTGTGTGTGTGTCTGTCTGTGTGTCTGTCTGTGTGTGTCTGTCTGTCTGTCTGTCTGTGTGTGTGTCTGTGTGTGTGTCTGTGTGTGTGTCTGTCTGTGTGTCTGTCTGTGTGTGTGTCTGTCTGTCTGTCTGTGTGTGTGTCTGTGTGTGTGTCTGTCTGTGTGTGTGTGTGTCTGTGTGTGTGTCTGTCTGTGTGTGTGTGTCTGTGTGTGTGTCTGTGTGTGTGTCTGTGTGTGTGTCAGGAGAGCAGACGTTAATCTGGAATCTAAACTTTCCCACAATGTTGAATTATTCCTTAAAATGTGAAAATCTTCAAGTATAAAGTCGTAAAATATCAAAATATTTTGTTCTGTACTGTAAAACTGTGTGTGTGTGTCTGTGTTTGTGTGTGTTTGTGTCTGTGTGTGTGTCTGTGTCATAGTGTATTTTTTATAGATTTTATTTTATATAGATTTTTATATCATTTTCATATTGTGTGTCTGTGTGTGTGTGTGTGTGTGTCTGTGTGTGTGTGTCATATTAACCTCTCAGCTGTGGAGGAGCCTGAAATAGCCTCGAGCTCTCTAATCAATAATTGATGCCGATTTCCTTCCACTTCCCCTCGTCCTCCATCCTGCTTTTGGCCTCCATGGCCTCTCTCCGTCCCTCCTCCTCCTCTTCCTCCCCCTCCTCCTCCTCTTCTTCTTCCTCCTCCTCCTCCTCTTCCTCCTCCTCGTCCTCCTCCCCCTCCTCCTCCTCCTCGTCGACACTCAGCTCTGCCTTAATTTCCCCGTCTGTCTTTATCTGCGTCTCTCCTGCTGTTTTCACCATCGATTCATTATTAACGTTTTATTCACATTCTCGTCGGTTTCCTTTCAAACACGAAGCTGAAGCTGCGTCCTGCAGCCAGAGACGCGATGAGACTATAAGAGACAGTCGTGTTTTGTAATCTGAAGAAAAAGTGTGAAATCAAAAACATTCACTTTGTGAACAGAAGTCACGTGTTTCAAAAAACTGAACGAAAAGACAAAGCGAGAAGCTGAAATCTTTGATGATAAAAACAATCTCGTGAACCCCGAGATACTTGAACTCCTTCGCTCCTCGGAGAGAGCGACCCACAGGTTTCCCGGTCCAGCCTCAGATTTGCAGACGCTAACTCTCGCCCCGGTTCTAGTTGAAGGTCACGGTCAGATGAAACGAACAGAACCACATCGTCTGCATAGAGACGAAGTCCCCGTATCAGCTTAACCGCGAGATCCTGTCCACGAACATCCCGAACCGGTTCGGAGGCGACCGCAGTGTCGAACAACGACTGAAGACGTGTTGGGACTCGTTTGGGTCCAGACGGGTCAGAACATCAAGAACCTCACATGTTGTGTTGTTGTGACCGTGCACGTATTCTCCCGTGTGTCCCGCAGTGGTGATGGTGTGCCTTCTGCGCTACGCCCAGGTGATCGAACACAGCCACCGATGTTGGGTCAACACCAGCGCTCTGGTGTCGGGCTGCACCAACGCCGTGGGCCTGGTCATGGTGGGAAACTTCCAGGTAAACTTCCTGTAACAAACCCTCTGACATGAACTGGGACGAGTCTCTTCTAACCGCGCGCCGCTCTGTCCCGACAGGTTGATCACGCCAAGTCTCTGCACTACGTTGGCGCCGGCGTGGCGTTTCCAGCCGGGCTGCTGTTCGTGTGCCTGCAGTGTGTCCTCACGTACCGGGTCGCTGTGACCGCCCTCGACTACTGGATGGCCCATTTCCGCGTGGCCCTGGCTCTGGGCGCCATGGTCTCGCTCGTCCTCAGTATCCTTGTTGTTTACCTCCTGTAGCCAATAGCAAGTGTGCATCACCTTCTGATGAACCGGACCTGGGGCCAGAACCCAGCAGCAGCCTCCTGAGGTGGTTTTCTGTGCAGGCTGTGAACTCGGCCCGGTCCGGTTCTGCACTTAGCATCAGTTCTGTCTTCCTTAGCGTCCTCCTCCTCCCAGGCGGCATCTTCTTCATCCACGAGAGCTTCGTCCTGCAGCACGCCGCAGCCATCTGCGAGTGGGTCTTCACCGTGGACATCCTGGTCTTCTACGGCACCTTCACCTACGAGTTCGGCACCGTCACCAGTGAGACCATGATGGCGGGCCTGCAGCAGAGCCACCACCACCACGGCTCGGGTGTCATCATGGGTCCCGGAGCCCGAGGCTCGACGCTGAGCGGGACGACCAAAGGCCTCAAGTCGCCCGGCGGCAGCAGCACGTCGACGCATCTCAACTGCACCCCGGAGAGCATCGCCATGTTGTAGCCAAGGAGGCGCATCGTGAGCGGCACCGGTCCGACCCGCTGGAGCCATGAATGTTTCCAAGACGGCCATTTCAGTTTGTTTCGTAATCCCTCCTTCATCGAGCTTTCTTTTGCTTTTCTCTGCACGGCGCTCGAGCGAGAGCAGCGGTTAATGTTTGCGTAGTCGGTAGAAATCACTGAATGTTGAGGAGTGACTCGTTAACGTTCTCCACGTTTCACCAGTCACGCTTCTTTTATCCGTTTAAATGACGTGAGCCGAGTTCAGGACGAGAGCGCCTCAATCACTCTTTTTGTCGTCGTGCGTCTCACGCCACGTTTTTACCGTCCCGGTGCAATAAATCGCCATCGATCACGAGACCGTGAGCGAACAGATGCCTTTTTTCAGCATGTCGAAGTCGCCTCTGTCCAAACACTGGTGTTAATTCCAGGCTGGACCCTTGGAAGCCTTATTTTGAGTTCTTGGAATGACTTCCGTGTTCAGCGTGAAGCTCGTAGACTTTGTGCCATAGATCTCACGGCGGCGTCACGCGGATCCAAGTCCAAGCGTCCGCTCCAGACTGCCACGAACGAAGATGACGAACGCCGCTCGCTCTTTCAGTTCTCTCAGTATTCTGCCCTCCAGCAATACGCTCACATCACCTACCTCTTTATCTTTTGTGGGGTCGATGTTCCATCTTCACGGCGGCTTGAAAAGTGTTTTGGGGTGACGGCGTCTGGTTTGTACGAGTGCACTGTTCTCGCCTTATCCCTCCGTACCGTGCCCGGGGACGCGTCTTCGTTCTTTGTGTTCACCATACTGTAAGCGAAGTCACCGCGGCGTGACAGCAAACGGCAGCTCGACGTCGAGCCCCTCGCATCGGGGCTGGATCCGAACCACGAACCATCGTCCACAGGCCAAAACTTTAAGGTGGATCTGAATCTTTTTTCTTTGTGTTGTTAAAAATGTTCACACGGTTTCGAAGAGGCCGCCCGGCACCGAACGTTTGAGAGAACGGTGACGGAGCGAGTCGACACGGATGATTTTGTTTTTATAAATTCTGTAAATATGTATGATTTGTCTCATTTAGGTATTTTCATTTGACAGAGATTTATATTCAAATATGAAATAAAAATGATAAATTATTAGCAGATGTCTGACTCCGCCTGGTTCTTTGTAGAGCAGCTCGAAGTCTGAAGGTCAGAGAGGGACGCCAACGAGGAACCAACGAGGAACCCACGAGGAACAACAGACTAAAGATTAAAATATCTCAGTGTTAAAAAAATGACAAAAACAATTAAATACAACGTGGCTAACTTTAGACAAACAAGATCGTTGTTTCCTGATGCAGCCAAAACATTTATGCACGGTCTCATCTTCACAGATTTCATATTGCATCACATGTTTAATCGACCATTAAAATCACTATATGACTAAGCTATAAAACCACTTCATTACCATCACTGTAATATCTTAGAGAAACTCCATTTATTAAGCTTTGAACACTTCAGGGAGTTTTCAAGCTTGTGTCAGGACTCTACACGGTCTGACCCCAGCTCGTCTTTGAGTTTGTTCCATCCGATCCTCAAGAACAGCATCTGTTCACGACTGTAGTATATAGCGTATACTGTAGTATATAGCGTATACTGTAGTATATAGTGTCTATAGACTTGTCTGTTGTGTTTATGTTCATATGTTTTTGATGTTTTATGTCCTGCCTGAGGATAACTCGGTTACGATGCATGAAATGGCAACATTCATGTTTTAATTGTACACGGTCCCTAATAAACGTAATCAAAAAGAGAGAGAGAGCGAGCGCGGAGAACACGGGGACCAGGAAAATAAACGCTGCAGCCGTCGACGGTCGACAAAAGTCTTTGGTCGGATGTTTCTTGATATAAAAAGCAGATTTATTCATTTGCAAGCAGAAACATAAAGACGTGTCGAGCAGACGACGTGAAGACGATCTCAGATCTGAGTGAGAGTTAAAGACATCAGGACGTGATGGACAGTCTCAGGTGTCCATCACTGCAGCTCAGAGTTTTTTCTTTCATTTCTTGTTTCTCTGCAGATGTCGCCTGAAGTTACATTAGATAACGCCTCATTTGCATATTCAAGCATCATGTGATCGTCACTGGTTTCCTGTCAGCTGCCTCGTCGTTCGTCGTTGGTTTTGATCCTTTATTTATTTTATAGATTTTTAACTTCATGAAAGTTTCTGTATAAATAAAGTTCAGTTTACTTTCAAACTTTCTCAGATTTTAACTTTGAATGATTCTTTTTTTTTTTGCAGGTTTTTAAAGCTCAGAAATGTAAAACAACTAAAATCTTCAAACATTTCTAACGATCTCGTTTCCGCCGCGCTCACACCAGCTCGCCACAGATTTTTATTTTACGTTTGATTTCATGTCTCGGCGGTGAGTTTGTCGTGAACGCGGCGGCGTCTCCTGAAATGTGAAATGTCCCCGTGTCTCCGGCGTGGTCGTGGTCGTGGTCATGTGTACATGGCTCCGTGCAGATCTTCCAGCCGGTGCTCTCGCTGCTTCCGTCTCTCCTGCAGAGGAAGCAGCAGAACAATCAGCGAGGGACGGACGGCGTCCTGAAAGCGGCGAGCGTCAGAGACTCACCTTGTCTTTCTTGAACTCTTCGTACTCCGGGTTGTCCGTCGGTAACTCGAGGCGGCAGAGCGGACAGGAGTTCGTCTGCAAGCGCAAAAAGAAGAAGAAGAAGCTGAAGCTCTTCCCGTAGACGTCGGACAGGAAATGAAGTCACAGATTTGTTGGCAGAGTCTTACCTTCCCCAACCACGGCAGGATGCAGCCGGAGTGGAACAGGTGTTTACACGGCATCTCTCGAACCGTCTCCTGCTCCTCGAACTCCAGCAGACACACCGGACACTTCAGGCCTCTGTCCGCCTGCTCCGCAGAGACCACGACCACGGTGAGCGTCTGCACGGCGGTCTTGGCGGCCGGAGGAGGAAGCCGCTGGTCCCAGTCCGACAGGTCGAACGGCCCCGAGTCGATGAGGTCCAAACCCTGCATGAGAGACCTGCAGCAGACCGGCAGTCAGTCACATGGTCCAGACACTTGAAGGCATCGCGATGCGTTCAGGCTCACCTGGCGAGTTCGAGCAGAGCGTTCTGGCGGTACTGCTCCTCGGGGTTGGTCGGCTCGCAGTCGTGTTCGTCAAAGTAGGAAGCCATTTTGTGTCAGTGTGTCTCCGCTCTGCATGAAGAAGAAGAAGAAACATCAGACACTCTTAGAGGAAGTTTTTCTTCTGTCAAAATAAAATTATTTTAAACGTCGCCTGGAGAAACATTTAATTCATTTATCACATTTTTATGAGACTGCAGTGTCACCGTGAGTTGTGAAATTACAAAGTTTGATCGATTAATAAAATAATAAATGAATCGAGTCGACAGACTGAAGTCTGAAACAAAAATAAACAAATAATTTCTATGAAACATTCAGACATGATGAAATATAAACAACAATAATATAAACAACAATAATATAAACAACAATAATATAAACATCATCAATATAAACAACATCAATATAAACAACAATAATAAATAATACGGTTTCAGTTAATTAAAGATCATCGATTATCTCTGTCTGCTTTATTAAATATTTCAGATTTTCAAAATAAAACGAAGTTAGTCTCTTCTCTTCCTGTCTATTTCATTTGATTATTTCAATAATTTTAATAATTTTAATAATTTTAATTATTTTAATCACCGACAGAAACATTTTAAAAGTTTCAACGTTCAGATTCGTCACTTCCGCACGAAGCCTCTCGTGCCGGAGCGGAAGTGACGCTGACATAAAGTCTGCGTTACAAAATAAAAGTCAGTAAAATGATTAAAAACTCAGAAAAATTAAAAAATTAGAAAAATTAGAAACTGACTCACCTGCAGCGACGCACAGGTCAAACTTCCGCGTGTGACGAGCTCCAGCCACGTGCTGCGCTGCTGTCCAATCACAGAGAGAGACGCGGCTCCGCCTCTTCTTCGGCTGAAGGTTAAAACTGCAGCCATGACGTCACTACTGCCCCCTGCCGTATAAAACCGGAACTGACGCCAGATGATAACAAACAAGAAAAGTTTTTAAATGAGCAAAATACATAAATAAATATAAATAAATAAATAGATAATATAATAAAATATATAAATACATAAATAAATATGAAAAAATAAATAGATAATATAATAAAATATATAAATATAAATAGATAAATAAATAAACAGATAATATAAATAAATAAATATAAATAAATACATAGATAATATGAATAAATAAAAAGATAAAATAATAAAACAAATATAAATAAATAAATATAAATAAATGCATATATAGATAATATAATAAATAAATATACATAAAGAGATAATATAATAAAATAATTAAACATAAATAAATAAATACATAAATATGTAAAAATAAAGAGATAATATAAGATTTTATAGTTCTCGTGGATCGAGGCTGCTGCTGTGATCCTGCATGACGTCCACTACACATATTACTACATCGTCATATCTGCTACTGTAATCATTTTATCAGTCTTTGTAATTCATTGTCATTTTAGTATAGAGGTTTATTTATTGCAATGATTCTGATTTTTTTTATTTACAGAATCTTTCATAGTTTTGTCTCTGAGTGTGTGGAAGTGCAGAGAGTGGGAACCACACATATAGAGCTACAAAAGATTTAAGAGGTGCTGGATTATTTACATGATATTATTACATTTTTAAATAGTCAGCAGCTCTCTGCTGCGTCTGAGCTGGAGCGAGTTGCAGCCCAGAGTGAACGAGTGTCTCTCAAACGGAGCTCGAGATGGATGGCGGTTGGTGCGGCGTCCACAGTACTGCAGAGTTCGTACTGGACCGCCGTGGTTCAGAGGCTGAGCTTCTCGATCTTCCAGTCCACGTACGGTCCAACCATCCGCCGACTGACCGAGCTCAGAGTATAGGAAACCCAGAACCTCTGATGGACCAGAGGCCTCGGGATCCTCCAGGTAGAACTGCAGATTCACCAACGTTTGAGTGTTTTTTAGAGTGAAGCTGAAGCACAAATGAAGCCACCAGACGACATTTTGATACCAAAACAGAATTTATTGGCGGAATCGGACTAGAGGTGAGAAATCTCACTGTTCATAACTATCGACATTCCAGGTGAAAAGGAAAAAACATAAAAGGTGAACAGACACAAAAACAGGTCAAAGAAAGTATGGCTTTGGTTAAATAACACTCCACTAAACTGATTGAAAAGACGAGTTGTTACATTAAGTCTGAGGCTCCGACACGGATCTGCTGCAGGTCGTCACGGACAGAACCAACCTGTCGGCTCTACAGTAGCTGCTGCTGGTCGGACCGATGACCCGTGCTCAGTGTTCTGATGATGCCAGTGTTATTAGACGTGGTTCTGATACAATGGCACAGACAGCCGGTCGCTCACGCTCGTGTTGCATAGTTATCATCACAGCACATTCTTTCAAACATTCATCAGCTTCTCGATACAGTAAAATATCTTTGAACGAGTGGTTATCGAACACGTGTCTGCGCCGAGCACGCCGGCGCTTCGCTCGCTCACGGCGTAGCTGCGTTTGGGTATTTACAGAAACAGTGATGACGCACGGTGCGAATATCTGCGTGAGTTTCACTTCTTCAGATCAGACGAGGAATGATTTGGCAGCGTGAGAAAGTTTCGTTCACGTGACACGTCGAGAATCTTCGAGTGTTCGTCCACGCGACTGAAAAACACGACAGAGTTTAACTGAAGCGACGGAGAAACAGATCGACGACGGACAAAGTTCTTAGACCGTTTCTCTTATTGTTAAAACAAGTCATCACGTTAAAACATGTCGTTACATCATGACATTAAACTTTTGATCAGGTTATAACATAAAGTGTCCTGATGAGACGATGTCGCGTTATAACATGAGACCTTTTTGAACGTGTCGTAAAAATATGTGGCGTTATAACAGCAAACTTTTGTTGTTATAATATAAATGATCACATTATGACACAGTGTAGAGTTTGGATTATAACGTCACGTCGTAACATAAAAAGCATCTTGCTGAAACACTAAAACAATCTAAGTTATCGTGTCACGACGTGAAATATTCAACAGTCGTGATAACGTGAAATTCTTCAACTCTAAAAAAAACTAAAACCTGTTTGAGGTTCTGGATGAATAAACGTCACACAAACTTTAAGCGTGGAGATGTTCGGAGGCTGAGTGAGCGATCGCATCTGTAAAAGTCTAAAGACACAAAAAAGAAAAAAGAAAAATCAGTTTCACACGTTACAAACTCGTTTCCAGTTAATGCTACAGTGATATCTTGATTTTTTTTAACCGTCGCTCTGCTCCGTCGAAAAGCCGTCCGCGCTCTTCTGCTGTAAAAACTTTATAAAATCAACAGGTCACCTGCTCCCTGCTGCAGGCTTCGGATTTCTAAAAGGACTCGCTCAACCAGTGAGCAACAACACGCGAGTACGTCACGAGCTACAGTGTTCGGTAATGTTTCAAACTAAAGAGATCTGAAGTGTGTGAGAGTTACGGAAAAGGACACGTCGCGTGTCCGCGACCGTCTCATCGATTCAGCATTTTTTTGACATCAGGGACGTTTAAAGTATTTTCATCTTTCACATGCACGTTCTGAATCCATTCATCAACCTTCTCCCGTCCTACCTCGTGCCACCTTTATCTCTGACCTAACTGAAGAGCTTGACGAAGCAGCCGTGGCAGTACGGCTTGTCGTTCTGTTCTTTGAAGGTGCCTTTGTTGAGCTGCTTCAGGCAGAAGGCGCACACGAAGTGCTCCGGGTGGAACTTCTTGGCCATGGCCGTGATGCAGCGCCCCGTGATGGGCTTCTGGCAGCCGGAGCAGAGCGAGCCGCGGCGCTCGTGGTAGTGGACTTCACAGTAAGGCTGGCCGTCGTGCTCGAAGAAGCTTCCGTTCACGAACGGGGTGAAGCACTCCTGCAGAGAGGGAGACGCTGTTACCGTGGTTTAAAGCTGCAAAACCTCAGAGATCAAATCAGGACTCTCGGTATCGGTGCTGTAGAAGCAGCCTGTTGGACCTCGACACTCTGGTACAGACCCTGCAAACGAAGCACTCGGGATGCCAAAGGCTGCTCAGCGCTGAGATGTAGTTCTCCAGGATGGCTCGAGCGCAGCCGCCACATTTGGGGGCGAACATGTCAAAGTAGTCCTTCCTGCAGTACGCCTTCCCGTCCTTTTCATGGAAACCTGCAGACACAAACACAAACAGCTGCTACAGACGGCGAGCACGAAGTGACGTCACCGCACGGAGCGCTTGAAGCCGTTACCCTCGGGGCCAAAGAAGGATCCACACTGAGCGCAGAAGAAGTGCTCAGGATGCCATGTCCGGTCCAACGCCGTCACCACTTTCTGCACACACACACACACACACACACACACACACACACACACAATGTTCATCTTTGTTTGACTGTAACTCAACAAACAAACGAACAGACGGCGGTGTGTCGGTGACTCACGTCCAGGATGGGTCCGTTGCAGTAGTAGCAGCGTGGGGAGAACAGGTTGTGGTAGTCCTGCTCGCAGTACGGCTGACCGTCACGCTCAAAGAAGTTCCTGGAGCCGATCTCCTCCTGACAGTGCGTGCACACAAAGTGCTCAGGGTGCCACGTGCGGCCCATGGCGGTCACCACCTACACAAACACAGGTCAGTGTGTGTTCAGTGTGTGTGGTCAGTGTGTGTTCAGTGTGTGTTCAGTGTGTGTTCAGTGTGTGTGTTCAGTGTGTGTGTGTTCAGTGTGTGTTCAGTGTGTGTTTTCAGTGTGTGTGTGTTCAGTGTGTGTGTTCAGGGTGTGTGTGTTCAGTGTGTGTGTTCAGTGTGTGTGTTCAGTGTGTGTGTGTTCAGTGTGTGTTCAGTGTGTGTGTGTTCAGTGTGTGTGTTCAGTGTGTGTGTGTTCAGTGTGTGTTCAGTGTGTGTGTTCAGTGTGTGTGTTCAGTGTGTGTGTTCAGGGTGTGTGTTCAGTGTGTGTGTGTGTGTTCAGAGTGTGTTCACAGTGTGTGTGTTCAGTGTGTGTGTTCAGTGTGTGTGTTCAGTGTGTGTTCAGTGTGTGTGTTCAGTGTGTGTTCAGGGTGTGTGTTCAGTGTGTGTTCAGGGTGTGTGTTCAGTGTGTGTGTTCAGTGTGTGTGTTCAGTGTGTGTGTTCAGTGTGTGTTCAGTGTGTGTGTGTTCAGTGTGTGTGTTCAGTGTGTGTGTGTTCAGTGTGTGTTCAGTGTGTGTGTTTTCAGTGTGTGTGTGTTCAGTGTGTGTTCAGGGTGTGTGTGTTCAGTGTGTGTGTGTTCAGTGTGTGTGTTCAGTGTGTGTGTTCAGTGTGTGTTCAGTGTGTGTGTGTTCAGTGTGTGTGTTCAGTGTGTGTGTGTTCAGTGTGTGTTCAGTGTGTGTGTTCAGTGTGTGTCAGTGTGTGTGTGTTCAGTGTGTGTGTTCAGTGTGTGTGTGTTCAGTGTGTGTTCAGTGTGTGTGTTTCAGTGTGTGTGTGTTCAGTGTGTGTTCAGGGTGTGTGTGTTCAGTGTGTGTGTTCAGTGTGTGTTCAGTGTGTGTGTTCAGTGTGTGTGTTCAGTGTGTGTGTTCAGTGTGTGTGTTCAGGGTGTGTGTTCAGTGTGTGTGTGTGTGTGTGTTCAGAGTGTGTTCACAGTGTGTGTGTTCGTGTGTGTGTGTTCAGTGTGTGTGTTCAGTGTGTGTTCAGTGTGTGTTCAGTGTGTGTTCAGGGTGTGTGTTCAGTGTGTGTTCAGGGTGTGTTCAGTGTGTGTTCAGTGTGTGTGTTCAGTGTGTGTGTTCAGTGTGTGTGTGTTCAGTGTGTGTGTTCAGGGTGTGTGTTCAGTGTGTGTGTGTTCAGTGTGTGTGTTCAGTGTGTGTGTGTTCAGTGTGTGTGTTCAGGGTGTGTGTTCAGTGTGTGTGTGTTCAGTGTGTGTGTTCAGTGTGTGTTCAGTGTGTGTTCAGGGCTCACCTGTCCCACGATGGGCTTGGCGCAGGCGCCGCACACGCCTTTAGCCACCGTCTGCACGCCCAGCTTGTTGAGGTCGGACTGCAGACTGCCGAGCATGTTGTCCAGCTTGTTGACCTGCGTCGGAGGCCCGCCGGGAACGCCGCCCTTCCCCTGAGCCATGATCTGAAACGTGTTGAAATCAGGACGACAGTTACGAGCCGAAGAGGAGGCGGCGGAAACAAAATGAAGGCAGTGTGCAGGTGCAGGTGCAGGTGGAGGTGGAGGTGCGTGCCTGCATCGGAGGGAAGATTGGATCGTACTCTGTTTGGCAGCCTACAGACACCAGCACCTTAGGTGGTGCCACAGGCTCCACGGGTGGAGGCCGGGTTGGGGTTTTGAGGACAGGCGGTGGGGGCTCTGGTTTGGGGGCGGGGGGTTTCTGAACAGGGGCCGGCGGAGGTGACGCTTTTATAAAGTGCCGAGGTGAAGCGGGAACTGTTTCCTTGATGTAGGAGGGTTGTGGAGGAGGAGAGGGAGGTGGAGGTGGGGGAGGAGGAGGAGGAGGAGGTGGGGGTGGTATAGGGACGGGGTGGTGCTGCACCGGGAGCGGCCGCTTAGGTTCTTCTACGATAGGAGGGCGGCGAGGGGCGGGGGGAGAGAGAGGCGGGAGCACCTTCCGGGTGGGGACGGGCGACTCGGGGGGAATTATGACCTGAAGAGGAAGAAGAGAAAAAGGAAGGAGGAAAAGGAAGCAGGAAACAGGAAGCAGGAAACAGGAAGGAAGGAACACAAACTGTCGACACACTGAAGCCAACCTTGTCGACCTCGCTGCCGGCGCCGTCGAGCCGTAAGCGCTGCGGCTTGGACGTGACGATGACGCCCTCCGTCAGCCAGTCGTCGGACTGCTTGCGGCGCCGCTCCGAGCGTCCGATCCCGAACTTCCCCTGCAGCTCCTCGATGAGGCGGTCCTGAGAGCTGTTCTTGTTGACGATGACGGGTCCCATCTTCCTGCGCAGGTGACCGTCGCGGTACATGGGGTGAACGTTGGGAGTCTCCTTCGTGCGTCTGATGACCGATTTGAGCTACGGAGGAGCGGAACGTGAGCTGAAGCGGTTACGGGTCGGTTAGAGTCACACTCGCATGCTCGTGCCAAACCAACAACACGGGGAGGACCGGTCTACATGCGGAGCTGAGAATCAGTGAGTTACTGCGAATTATGAAGCTTTGATAGTCTGACAGTAAAAGAGTCGGATTTTGAAAAACTGAAACATTTGATCTGTCGCGTTCTGAAGCGACACGGACGTGAATGAGAGCGAGCGAGCGCGGCCTCGATAACGCCGCTAATCAGAAATAAAAAGTGATTTCTTGTTTCACAGCGGTTACGATTAACATAACATCTACCGAACGGTGAGTGCGAACACGTCGATCACGTCACGCTGACGTGTTTCATGTTTCAGTTTTTCAAAAGGACTTAAACGTTTCTTGAGAACAAATCAAACGTGAGCAGAAGCCGCCCGGTGTCAGGGCGGCGGCGGCGGCGGCGGCGGTGCGTACATGTCCGGATGCAGACACTCGGTCTATGTTGGGAGTTTGCATCAGGGGCAGGTCGAGGGCGACGTCAGGCGTCCCCGGGCACGATGACGGGGTCATGGACTCGTCCATCCAGCTGGCCTCCGTCAGCGGCGTCATGCTGCCGTCCGTGTACGGCCTCTCGGTGTACGGCGTCATGGTGCCGTCCAGCCCGTCATGGAACGACATGGAAAGCTCCTCGTCGGCCCAGTCCAGGTCTCCGTTCCCGTCCGTGCCTCCGTCCACCGAGTCGTCCGTGATGGTGTTGGTGGCGCTGGTGAAGGTGTCGGGCTGCACGCTGTTCCTGTCCATGGGCAGGACGAGCTCCTCGTGCACCTCCTGCATCGCTCCGCCCAGATACTGCGCCTCCATCTGCAGCTGGGGCGGCTCCGTGTGGTTCTGAGCGAAGCTCATTGCGAGCAGCTTGTCGAGCGCCTCGTCCAGGGACGGCTCCACCGCCGGACGCTGCTGCTGCACCGCGACGGGGCTCGCCGGCTGCCTGCTGGGGCAGCTGAAGGCCGGCGGAGACGGGATGATGGACGGAGCCGGTGAGGATGTTTTTGAGGAAGCGTGTGCAGAAGGAGGACAGACGGGGAGGGGGGACGGAGTCTTTGGAGCTGAGAGAGGAGGCGTGGAGTAACTCAGAGTCTCACAGGAGAATTTACCGACAGTGTCTGAGGGCGAGACTCGCTCTACGGACGGACTCGGGGACTTGGAGGACTTGTGGTCCAGCACGGTGTTAACTGAGGTAAGCGACGGGGTGGTGGTGGCGTTGGAGGGACTTGGACTATTTCTCATCAGGTTGGAGTTCGAGGAAGCGGACTGAGCGAGGACCAGCAGAGTCTTGGTCTGGGCTGACAGCATGGTGGCAGAGACGTCTATGACCGAGTCCAGGTCGGGATCGCTGGCTGCAGAGAGGGACGATATCGGACTGTGAGGAGCGAGGAGGCGGCTCGGATGAGACGCCGACGCGCCGCCGTCTCCTCCGTCCTCGTCTATATGCAGCTCTAGACCGGCGGGCAAAGAGAAGACAGGAGAGGAGGACGGGTGGGACAGAATAAAGGAAGGAGAAGCCATGAAGGAGGAGGAGGAAGAGGCCGGAGGACGAGGAGAGCTGGAAGGAGGTCCTGCTGGATCCAGCAGAGAGCCCAAAGAACTGGGCTAGAGGACAGAGAAGGAGAAGCAGGATAAGAGGAAGAGGACAGGAACATGATGAAGTCAAACATGGCAGGTTCTCCTCACGCTGCTTCGTACCTTGAAGTCGGACAAAGACGCCATCAGCTCGTCGAGCTCTCGCGTGGCGCAGGAAGCTGAGATTCTGGCCTGCTGCTGGGACGGCGAGTCCAAATCGCCGTGACGAGCCGGAGGGCTGAAAAATATAAAACATGACACGATACAGACCAGCAGCACAAAACGTGAACATCTGCTCTCTCTCCGGGCAGAACCGGCCTCGGCGGTACCTCGGTGAGGGCACGGAGCCCTCCAGCTCGTCCAGCAGACTCTCCACGGTGGGTCGGGCCTCGTCCGGCCTCGTCCCGTTCCTTTTGGGTTTCTCCTGAGGAGGCGGGCTCACCATGATGTCGGGTCCGCCGCCGTTCTCGTAGTGGGTGATGCTGCAGGACGGTAAGGGCGGAGCGGCCTCCTCTGTGGACACACGACAGTACAGCTGAGCTGAGCTGAGCTGAACGCGCTCGGCACAAACAGAAAGCGGGCGGCGCCGTTTCTACCTGTGGTCGGGAATGAAGGCGAGCTCTGCTGCACGGCGTTCAGCTCCAGCAGCAGCCGGTCGAGCTCCGAGAGGTTACTGCCCAGGGCGGAGGTCATGGCCGCGGCCGACGAGTCCGAGTTTGACTTCTGTTTGTTTGGAAAGCTGCAGGAGACAGACAGCTCATCAAAGACTGGACAGGGGGAGACAGGTGAGACGTTTAACGTGTGCGACAGCGTACCTGTAGACGTGGTCCTCTTCAATGTGAGACAGCGGAGAGCTGCTGCTGTCCCTGGACCACGAGCTCTTCTGGGCTGAACCTAAAGACTGCAGAGGAGTCTTCAGTCAGAGGAGTCCTCTGAGTTTTTGTCCTGCGTACATGATTCAGGTGTACGTACCTGCTGAGAGGAGTGGTGGGAGCCCGGCTGATCGAGCAGAGACCCGTTCAGAGCCTCGGCTGAGGGCGGAGGAGGGACTGGAGGCGGCACCGACACATCCTGGTAGGAGTGTCCTCCGGTGGGGATGGAGTACGGAGTCTCTTCGGAGAAGAAGACGGGTCGCTTTGATATGTGGGACGTGGTGGACTCCAGATCCGCCAGCAACGCGTCTGAAAGATTCAAAGTTAAAGCTGAACTGTGTCTCTGTCATTCGTACGTCTGTTCTCACTCTATGTAACTTTGGGCTCCGGGTCGGGAGAAGTACGTAACGCTTTACGGCACTAAGTCACACAGCAGCAACTATTTCACTGATTCTGGTGAAACTGGATCATATTTTATGGAGGAAATGTTTTCTGGTTTTCCCTCTGATGTCCTCCGGCTGCTCCGCCTCAACTCTCTGTGATTTACAGAGTTTATGATGGACAGTGAAGTAAACTGCTGACAGCTGTAGCTGCTGTTAGCTAATGTTAGCTCAGTCTGTTAGCTGCTGTTAGCTCATGTTAGCTCAGTCTGTTAGCTGCTGTTAGCTCGTGTTAGCTCAGTTTGTTAGCTCATGTTAGTTCATGTTAGCTCAGTCTGTTAGCTCCTGCTAGCTCATGTTAGCTCAGTCTGTTAGCTGCTGTTAGCTCAGTCTGTTAGCTGTTGTTAGCTCAGTCTGTTAGCTCAGTCTGTTAGCTCATGTTAGCTCAGTCTGTTAGCTGTTGTTAGCTCAGTCTGTTAGCTCAGTCTGTTAGCTGTTGTTATCTCAGTCTGTTAGCTCATGTTAGCTCAGTCTGTTAGCTGTTGTTAGCTCAGTCTGTTAGCTCAGTCTGTTAGCTTAGTCTGTTAGCTCATGTTAGCTCAGTCTGTTAGCTGTTGTTAGCTCAGTCTGTTAGCTCAGTCTGTTAGCTCATGTTAGCTCAGTCTGTTAGCTGCTGTTAGCTCAGTCTGTTAGCTGTTGTTAGCTCAGTCTGTTAGCTCAGTCTGTTAGCTCATGTTAGCTCAGTCTGTTAGCTGTTGTTAGCTCAGTCTGTTAGCTCAGTCTGTTAGCTCATGTTAGCTCAGTCTGTTAGCTCATGTTAGCTCAGTCTGTTGGCTGCTGTTAGCTCAGTCTGTTAGCTGCTGTTAGCTCAGTCTGTTAGCTGTTGTTAGCTCAGTCTGTTAGCTCAGTCTGTTAGCTCATGTTAGCTCAGTCTGTTGGCTGCTGTTAGCTCAGTTTGTTAGCTGCTGTTAGCTGCTGTTAGCTCAGTCTGTTAGCTCAGTCTGTTAGCTCATGTTAGCTCAGTCTGTTGGCTGCTGTTAGCTCAGTTTGTTAGCTGCTGTTAGCTGCTGTTAGCTCAGTCTGTTAGCCGGGCTGTGAGCTCAGAGCATCGGGGGCGTACCACAGGCGTTTTGAAACACCGGCAAGAAGAAGAACAATAGGAAGTATTCAGGTCTGCAGCGGGGAGTAGAGCCAGTGTCGTGCTAGAACAGGAGCTGGGCAGTGTAATCAGGCGATAATGAAGGAAGCAGTGTCATACAGTAAACTACTGCAAACTGTAGAAGCTGTTAGCTAACGTTAGTTAGCCTCTACTTTTGGACTGGGAGCTCAGAGCAGTGTTGGTGTGTGGTGTCGTGCCAGAACCGGAGCTGGGCAATGCAACCAGACTCAGCAGCTGCTATGTACATAACGGCAGAGGAGAGGAAAGACCGACGCCTAAGCCTAACTCTAGTTTTGGACCATAAGTAATGTAATCAGAACAAATACTCGACTGAATATCTGCTCCGCTAATTGGAGACAGCGGAGACAAAGTCCTGAACTGTCCTTGCGGACGTCGTGCTGGACACCGGTTGGTTCTGTCAGGCTGTAAACAGACAATGGCAGCGAATCAGTCGGCCTCTCATTCCAAAAAAAGCTTCCAGCAGTGAGCTCACCCATGTGACCATCACAGCAAACCCATTAAGGCCTTCATGAAACCCCCAACATGCTTTTTACCATCAGCCAACTATAAATAAAACCGTGCTGACAATCGGAGCTACCTGTCCGTCACGTCAGTGTCTGAGGATTCAAACAAAGCTCACAGAAAGTGATCCGACCCGGGCCAGGGCTGGAGGTGGGGTGTTACCCTGCTGAGTGTTCGGTGGAACGCAGGAACAAAATAGACTCTTACATCACACAATCCATCCGTCCTCAGCCCGTCCAGAATAGACCGCCATCGCCGGCTGCATACCGTTACACTGCAGGGCTCTCAGAGACACTTCAGACTGAAGAGACACAGAGCGACGACGGACCAGCTGGACAACAAGTCAAGTCCAAATCTGTCCTGACAAACCAGGTTTCTGCCACGTCTCAAAGCGGACGAGGTTCGACATGAGTCCTATAAACGAGACAGTAAAGTCAGAGTGTACTCACTCACCCTGCTGTTTCTGTAGCATCGTGTGTGTGTGTGTGTGTGTGTGTGGTGTGTGTGTGTGTGTGTGTGTGTGTGTGTGTGTGTGTGTGTGTGAGCAACAAGAAGAGTGAACTCTGAGACGGCTGCTGGCGGTGGGAGTGGTTAGAGAGAGGACGACTCACAGAGACATCCAGAGGTGTACGTTCACCTCGCTTCACCCTCTAAAGAGTGTGACGTCACGGAGACTACGTCCAGTTTTAGACAGTCTGCAGGGACGTCTCAGAGACTACGTCCAGGTTTTAGACAGTATGTGACAGTCTTAGAGACTACGTCCAGGTTTTAGACAGTATGTGACAGTCTCAGAGACTACGTCCAGGTTTTAGACAGTATGTGACAGTCTTAGAGACTACGTCCAGGTTTTAGACAGTCTGCAGGGACGCCAAGACGACTACGTCCAGGTTTTAGACCGTCTGCGGGGACGTCACAGAGACTACGTCCAGGTTTTAGACAGTCTGCAGGGACGCCAAGGAGACTACGCAAGGTTTTAGACCGTCTGCGGGGACGTGACCCAGACTACGTTAAGGTTTTAGACAGTCTGCGGGGACGTCACGGAGACTACGTCCAGGTTTAGACAGTCTGCGGGGACGTCACGGAGACTACGCCCAGGTTTTAGACAGTCTGCGGGGACGTCAAGGAGACTACGTCCAGGTTTTAGACAGTCTGCAGGGACGTCAAGGAGACTACGTCCAGGTTTTAGACAGTCTGCGGGGACGTCACAGAGACTACGTCCAGGTTTTAGACAGTCTGCAGGGACGTCACGGAGACTACGTCCAGGTTTCAGACAGTCTGCAGGGACGTCACGGAGACTACGTCCAGGTTTTAGACAGTCTGCGGGGACGTCACGGAGACTACGTCCAGGTTTAGACAGTCTGCGGGGACGTCACGGAGACTACGTCCAGGTTTTAGACAGTCTGGGAGACGTCATGGAGACTACGTCCAGGTTTTAGACAGTCTGCGGGGACGTCACAGAGACTACGTCCAGGTCTTAGACAGTCTGTGGGGACGTCACAGAGACTACGTCCAGGTTTTAGACAGTCTGTGGGGACGTCACAGAGACTACGTCCAGGTTTTAGACAGTCTGCAGGGACGTCACGGAGACTACGTCCAGGTTTCAGACAGTCTGCAGGGACGTCACGGAGACTACGTCCAGGTTTTAGACAGTCTGCGGGGACGTCACGGAGACTACGTCCAGGTTTAGACAGTCTGCGGGGACGTCATGGAGACTACGTCCAGGTTTAGACAGTCTGCGGGGACGTCATGGAGACTACGTCCAGGTTTTAGACAGTCTGGGAGACGTCATGGAGACTACGTCCAGGTTTTAGACAGTCTGCGGGGACGTCACAGAGACTACGTCCAGGTCTTAGACAGTCTGTGGGGACGTCACAGAGACTACGTCCAGGTTTTAGACAGTCTGTGGGGACGTCACAGAGACTACGTCCAGGTTTAGACAGTATGCGGGGACGTCACAGAGACTACGTCCAGGTTTTAGACAGTCTGCGGGGACGTCACGGAGACTACGTCCAGGTTTTAGACAGTCTGTGGGGACGTCTCAGAGACTACGTCCAGGTTTTAGACAGTCTGCGGGGGACAAACTCTCAGACGTCTCTCCGCCTTCCACTCGTCATCATCAGTGTTGGTCCAGAGGGACGTCCTTCCCAGAAGCTGGACGTTGAAGTCCTGAAGTTTGACAGAAACCACATGGGACAGCACGAGCCTATTTAAAGCGGTAAGCTCAGTGAGTCGTGTCTGTGCAAATGTGCTGAAATATCACGACCACGCTCAAAATAATCTGCACCTGGTGCTGACACGCTGAACGAGGTCTGACTGAAGCTGACTTTGTCGCTCATAAAACAAAGTAGCACCTCTGCTTTAAGGACAAAGACACGGAGCCGCTGGAAAGAAAAGAAGAAAGGTCTCCAGGTTTTGGTGTTGTGGTGATGTATTCCTAGAAAGTTCTTCTCCAAGAAAACCTTCCAGCCAAGACTTCTATAATGAAGTCTCTGCACTAATTAAACCCCAACCCACTGAAACCACATCCATGACTCCACGGACAGAGCACGACCTCCACCCGAGGCTAAACCACGTCTAATGCCCTGTGTCGCTGTTCGTTCCTCGTGTGGGCTGATGAATGGACGGCGTATAAACGAAAACTTGACCCATGAATCGCAATCGAAGCGTTACGCCAGTGGATTTGCTTCTTTTCTTCGTCTTACGTGACAATAAACTGAACATATTCAAGCTTCTGTTGGTTGGACAACCTGAAAGTTGCCACGTTGAAGTTGCTCGGCAGCTTCAAACTACCATGTCCGAACCGATCAACCAAGCTCTGTTTGAGGAACCACTGGCTACAACATCAAGAGCTACGAGGATGCTGAAGATGTTCACTGAAGATGTTCACTGAAGATGTTCACTGAAGATGTTCCTGAAGATGTTCACTGAAGATGTTCACTGAAGATGTTCACTGAAGATGTCCCTGAAGATGTTCCCGAAGATGTTCCCGAAGATGTTCCCGAAGATGTTCCCGAAGATGTTCACTGAAGATGTTCACTGAAGATGTTCCCGAAGATGTTCACTGAAGATGTTCACGAAGATGTTCACGAAGATGTTCACGAAGATGTTCACGAAGATGTTCCTGAAGATGTTCACTGAAGATGTTCACTGAAGATGTTCACTGAAGATGTTCACTGAAGATGTTCACTGAAGATGTTCACGAAGATGTTCACGAAGATGTTCACGAAGATGTTCACGAAGATGTTCACGAAGATGTTCCTGAAGATGTTCCTGAAGATGTTCACTGAAGATGTTCCCGAAGATGTTCACTGAAGATGTTCACGAAGATGTTCACGAAGATGTTCACGAAGATGTTCACGAAGATGTTCCTGAAGATGTTCACTGAAGATGTTCCTGAAGATGTTCACTGAAGATGTTCACTGAAGATGTTCACTGAAGATGTTCCTGAAGATGTTCACTGAAGATGTTCCTGAAGATGTTCACTGAAGATGTTCCTGAAGATGTTCACTGAAGATGTTCCTGAAGATGTTCCTGAAGATGTTCCTGAAGATGTTCACTGAAGATGTTCCTGAAGATGTTCACTGAAGATGTTCACTGAAGATGTTCACTGAAGATGTTCCTGAAGATGTTCACTGAAGATGTTCACTGAAGATGTTCCTGAAGATGTTCCTGAAGATGTTCACTGAAGATGTTCCTGAAGATGTTCACTGAAGATGTTCACTGAAGATGTTCCTGAAGATGTTCCTGAAGATGTTCACTGAAGATGTTCCTGAAGATGTTCACTGAAGATGTTCCTGAAGATGTTCACTGAAGATGTTCCTGAAGATGTTCACTGAAGATGTTCCTGAAGATGTTCCTGAAGATGTTCACTGAAGATGTTCCTGAAGATGTTCACTGAAGATGTTCCTGAAGATGTTCACTGAAGATGTTCACTGAAGATGTTCCTGAAGATGTTCCTGAAGATGTTCACTGAAGATGTTCACTGAAGATGTTCCTGAAGATGTTCACTGAAGATGTTCACTGAAGATGTTCCTGAAGATGTTCACTGAAGATGTTCACTGAAGATGTTCACTGAAGATGTTCCTGAAGATGTTCACTGAAGATGTTCACTGAAGATGTTCCTGAACATGTTCACTGAAGATGTTCCTGAAGATGTTCACTGAAGATGTTCCTGAAGATGTTCACTGAAGATGTTCACTGAAGATGTTCCTGAAGATGTTCCTGAAGATGTTCCTGAAGATGTTCACTGAAGATGTTCACTGAAGATGTTCCTGAAGATGTTCACTGAAGATGTTCACTGAAGATGTTCCTGAAGATGTTCACTGAAGATGTTCCTGAAGATGTTCCTGAAGATGTTCACTGAAGATGTTCCTGAAGATGTTCACTGAAGATGTTCCTGAAGATGTTCACTGAAGATGTTCACTGAAGATGTTCCTGAAGATGTTCACTGAAGATGTTCCTGAAGATGTTCCTGAAGATGTTCACTGAAGATGTTCCTGAAGATGTTCACTGAAGATGTTCACTGAAGATGTTCACTGAAGATGTTCCTGAAGATGTTCACTGAAGATGTTCACTGAAGATGTTCACTGAAGATGTTCCTGAAGATGTTCACTGAAGATGTTCACTGAAGATGTTCCTAAAGATGTTCACTGAAGATGTTCACTGAAGATGTTCCTGAAGATGTTCACTGAAGATGTTCCTGAAGATGTTCACTGAAGATGTTCACTGAAGATGTTCACTGAAGATGTTCCTGAAGATGTTCACTGAAGATGTTCCTGAAGATGTTCACTGAAGATGTTCACTGAAGATGTTCCTGAAGATGTTCCTAAAGATGTTCCTGAAGATGTTCCTGAAGATGTTCCTGAAGATGTTCCTGACGGTTTGGACTTGATTACTTTAAAATATCAGACAGTCAGCAGATTAAGTTTCAGCCCTCGTGTGTTTGTAACTATCGATGGACCACCATGAAATCTGTAAAGAAACGAAGACTACGTCCAGGTTTTAGACAGTCTGTGACAGTCTCAGAGACTACGCCCAGGTTTTAGACACAGTCTGTAACAGTCTCAGAGACTACGTCCAGGTTTTAGACACAGTCTGTAACAGTCTCAGAGACTACGTCCAGGTTTTAGACAGTCTGTGACAGTCACAGAGACTACGTCCAGGTTTTAGACAGTCTGTGACAGTCTCAGAGACTACGCCCAGGTTTTAGACAGTCTGTGACAGTCTCAGAGACTACGCCCAGGTTTTAGACACAGTCTGTAATAGTCTCAGAGACTACGTCCAGGTTTTAGACAGTCTGTGACAGTCTCAGAGACTACGCCCAGGTTTTAGACAGTCTGTGACAGTCTCAGAGACTACGTCCAGGTTTTAGACAGTCTGTGACAGTCTTAGAGACTACGTCCAGGTTTTAGACAGTCTGTGACAGTCTTAGAGACTACGTCCAGGTTTTAGACAGTCTGCCGGGACGTCACGGAGACTACGCCCAGGTTTTAGACAGTCTGTGACAGTCTCAGAGACTACGTCCAGGTTTTAGACAGTCTGTGACAGTCTCAGAGACTACGCCCAGGTTTTAGACAGTCTGTGACAGTCTCAGAGACTACGTCCAGGTTTTAGACAGTCTGTGACAGTCTCAGAGACTACGCCCAGGTTTTAGACACAGTCTGTAATAGTCTCAGAGACTACGTCCAGGTTTTAGACAGTCTGCCGGGACGTCACGGAGACTACGCCCAGGTTTTAGACAGTCTGTGGGGACGTCACAGAGACTATGTCCAGGTTTTAGACAGTCAGCGGGGACGTCACGGAGACTACGTCCAGGTTTTAGACAGTCAGCGGGGACGTCACGGAGACTACGTCCAGGTTTTAGACAGTCTGTGACAGTCTCAGAGACTACGTCCAGGTTTTAGACAGTCTGTGACAGTCTCAGAGGACACGGTCCGTCCTGTTTAAAACTCACTAAAGTTGATTAATAAATCCTTTGCAGCCTCCGTCAGTGATCGTTAATCTCTGATATCATTTCCTTTATTTGCCTGACGGGGGCAGCATCGAGTCTGGGACGAGGGACAGAACAACAAGTTTGGTCCACGAGGCGTCGAGCACGCAAACACGCTCTGCACGCCAAGTAACAGGCTAATCTTTTCCATTCCAGACGGGGGGTAGAGCCACGATGGACAAAGTCCAGCTCTGCTCTAACAGCATCCTGACTCAATAGCCCATTGTGCAACGTCTGGAGGAATAAAGCTGTCATCAACACGAGCACGACTGGGACTAATAATTCAAGACGAGCCCGACCCAACTCCAGTCCGACAATGCACAGTTTTCTGACGGTGGCTGCGGCCGCACGGATCTTCACTCAAACACTCATGTTGTGTGGACACTGTACACATTCCTGTGGTGGTGGGTGCATGCACGGTCTCGCCTGCACCCACCCACCCCGTCAAGGCCCTGCAGTGTTTATCAGATCGGAGTGAAGGTGCATGGGGAATTCTTCACATTCCTCTTCTGAGAAAGAAAGCAACCACGCGGGGACGCGGGGACGCGGGGACGCGGGGACGGCGCGTTCAAACGTCCAACCTGTCTTAACGGGACTCAAACTTTTGAACATTCCTCTGATGCTGCAGGATTTTTAGGTAGAGGAACGCGCCCGGATACAAAACACCATCTGTCAAGTCCAGAAAATGAAAATAATGTGTTGACAATTACAGGAGCAGCTCCGCTAACTACAGCATGCCTTGAATTCCAGGATAAGGGAGATGTCAATGTTTTTACTGCCCATTTCCCACAGAGCAGGGAGTACAGTGCAAACAAGGAGGGGAGGGCAGGAAGGGGGACCAGGGCTGTCTAATCCGTTCTATTAACATGTGGCCAACGGTGACGGGCCACCAGGGGCCACGGCTCACCTGTTTATAGCCAGAGAGCAAGAGAGCAGGACCGGCCACAGCGAAACCCAACCCCCATCAGGCCGAGCCGGCACGATATTTATATCAAACAAGACAGGCAGGGGCCAGGAGAGGGGGAGGACGAGAGACCGAGAGCCAGGCCCGGGGCGAGCCTCGGAGAGTAAAGAATAACATGTCAGCGCTCACACCTGTTTAACACAGATACTACGAGGAAGACACAAGCGTCTTGAAGAGGCGATTACTTCAAAATAAAACACCTAAAAATACGTCCGGCAAGCAGCCCCATATCCGAAACACGACACGCCCCTCGAGAGAACGCTGCCGGGACCCAAAATAAAAAGCACTTCCCCGCAGACCAGTAAATCAGATGACAGGGAAAGTCTGAAGACTGATGTCACGCCCAGCCACCGAGGACACATTCATGTCAGAGAGAGAGAGAGACGCCTTTTGTGCCGCGAGCTGAGGAGGAAAGAGGAAGCACCCTCGAAGAAAGGACGTCTTTGACACGGGTCAGAACACGGTCCACTTCCTCACGACCAATAAACTGTTTTAACTTTGCCGTCACTCCCCGAAGTCGAAGCTCCTGATTGGAGCGGCACCTGACCGAAACGTCCAATCGGACGATCAACGTCACACAGGCCGATGAGGAGATTTACTCCTGATCCGTTTAATTATTGTTGAATCCTGAACAGAACCGGGTCAAGACCCAGAGTTCATTTCAGTTCTTGTCCTGATCACCTCCACAGCGCACGCCACAGTCTGAGCAGCAGTGATCTCGTGTTTCGTGGAGCTTCACAGGAAGTCGAGCTGCGGATCACTTCCTGTAAATGTTTTTACTTTATTTTCTAATTTGTCAGTTTAAAGGTTCGGTGTGTCACATTTATTAGGATGTTTTATAACTTCATGTTGTCAGTGCTATGAAATGAGTTGTTGTGATATTAAACTGCGGGTCCAACAACACGACGTCTGACAGGGATCAGAAGTTTGGACCAGAACTGATCGACTGGACGCTGTGATCAAAGATTTACTCGAGGTGACCGAACACGCGGTTCGTGGTCCGATATTAACCGCGATGACGGAGGCTCTGGGGATCCAGCGGGGCCACGTCAGACTCGGGAAGAGGAAGAGGCTGAAGGCCGCCGGCTTCACGGTGGAGCTGCTCATTGTTTTTGTCCTCTTGTTTCCTCAGGATGTGGGGCCGGGTCTGTTGCCTGAGCGATGAGGTCAGCCATGCAGCTCCCCGAGCAGGATGGGTGTGGATCCACTGATTTACTGTAGCAGAGCAGGCGAGGCGGCTGGTTCAGGCCCGGCATGCTCAGCCTGCGCTCTGCCGGGCGACGATCGCTGCCGTGGTGACACGAACTGTGCAGCCGACACACGGACGCCGAGCAGAGGCACGCCGCGTAAACGCTGTCACCGCTTCAGAGCCGCCGGCTGCAGCAGACGCTGATCCACACACACACACACACACACACACACACACACACACACACACACACACACACACACACACACACACACACACACACACACACACACACACACACACACACACACACACACACACACACACACACGGTCAGGAACCCAGAACTTTGAGACGCTTTGAGACAGACGGAGACCTGGTTCTGATCTAAAAATCAGCAGCAGGGCCTCACAGCTCTTCATCATCTCACACCGTCCTGAGGAATTCACAGTCGAGCTTCAAACCCGACAAACAAACCAGAGGACGGGGGCCACGTGTGGTTTCAGGGCCACGTGTGGTTTCAGGGCCACCCCGGTCACGAGGTCGAGGCTCGGCCTGGCTGCCACCTGGTCCGTAACCGTTAGAGACCGATGGGAAAGAAATCCTGGAAAACTGTGAGTCAGAGCTCGCTGAGGGAATCCCCTTCCTCGAGTGTTCAGCAGCAGATCAATAGACTCCGAGCGAGCGGAGGCGTGATCAGGTTTCCAAACAGCTCCATGTCGACCCGGCGGTCCTGCCCGAGCCTCGGGGCGACGGACCCGTGACGCTCGTTAGCTGCAGAGTGTTTACAAATATTTACACGAGAGTAAAACGGGTTTGAGCGGCGCGGAGGCGCTCGGAGACGCGGGAGGAGGCGAGTCACGACCCACAGAGTATTTGGCCTTGGACCCTGACGGGGAGCGATGTTGGACATTCCTCTGCAGCCTCGCCCCCTCCTCCGTCAGGCCCTGCCGGCTCCGTCTGCACCAACAATCGGCCCATTGAGCGGCCCACGGCAGCCGAGCAGCTAACACGGCCCGGAGGTATTCTCACTGCGAGCCAGACCCCAAATGTGGGCCGACGTCTCTCCACTTAAACAATTCACAAATCCATTTTACTACAGAGCGTCCGGACCGAGCCCAGTCTCTGCAGTCTCTGCAGTCTTTGCAGTCTTTGCTGTCTCTGCAGTCTCTGCAGTCTCTGCAGTCTTTAGAGACGGTTTATTGTGACTAAATATAGAAAGGTGACCAGCTGCTGAGAACTATGACAACAAAATTAGAAGTTCACGGGGTCGGGGTCAAAGGTCAAGAGCCGGTGAAGTGAAGAGGTGAAGCGAGGCACAAAAAATAGATCCAGACTGATCGATCAGTCAGCTGATGAACTCATCAACCGTCTGATTTCAGCTCAGTGAATGTGAATACTGATGACGTGTTTTTATACATCTCGACATCCGAGGACTGAGGTCGATTCATCGAGAAATGATCGACGGAGTTTTCCATGAGTAACCCGTCCAGAACATTCGTGCTATGATTTAATAACTCTCTTTCTGTTGAGTTAGTTAGTTCAGTTTTTTTCTAGCACGTCCAGTTTCCTGATCAGCTGTAGAAGACTCGCCTGTCAAACAAGCAGATTAAAACTCAGTGATCAAGACAACAAGACATGGGCCCTCACACAGTGTGCAAGCAGAGTGTGGAGAGTTTACGGATGTGGACCAGAGGAACACGTGAACAGTTGAATTTGGTGTCTCCAAAAGATCATTGACTGTGACTTTAGTGAAAACCAGCACATGTCTGTTAGGTTACAGGATTTTTCAGGATCCTTTAGTTCAAAAACTCGACATGATCGAGAAAAACTGAGACCAGTTTTAGATTCAGACCCAACTCAACAAAAACTGAACGTTCATCACTGATGTTTAAACGTCTGCGCTCGTCTTCTTAACTTCATCTTTGACCGACGTGTGAATAAAAACTGCTGCTGCCAGGAAGTGAAGGGAGGACCGACACGTCACCGTGGTTACTGCGAGAGAGACAACACCGATGATTCACGCAGCCCCGAGCAACATCTGAAAGAATGTCGACCCGCCACGATTCTGATCGTGAAAACAGAAACTTCCCGTGCAAGAACGTCAGAAAAAAAAAAATTAACGTTTTTTTTTCTGTCTAGAAATCTTCGGATATTTACAGACTTTGAGAAACATCAACACAAACTTATTGAATCGTCTTAAAACTATCCACATTTTATTCAATATGACAAAATCAAGCAGCTGGATAAATCAGCGTTAATTAATCACGTTTGCACTAAAACCTACTGAACTATAAGATTTTTGTTTCCTTTTCATGCAAAAACGGCAGAAAAAGCCTTGAAAATATGAAAAATCTCTGATTTTATGTCTAAATATTACAGAAATGTTCAGATTTTGGACATTTAAAGAGTTGATTTAAAGACGGTTTTGACCATTAATGGTCGATAACTGAGTTGTTGGACTCGTCCTGGGACAGCTCGTCCAGCTTTAATGGATAAAACCAGAAGAAACCAGCAGAGATCTGGACGAGCTGTCCCAGGACGAGTCCAACAACTCAGTTATCGACCATTAATGGTCAAAACCATCTTTAAATCAACTTTGTTGATGAAATATCCAACTTGGCGTCTTTTAAATGTCCAAATCTGAACATTTCTGTGATTTTTAGACATAAAATCAGAGATTTTTGGATGTTTATGAGGCTTTTTCTGTCATTTTTGCATTAAAAGGAAACAAAAATCTGGACAAAGTCAACTCGGCTGAGTTCGTTGGACAACAACCACCACCATGGTTGTTGAGGTGAAGCAGTCCAGCCCTGCCTCCACCTTTAACACACACACACACACACACACACCACACACACACACACACACACACAGCTGAGGTGTGTGTGTGTTTCATGAACACAGAGGAAGTTGCAGGTCACCTGCAGCCCTGCATGGTCAGGCATCGTGCAGGCCTGCAGCCGCTTCAAAGCTGGTCTGAGCGGCCTGAGGGGGGCCAGAGTTAAAGGAGGTGATGTTAAGATGTCAGCCAAACATCTCCACCCTGCTGCGCACACATCCACCACAAAACACGGTTAGTTTCGAGACCTCCAGCCCGCACAGGGGGCTCTGTCTGCGGGGGGAAGGTGAGCGAGGAGAGGCTCAAAAAGTTGGAATAAAGAGTTTAAAGTGTGAAAGTTTAACTCGGCAGCTCCGAGCTGGAAACAGCCGGTTCCCCGCAGGGAGGTGACCGCACGGCCACACGAGCGGCAGCAGACCTCCGCCGTAACGTGAACTCCTCCACCCAGAGACCCGCTGCTCTGTGACGGCTGCAGGCAGAGCGAGCAGCCGGCCTCTGACCAGCTCCTCCGGGACTCACCTAAATCATCCATGGTGTGTGTCCGGCGGCAGCTCGGCTCGGTCCGGTCCGCTGTCTGCTCAGCTGGTGCTGGTTCTGGTTCTGGTGCTGGGTCTGGGTTTCCCCTCCGAACTTTAAAGCTGCTGCTGTCCTCAAAGTTGGTCCGGTGAGCTCTCGGGAGCGCGCGTCAATATGTGCATGTGTACTTTAACCAGCGGACAGGGCGCGCGCGCGCGAGACCACCGAGGCTCTGTGTGAGCGACATCTAGAGGCGGGAAAGTGAAACCACAGGTCAGACACGCCGTTAATGATGTATAACGGAAATATATATATAAATATATACACCGTTAATGATGTATAACGGAAATATATATAAATATATACACCGTTAATGATGTATAACGGAAATATATATATAAATATATACACCGTTAATGATGTATAACGGAAATATATATATATAAATATATACACCGTTAATGATGTATAACGGAAATATATATATAATATATACACCGTTAATGATGTATAACGGAAATATATATAAACATATACCCCGGTAATGATGTATAACGGAAATATATAAACATATACACCGTTAATGATGTATAACGGATTTAATGATGTATAACGGAAATATATATATATAATAAACATATATACCGTTAATGATGTATAACGGAATATATATAAACATATACACCGTTAATGATGTATAACGGATTTAATGATGTATAACGGAAATATATATAAACATATACACCGTTAATGATGTATAACGGAAATATATATAAACATATACCCCGGTAATGATGTATAACGGAAATATATATAAACATATACACCGTTAATGATGTATAACGGATTTAATGATGTATAACGGAAATATATATATATATATATATAAACATATATACCGTTAATGATGTATAACGGAAATATATATAAACATATACACCGTTAATGATGTATAACGGATTTAATGATGTATAACGGAAATATATATAAACATATACACCGTTAATGATGTATAACGGATTTAATGATGTATAACGGAAATATATATATAAATATATACACCGTTAACGATGTATAACGGAAATATATATAAACATATACACCGTTAACGATGTATAAGGGAAATATATATAAACGTATACACCGTTAACGATGTATAACGGAAATATATATAAACATATATACCGTTAACGATGTATAACGGAAATATATATATATATATATATATTATATATATATTATATTATATATTATACACACACACACACACCGTTAATGATGTATAACGTAAACATATATAAACATATATACTGTTAATGATATATAACGAAAATATATATAAACATTGATACCGTTAATGATATATAACGGAAATATATATAAACATACATACCGTTAATGATGTATAACGGAAATATATATAAACATATATACCGTTAATGTATAACGTAAATATATATAAACATATATACCGTTAATGATGTATACCGGAAATATATATAAACATATACACCGTTAACGATATATACCGGAAATGTATATACACATATATACTGTTAATGATGTATAACGAAATATATATATGTACCTCAGTGTGGCTGATTGTTTCTGATAATGTGAGTGCTGACTGTAAAGTGACGAACAGGAAACAAATTTTTATGTGAGAAAAACAAACTGAACGTTTTTAACAGCATCATGTGTCATTGTTAAACAAAGAAAGCAAAACAGGAGAAACAAGATATTAATTAAAATGTGTTTGTATTTATTAGACATGAGACAGAACATAAATAAAGAAATATGTCTAAAGTTGCTTTAATATCCTGGATGATACAAAGTTTAATCCTGACCCGTTACCTCGACACAGAACCATCATCAGATCCGTCGTGTTGCTGTTGTCATGCAGAACAATAAAATACAACATGTTCCATCATCTGTTGCCTTGAGTCGACAGGTCAGCTGTGAAGGAATGAGATCTTCCTCAGTTTACTCCAGAGAAACGTTCAATAAAACCTGATAAAATTCTAAAATTTAAAAGACATATCTAAATAAAATGTGTCAGAAGTCGACCGCCTTCAGCTTCCTCTCCTCCTTCTCGGTGAGCGGCTGCTGGGACAGGATCTTGCCGTGCAGCCGGTGATGTTTGCCGATGCCGAGCTTGGGCAGGCCTCGGTTCAGCCCCTCCAGCAGCACACAGGACTTGCACAGCGCCTGGCTGGAGATGTAGCCACAGCGGTTACATGTTCCCTGCACCGGCATCTTCACGCCGTCCCGCACGGAGAGGTTCTCCCCCGAGTGGATGACGTCGATGATGGAGCTCGGCCTCACGCTCTCCAGGTCCTTTAAAAAGGTCCTGGCGTAGCCTCGGTAAGCGTTGGGAGAGTAGATGCACTCGGTGGAGAAGTAGTCCAGCTTCTTGAAGTACGCGTACAGGACGATCTCCTTCTCGTACGCGTATTTGAGCGGCTTGCAGCGCGGCACGACTCCGTCGCCTTCGCTGGACGTGGAGATGGCGGTGCAGCGGCGCAGTCGAGCGATGTCGCCGCGCAGGACGTTCATCAAAACC
The DNA here is from genome assembly GCA_004119915.2 of Collichthys lucidus. Taxonomy (NCBI): domain Eukaryota; kingdom Metazoa; phylum Chordata; class Actinopteri; family Sciaenidae; genus Collichthys; species Collichthys lucidus. The sequence continues at coordinate 35,152,441 of CM014088.1, forward strand.
GTCTCCGCAACGTCGTCGGCGTTGTGACCTGTGCAGAAAACACACAGTCAACCATCTTTGATATTAAAGTTAAAACAGTGCGGTGGTACATTTGGGGTGGGTTGAAAAGTCTCCGAAGTCCTTTTCTAACTTTTCTTGACTTTGATGGAAAATGTCACGAGGTCAAGGAGACATTTCAAGGAGAGGACATGAGGACAGATGTGAAGGAGAGGACATGAGGACAGACGTGAAGGAGAGGACATGAGGACAGACGTGAAGGAGAGGTGATGAGGACAGACGTGAAGGAGAGGACATGAGGACAGACGTGAAGGAGAGGACATGAGGACAGACGTGAAGGAGAGGTGATGAGGACAGACGTGAAGGAGAGGTGATGAGGACAGATGTGAAGGAGAGGACATGAGGACAGACGTGAAGGAGAGGTGATGAGGACAGACGTGAAGGAGAGGACATGAGGACAGACGTGAAGGAGAGGACATGAGGACAGACGTGAAGGAGAGGACATGAGGACAGATGTGACGTGAAGGAGAGGACATGAGGACAGACGTGAAGGAGAGGACATGAGGACAGATGTGACGTGAAGGAGAGGTGATGAGGACATGAGGACAGACGTGAAGGAGAGGACATGAGGACAGACGTGAAGGAGAGGACATGAGGACAGACGTGAAGGAGAGGTGATGAGGACAGACGTGAAGGAGAGGACATGAGGATAGATGTGAAGGAGAGGCGATGAGGACAGACGTGAAGGAGAGGACATGAGGACAGACGTGAAGGAGAGGACATGAGGACAGACGTGAAGGAGAGGACATGAGGACAGATGTGAAGGAGAGGCGATGTCTAATGTTGTTGACGTGATCTGTGGTAAAACTACAAAGTCCAGCAGATGGACTACAAACGCTCCTGGATTCTCTGTTGTTAGCTGCTGTGCTCGCTCACAGAGAAACATATCAGCAAGTTATGACAAAGATCTCTGATGAATCAGTGACGGGAACTTGATGAGGATCTGCAGTCAACATTCAGACATTCAGACACAGTTTGCAGCTTCTCGTCCTGACAGGTTGATCAAGTCTCACCTGTGCAGATCTTGTCCACTTTGAGCATGATGGCTCCTCGGTCCAGCGCCTGCCGTCTGAACACTCCGCAGAAGGTGCAGTTGTTCTTCAGTCCCACCTGCTTCACGATGGCGTCCATCGTCCAGCCGTACAGCTCCTCGTACGACACGATCTTCAGCGGCAGCTCGTACTGCTGCTGGTTCCTCTTCACCGTCTCCAGCGAGTCGTCTCGGTACCCGGTGATGCCCTCGTCCACTGACAGGAGCATGAGCTCCAGGCCGTAGTCGTACCGCTCGTTCAGGAGCTTCATCACGTGAGCGAGCACCGTGGAGTCTTTTCCGCCCGAGGCGGCGATTCCCACGATCTCCCCGTGTTTGAACAGCTTCGCCGCCACGATGGTCTGATGCACTTCCTCCTCGAAGGCCCAGAAGAAGCAGTCCTTACACAGCGAGTGGCCCGTCTTCGGACGCTTCAGCGCGGCTCGCTTCTCCGCACAGCTGCTGCACAGGACGGGCATGGCGAGTCCTGGAGGACAGGTGGCGAGGTTAGAAAAGAGTCAGTGTGTCAGTGAACGTGATAAATCATCAGCAGATGTTTGACCTGGTCATTATTAACGAGCTCACGCTGAGTCTGCAGATTTCCTGGTTTCTTTGCTCCTCTGACCAAACAACTCGTGGATTGATTGAGAAAATGGTCGACATATTAATCTTTAATAAAAAACTAACTGTTGGTTGCAGACTGTGATCTCACGCTGGTGTTTTAGCAACAGGTACGTGCACACTCTGATATAAATCCAACTTTAATGAAGCTCAGGCTGTTTCAGTTTAAACTAGGGCTGCCACACACGATTATTTTTTCGACTAATCACCGATTATTTTTTCCATTAGTCGACTAATCGGATCATACGTACATTAATGCAAAACATTCAGCTTATCGCACCAGCATGCAGCTGATCAGATCATCAGCGTTCAGCTTGAAGTATGAGCTAACTGAAAATAAAAACAATTATGATGACAGCTCATTAACCCTTTAATCAGAGTCCACGGCCCCGGTCCCATGAGGGGATCCTTCGCACCGTGCGGCCTCCCTGACCCGAGTTGAATCCCCCGGGCAGACTGCGCGGAAGTTGCGGAAAAATCGCGGTGATTGGTTAAAATTACAACACCGCCCTGAAATCACAGGGATTCACTGAAGTTGCAAAATTAGTTGTTGACGATTTTGTTTGTCGACATAATCGTGACTAATCGACTAATCGTGGCAGCTCTAGTTTAAACAGGTTGCGGTCAGCAGGTGGAGCGTGTCGTGGTTCAAACGCTGAACCCTGAGCTGTGTGAATGCTTCGCTCACCTCGCTATCGGCAGCCAGCCGATATTTAAACAAATCAAACAGAAACATCACGATGAGCTGGACCTGAGGCCGGTCTGCGTCTCCGTTTGTTTCAAATTATTAAGAAATCAGTTTTATTTTTCACCTTTTACAAAGTTTATCTGATTTAATTCCTCTGCACATTTTTAATTTTTACCTACAAAAGTCTGACTTCTCTGCGAATGTTCAATATTTCATTTAAATTCAAGTCATCCGGTTTTTAGACTTCAGTTTAAAACCAGCTGAGATTATGAATGTTTAGTGTCAGTGTGAAACTAAATTATTTTTAATAAACATTATCACACACAGCAACCTGCCACAACACAACAGGTGAGAGAGCCTCAGTAATCAGATATAAATACATAAAGTGTTTTTGAGTTAAAGAGCTGAGTAAAATGCCTCATTAAGCATCTTTAATCACCGCGTGGCTCGCGCAGGTGAAGCTCGTGCAGGTAATGATCAGCTGCGCAGGTAATGATCAGCTGTGCAGGTGAAGCTCGTGCAGGTAATGATCAGCTGTGCAGGTGAAGCTCGTGCAGGTAATGATCAGCTGTGCAGGTGAAGCTCGGCTAACGTGTTAGCTGTGAGGGAGTCTGCTGCTTAAAAACACAAAAAAACTCAAACTTCTGAAAATAAACTTCACCCACACGAACACACACCTGTCCACACAGCTGACTGGAAAGAGCTGACGTCACCGACACTCGCGTTAATTAGCTGACAGGTTAGTTAACGTGATTAAACGTCACGCGGCACCAGACTCCATAGCAACTGTCGGTGACTTCAACACAGCATGCTAAGCTAAGCTAAGCTAAGCGTTGTCTTACCGACGTGACGTCTTTGTGGCGGGAACTCAGCTTTGAAACGTTGTTAAAGTTGAGCTTTTTCCACGTAAACACCGTAAATAACGTAAATAAATCAGCTGTGACTGAAGCAGCATGTTGTGTCGTCATGCGTCATTAGCTCTTCTTCACCGGTTAGCTGTTAGCTGTTGCGCAGCAGCGCAGCCTGTCGGCCGGAGTCGGCCGGTGCAACATGAAACCGTTAAAACGGTTTTTATCGTCCATTTATGAAACATTTAAATAATTAAACATCACTAAATAAAGTTTAAACATAAAAACATATGTGATTGTTTTTTTGTTTAAGTATGTTTAATAAAGTTCAGTTTAAATAACTTTGTGTTATCCCAGGAGTCCTTAAGTAAGAACGAGCTAACACACAGTTAGCGGTTCGCCACTTAGCAATCTTTAGCTAACGTTAGCTTTACATTCAAGCTAACTAAGTTAGCTACATTAGCTATAGCTTAAAACTAGCAAAATGTACATCATTAGCTCATGTTATCAGTTAGTTATGTTAGCCTTTGCCCCAGTACAAGCTAGTCCCAAAACATTAACTTATGTTAGATAGGGTGACCAGACGTCTATTTTTTCGACTAATCACCGATTATTTTTTCCATTAGTCGACTAATCGGATCATACGTACATTAATGCAAAACATTCAGCTTATCGCACCAGCATGCAGCTGATCAGATCATCAGCGTTCAGCTTGAAGTATGAGCTAACTGAAAATAAAAACAATTATGATGACAGCTCATTAACCCTTTAATCAGAGTCCACGGCCCCGGTCCCATGAGGGGATCCTTCGCACCGTGCGGCCTCCCTGACCCGAGTTGAATCCCCCGGGCAGACTGCGCGGAAGTTGCGGAAAAATCGCGGTGATTGGTTAAAATTACAACACCGCCCTGAAATCACAGGGATTCACTGAAGTTGCAAAATTAGTTGTTGACGATTTTGTTTGTCGACATAATCGTGACTAATCGACTAATCGTGGCAGCTCTAGTTTAAACAGGTTGCGGTCAGCAGGTGGAGCGTGTCGTGGTTCAAACGCTGAACCCTGAGCTGTGTGAATGCTTCGCTCACCTCGCTATCGGCAGCCAGCCGATATTTAAACAAATCAAACAGAAACATCACGATGAGCTGGACCTGAGGCCGGTCTGCGTCTCCGTTTGTTTCAAATTATTAAGAAATCAGTTTTATTTTTCACCTTTTACAAAGTTTATCTGATTTAATTCCTCTGCACATTTTTAATTTTTACCTACAAAAGTCTGACTTCTCTGCGAATGTTCAATATTTCATTTAAATTCAAGTCATCCGGTTTTTAGACTTCAGTTTAAAACCAGCTGAGATTATGAATGTTTAGTGTCAGTGTGAAACTAAATTATTTTTAATAAACATTATCACACACAGCAACCTGCCACAACACAACAGGTGAGAGAGCCTCAGTAATCAGATATAAATACATAAAGTGTTTTTGAGTTAAAGAGCTGAGTAAAATGCCTCATTAAGCATCTTTAATCACCGCGTGGCTCGCGCAGGTGAAGCTCGTGCAGGTAATGATCAGCTGCGCAGGTAATGATCAGCTGTGCAGGTGAAGCTCGTGCAGGTAATGATCAGCTGTGCAGGTGAAGCTCGTGCAGGTAATGATCAGCTGTGCAGGTGAAGCTCGGCTAACGTGTTAGCTGTGAGGGAGTCTGCTGCTTAAAAACACAAAAAAACTCAAACTTCTGAAAATAAACTTCACCCACACGAACACACACCTGTCCACACAGCTGACTGGAAAGAGCTGACGTCACCGACACTCGCGTTAATTAGCTGACAGGTTAGTTAACGTGATTAAACGTCACGCGGCACCAGACTCCATAGCAACTGTCGGTGACTTCAACACAGCATGCTAAGCTAAGCTAAGCTAAGCGTTGTCTTACCGACGTGACGTCTTTGTGGCGGGAACTCAGCTTTGAAACGTTGTTAAAGTTGAGCTTTTTCCACGTAAACACCGTAAATAACGTAAATAAATCAGCTGTGACTGAAGCAGCATGTTGTGTCGTCATGCGTCATTAGCTCTTCTTCACCGGTTAGCTGTTAGCTGTTGCGCAGCAGCGCAGCCTGTCGGCCGGAGTCGGCCGGTGCAACATGAAACCGTTAAAACGGTTTTTATCGTCCATTTATGAAACATTTAAATAATTAAACATCACTAAATAAAGTTTAAACATAAAAACATATGTGATTGTTTTTTTGTTTAAGTATGTTTAATAAAGTTCAGTTTAAATAACTTTGTGTTATCCCAGGAGTCCTTAAGTAAGAACGAGCTAACACACAGTTAGCGGTTCGCCACTTAGCAATCTTTAGCTAACGTTAGCTTTACATTCAAGCTAACTAAGTTAGCTACATTAGCTATAGCTTAAAACTAGCAAAATGTACATCATTAGCTCATGTTATCAGTTAGTTATGTTAGCCTTTGCCCCAGTACAAGCTAGTCCCAAAACATTAACTTATGTTAGATAGGGTGACCAGACGTCCTCTTTTCCCCGGACATGTCCTACTTTTGGGACCTAAAAAAATGTCCGGGGGGATTTTCAAAATCGTCCGGGATTTCGTGCGAATGTTTCAAAACACAATGTATTGCCAATAGAATTCCACTCCGTTCCGTTTTACTCCATTCCAGGTTTCTCTGTGTCGCTCTCAAATTAGTCACGCCCCCGGGAGCGGGGGTTGACGAGGGCGCACGGCGCATCCAGGTGCGCACGAGAAAATCTTCGTCTCGGGGGGGGGGGGGTCTTTACCAGAGCGATAGTACAAAAAAGGTGTCCTCTTTTTTAACTACCCAAATATGGTCACCCTATATTAGCAGTTAGCTACATTAGCACTAGGTCCAAACCAACTGGATCCTCAGTGTTAGCTGTATTAGCCTTTGCTATATTAGCTTCACCTCTACTGCTAGCTAATATTAGCAGTCTGTAGCTGTGGAGAAAAAAACTAATGTAATTAAGTTCATAACAAGCTAAAGTTAGCTTTACATACAAGCTAACTAAGGTAGCAGTTAGCTACTTTAGCACAGTGTTAGCTGTATTAGCTTTTGCTGTATTAGCTTCACCTCTACTGTTACTTATCAATCTTTATATCAAGTAATGCTAGCTAATATTAGCTGTGGAGGAAAAAACTAATGTAATTAAGTTCATAACAATAATAATTAAACATCACTAATTAAAGTTAAAGCATAAAAACATATGTGATGGTTTTTTTGTTTAAGTATTAAAGTATTTAGTATTTAATAAAGTTCAGTTTAAATAACTTTGTGTTATCCCAGAAGCCGTTCAGTTAGCTACATGGCTGAACGAGCTAAGACGCCGGTTCGCCACTTAGCAATCTTTAGCAGCTAAAGTTAGCTTCACATCCAAGCTAACTAGGGTAGCAGTTAGCTATATTAGCACTAGCTCCAAATCAACTGGATCCTCTGTGTTAGCTGTGTTAGCTTTAACGGTCGGGTCCAGTCCAGTTCTGTTAGCATGCTAACAGCAGATCAAGGTAGCATCAGTTAATTAGCGGTTAGCTGCTTTGTGATCCAGTTTGAATAAAGTTCTAACGTTGTGGCCGTGTACAGTAAACAAACACAAACAGTTTCAGCAGTTTGGATTTATTCATTTTCTTTAAACGTCGCCGTAGATGTGGCTGCTGAGTCTTCGTGCCTGATGTTTAGCTGGCGGGTTGGAAAGCTCCTCTCTGGTGCCACTGCATGTCTCTGATGCGCCGGACCGACTGGATCTGAGGAATCTGGGCTCCGAACTCAGCGCTGTCCTTGTACTCGCCCTTCTCAAACAGGTACTGGTAGCCTCTGTAGCCCGGATACTGATAGCCGACCCAGCTGGAACAGAACAGAACAGAACAGGTGAGAGGCAGTCACAGGTGAGAGGACGGAGAGTCACACCTGCAGGGACTCACGTGCCGCTCTGAACCCGCACAGAGGAGACCTTCTCCTGGTAGCCGTGTGCGTGGAAGCTGGGCACGTCATCGTCTATGATCTCTATCTTCTTCCCTGCGAAGCCAGGCTTCTCGTAGAGGACGATCTTGTGCTCCTGGCTGTCCTGAAAGAGGGGCGGAGCGTCATCACCTGAGCGGCTGACGCAGGTTTGCGTCCGTTATTTAAAAAGTCTGATCGCGTACCACTTTAATCGGGCGAAACGCGGCGATGGAGTCACTGCGCCGGCTGTTGGTCCAGGAGTCCCAGCGAGGATACTCCCCCTTCTCAAACACAAACTGCTCCCCCTTACAGTTGAGCTGCTCGTATCCCACCCATCTGAGGAGGCAGAGGACGAAGAGCTGTTAGCTCACGTTAGCTCAGTTCGTTTGCTGCTGTTAGCTCATGTTAGCACAGTATGTTAGCCGGACTGTGAGCTCAGAGCACCGCCGGAGCATCAGTGTTTGTACCGCAGGCGTTTTAGACCACCGGGAAGAAGAAGAGGAGGTTTACAGGTCCGGTGTCGTGCCAGAACAGGAGCTGGACAATACTAGAGTTAGCATCATGGATCACGTTAGCTGCTGAACTCGTTCGGTTTGCTACGACGTTACACACCCATGACAGGATGACAGGATTTTGATATGTTAGCTTTCTTTTTTTTAGACCACCGGGAAGAAGAAGAGGAAGTTGCCGGTCCTTTGTTGTTGTAGCTAACGTTAGCTGGTGTTACTCGCTGTCTCAGCAGCCTCTACGGACATGATGGCAGAGGAGAAGAGAGTGAAGAGGACGCTGACGGAGGAAGCTAAGAGGAGAAAAGAGTGACTAATCAAGGAGCCGCTGCATGCTAATGTAAACTGCTGCAAACTGTAGCTGCTGTTAGCTAATGCTACTAAGCTGTTACTCTCTGGACTGGGAGCTCAGAGCAGCGTCGTGCCAGAACAGGAGCTGCTGGAAGAGCTGGCAATGAAACCAGGCTCAGCAGCTTCTATGGACATAATGGCAGAGGAGAAGAGAGTGAAGAGGACGCTGACGGAGGAAGCTAAGAAGAGAAAAGGAGAGAGTGAGCGAGCAAGAAGCCGCCGGACAAGAGTAAATGTGGGACTGACTTTAATCTAAGTCAGCTCAGTGATAATAGCTGCTGCTGCTGCTGTGTGTTGTTGTTGGTGTTTGTCTGTTAGCCGTGCACGCGACACTCACGGTCCACACAGCACCAGTATCGAGCCCACTTTCTCCACGCCTGCTTCCTGGAGGTTGTTAGAGGGACCGGTCAGCTCGTGGCAGCGGCCCTGGAAGTTTTCCTGCTCGTAGATCACCAGCTGACGGGGAAGAAGAAGAAGAGTTCAGAGCGATGCAAATAAAGAGCGCAGAAGTGTAAACGTGTGTTTGCTCTCACCGTGAACGAACTGACGCCCGCCTGCTGCTGCTGCTGGGTCGCAGGTTTCTGGTGTTCTGTGGCCATAGTGATCGGATCGGCAAGGACAAAACTGAAAAAGAGAAACTAGATGTTTCTAAAATATGAGCTCAGACTTGCAGCAGAGCAACGTGGACGTGGAGCTCTTACCAGAGAGTGCCGGTGTGTTTGTGATGGCACCACGAGCTCAATATATACGGGGCGCCCCGGGGTGGAAACTCTGCCAACAGCGTCCAAGCCGGCCTGCACACCAGCAGGCTGCAGATGAAGGGGGTCACCGTGGATCCACACCCCCTCCACCAGCACCGCCTCCCACCCCGGGGTGTCAAAGTTATTTCATTAGTTGTCAGTTTCGTGCAGCCAGTCATTGTTCGATATCCACACGATTCAGCACAAACAGTGCCAAGAGTCCGACACCTACAATGAGAGGCGGATTGGAAGAGACCAAAAAGTCCAAACGCAGCTGGATGCTCACACGATGTTTAATATTCCATCTCCAGAAAACTACGTCAAGGTTTCATGTCGGATAAAGACAAAGAATCTTTAAATCATCATTATTATCGATTATTTATTGTTTTAAAGGTGGAGTTTAGGCACGAGTGACACAACCTGCAGTTCCTCTAACGTCCACCTGAGGCTGGCTCCAGCAGTGAGTCAGTCTCCATAAGTCCCCATGTTTCACAGCAGAAATAAACATGTTTACAGCCTGGTACAAAAAACAGTTTTGGTCTCTGTAGCTAATTTCCCCGTTCATGTGTACTGAGCTAACAACGAGCTAACAGCAAGCTAACAACAAGCTAACAACCAGCTAAAACAAGCTAACAACAAGCTAACAACGAGCTAATACAAGGTAACGAGCTAAAAATGAGCTAATACAAGCTAACAACAAGCTAAAACAAGCTAACAACAAGCTAACAACGAGCTAACAACAAGCTAACAACCAGCTAAAACAAGCTAACAAAAAGCTAACAACCAGCTAACAACAAGCTAACAACGAGCTAAAAATGAGCTAATACAAGATAAGGAGCTAACAACGAGCTAATACAAGGTAACGAGCTAACAATGAGCTAATACAAGCTAACAACAAGCTAAAACAAGCTAACAACAAGCTAACAACGAGCTAACAACAAGCTAACAACCAGCTAAAACAAGCTAACAAAAAGCTAACAACCAGCTAACAACAAGCTAACAACGAGCTAAAAATGAGCTAATACAAGATAAGGAGCTAACAACGAGCTAATACAAGGTAACGAGCTAACAATGAGCTAATATAAGCTAACAACAAGCTAACAACAAGCTAAAACAAGCTAACAACAAGCTAACAACCAGCTAACAACAAGCTAACAACCAGGTAAAACAAGCTAACAAGCAGCTAACAACCAGCTAAAATAGGGTGACCAGACGTCCTCTTTTCCCCGGACATGTCCTACTTTTGGGACCTAAAAAAATGTCCGGGGGGATTTTAAAAATCGTCCGGGATTTCGTGCGAATGTCTCAAAACACAATGTATTGCCAATAGAATTCCACTCCGTTCCGTTTTACTCCATTCCAGGTTTCTCTGTGTCGCTCTCAAATTAGTCACGCCCTTCTCAACTTCAGTCACTGCTTTTTAGTCTTGAGTTCAGCGGCGGTCCTGGCCACATTTGCGCCCTGGGCGAACCTGGGTGCGCTGGGAACCTGGGTCACCGGGCGGCTGCCCTGTCCGCCCGTACCTAAAACCGCTACTGCTTGAGTTGCTAGTGTGTTCACAAGCGAAACGGAAGCAGAGCAGAGTAGCACATGTGCGTCCGCAGCTACAATGCCTAAACGCAAGTGCTGGGCTGAAACACTGACATCATGGGTCTCGCCAGCGCTTTATATGGTTGCAGCCCGCTACGCTAAAATTTCAGACCGCAACGGCAATTTCCCCCCGTTACGTTATTTTTCCTGTTAGCGGAGCGGGGGGTTGACGAGGTAGAGGGGGCGCCGGACAGACTGATCGGGGCGCATCCAGGTGCGCACGAGAAAATCTTCGTCTCGGGGGGGTCTTTACCAGAGCGATGGTACAAAAAAGGTGTCCTCTTTTTCAACTACCCAAATATGGTCACCCTAGCTAAAACAAACTAACAACAAGCTAACAATGAGCTAAAAACCAGCTAACAGCAAGCTAACAACAAGCTAATACAAGCTAACAACAAGCTAATACAAGCTAACAACAAGCTAATACAAGCTAACAACAAGCTAATACAAGCTAACAACGAGCTAAAACAAGCTGAAGCAAGTTAACAAGCTAAAATAAGCTAAGAATGAACTACAACAAAGTTTTTAGGTTTACAGCCTGGTACAAAAAACAGTTTTGGTCTCTGTAGCTAATTTCCCCGTTCATGACAACTGTACTGAGGGTGAATTTATATACAACTCACCTGTTCACATTATATTAAGGCTTAAAGTTATGCAGGATTAAGAGCGTGGACGCTTTGATTGACAGGTGGGCGTGGTCAGAGGTAACCAGGTGTCATTCAGCCGCCTCAGCTCCGTCGATGATCCACGACTTTAAATCAGAGGCAGGACAGAAACCTGTGTGACGTCATGGAGACGACGTCCATCCTTTAAACAGTTTTTGTGTTTATAAAGTGACAGAATTATTTATTGTGTCGTATGTTTACGTCCATCTCTGTGTGAAGTTAAAAGTTTCGTGTTGATGATTTTTAGATCACGAGGGGCTGAAATACGCCATGTGGTTCAGACTTCAACCTGCTCTGGATGAAAGAGCCTCGAGCAGAGAGACGTCTGACTCGTACAGCTGCATCTTCTCCACCATGAACATTTATTGCTGTCTTTGTTCAATTCACTGTCCAGCTGTGATCATTCTGCCCATGTTAATGTCGTCCAGGTGAAAACTGGAACATCTCCATCAAACTCAATCAGCGCTGGATTCACTCGATGAAGCATCATTTGTACCTGTGTGTGTGTGTGTGTGTGTGTGTGTGTGTGTGTTTAAACAGCATGTTGCTGGTTTTTATGATCAATAAACTGTTTTATTATTGATTTCATCATTCATTGTCTCCTGCTGGAAACCAGAAAGCTGGAGAGTTGGACCAGTGTCTGCAGAACTGTCCATCTTTGTGACACACGAGGAGCTCGGACATTAGACTCACATCAGTATGTGACTTTATTGAAGGTGTTTGTAATAATTCAGGAAACATCTGCAGCAGCGTTGTTGCTGTCGTGCAGTGACTCCAAACGCCGTGTGATGTTTTATGATTTCACTGATTTACAGATTCAGTTCATGCAAACTGTAAAAACTTTAAGTTGCTGTCTGACTTTTTGTTTCTGTCACAGGTTGCTGTGTTGTTGTTGTCATTGTTTCTTGTCTCACTTGTTGCACAACTGCTTTAAGAGATCCAAATCAAGAACAGACAGCATGTGGGAGATCTGCAGTAAACATCTTAATGTGTTGTCGTGATGATGCGCCTGGTTCACCTGCTGGTCTGAACCTGCTGGTCTGAACCTGCTGGTCTGAACCTGCTGGTCTGAACCTGCTGGTCTGAACCTGATCTGGCACCTGCGGCTCATGAAGAACATGAAGCTTGTTTGCATGGAAGAATTTAAAGATGTGTTGAAGCTCAGATTTAAGTGATCACAGCTGGCCGAGTGTTTGTTCGTTACAGATGTGAGGAAACGCTGCAGGACTCGTTTACGTGTTTTAAATATTACGTCAACATCTGGATGTGTGCGGCGTGATGTCAGAACACGTGATCGCGGCTGCACATGGAAGTGATTTGAACTCACGACTGAGACACTTTGTGAGTTCAGCTCCTGACGTTTGTTTGGAAGATCACAGTTGACGATGGGTGTGAGCGCAGAGCGTGCATACAGTGTGACGTCAGTATTCACAGAACCAACAGACTCCGGGTCAAACAACTTTTATTCGCCACTGAAACAAACATGTCATCCTCACTGAAACAAGCGAGGTGAGGTTGAGGCAGAGGGGGCGGCGGCGTGTGAGGATCCTGCTCAGCTGGCTCCAGCTGTGGCAGGCGGGGCTTGAGGCGCCGGGTCGGGTTGGGGTGCCGGAGCTGGAGCTGGAGTCGGAGTCGGAGCCACATCCGGGTCGGTAACGATGAAACAGCCCTTCTTGTGCCACTGCATGTCCCGCACACGTCGGACAGACTGGATCTGAGGCGCCGGGGCCTCCCAGTCGTTCCAGTGCTTGAAATCTCCTCGTTCAAAGATGAACTGGCGCCCTCTGTAGCCCGGGTACATGTAGCCGACCCATCTGCAGAGGAGGCAACACAACAACTTCAGAAAAAACAGGCGGACAGACGGGATGAACATCGAAAGAAAGATGAAAGGTGGCCTCACGTTCCACTGAGAGCCCTGACGCTGGCTACGCGATCCTGAAAACCGTGACCCCACAAACTGGGAACGTCGTCGTCCATGATCTCCATCTTTCGACCAGCGAACGCAGGGCTCTCGTACAGCTGGAGCTTGTGTTCAGCGCCATCCTACAGAGGACAAACAGACACATGGACACGCCTGAGTCCCTCAACACACAGTCTGAAGGAGGACACATGATCCAGTCACTCACCACTTTGAGAGGCCTCAGAGACAAGAGGGAGTAGCTGCTCTGACTGTTGGTCCAGGTGTCCCAGCGTGGATACTCGCCCTTCTCCAGAACAAACTGCTCGCCCGTGAAGCCGTGACGCTCGTAACCCGCCCAGCTGAGAGGAAACGAGACGAGTCAAACAATCCTGCAAACCTTTGTCTTTTGTTGAAAGTCTCAGAGCAGAGCGAATCACTCACGGTCCGGACTCCACGATCACAGATCCGACCTTCACCAAACCCTTCTCCGTCACATCTTTACACTCTGCAGAGAACTCTGTCTTGCAGCCCTGGAAGTTCTCGAACTCAAACAGCAGCACCTGGATTGCAAAGGTAAAGGTGGAGGTTCAGGGTTTAGCAGCACTGGATTGTCGACCTCAGTCCTTCCAGTTACCTTGTACGTGGCTCCAGCTCCTCCTCCCTGGCTCTTCCCAGCAGCCAGCTGCTCCGGGACACTCTGCTGCTCCGACATCACCCCGATCCACAGCTTCTCCACCTCTTTGGGCAGCAAAACACAAACAAGCAGCAGCCGTCATCAGAAACCTGAACTCGCCCTTGAACAAGAAGATTGTGGACTAAAGCAGCACTCATTAAAATCCTCCAGACCTGGTTCTTTACGCGACGCAGCTCCCTCTAACTCCATTGCTTTTGCTGTCTATGAGTCCACAGAGAGCTTTTTTTACCTGCTGGGACTGGTTGTAGCGTTCCCTCTTTTTCAGTGCAACTTGCTGTTTGGTGGGTTTGAGCCATCAGAGGGCAGGGACGGGGGTGGGGGGGTATTTATGGTTTATTTCTGGCCACAACAGCAGAAAAAAACGTGGGTTGAGCTGTCGATGCAGCAAGTCTGTCGCTCACATTGTGTCCGTAACGCTGCCTCTCAATAGGCAGCTGTGTTGGCACGGGCCGCCCGGCCCGGACCGACGCCGCGGCTGCCAGCCAACGCCGTGATGTGAGGGCACGAGGAGAGAGAGAGCCAAGAGGGTTTTAACAAACAGCCCCGCTCAGCACAAACACACCGAGGCTACGCCCGGCCTTAAGTACTCGATGCTGACTCGGATTCACAGGAAACGAGTGAGGCGTCTCCTCGAGTGTGTATTTGACTGTTTGTGTCCAGAGATCATCGATCACACCTTAACGACAACGAGCACGATCGAACCAGGCGTGAACAATCGGCTGGTCGACGAGCTCCCCACAGTCAGAACTTTGAGGAGGATGAATCTGGGGCAACTCGACTTGTTGTTGTGGATGAAGAGGTGAAAGGACAGAACTGTCGGTGGGACAAGTGTCTAAGTCCTCTGCCTCCTTTAAACCACCAACATGTGAACACCATTGTCACTAAATGAGCGTACCTGGGTCTAAAGATGTTGTTGTTGTCCCTCCTGCGTTGAGTGCTTGTTTGGTTGACCTGTTTTCATCGGACAGACGCCGGATTGGTTTTCTGGGTGTGAGGTGTACGGTCTTCAGGGTGTACCAGGTTCTGTCTAGATTGCGTTGCTGGGTTTGAAGAACCGGACTTGCTTGTTAAGAGTTTTTCCTGATACATAATGGATGATAATGTTCCATCCATCGTTCTTCATCACCAACAGTCTTGTTCTTCCTGCGGTCGCTTTCCCAAATTGTCCAGTTGGAGGATCCACAAACTTTGCCGTTCTTTTTCTTTAGCTTGGGCTTTATCACGTACCTGTGTTGGTTCTGATAACACCTGGCGTGGGTTCAGTCGGTTCTGGTCTGGTACTTGATGTTCCTGTCCACGGAGTTCTCAAATAACTCTAATAAGTGATTTTATTAAAATGAGTTTTTGGAGGCGTTCAGTGACTGCCCACAGAAACACAGACAGCTTCAGCTCAAGTCGAGTCGATTTTATTAAGAATGTTTTCACTTTAGGACACTGGCCAGAACAACACAGTGCAATATACATCTTTACTTTCAAATAAAAAAAGGACAAAAGAAAAGACATAAAAAATAAACCCTCAAATCTTTATGACAAAGTCCAAATGTCATGTACACAGAAACCCGGGACAATCACTCCGCAGACTCAGGTCAACACATTCACTCGCGTTGTGTCCAACAAGTTCAGGAGACGAGACGTGACCGACAGAGGAGGCAGAGGTCGGTGCTGTAGTGCATCAAGTGACAAAGTGCTTTAGAGAAGCGCAGAGTGAGCGGAGTGGATGGAAAACACAAGGGTGCAAATGTTTCAGAGTTTTATACGAGCAGGGGATGTAGTGATGGAACCGTCCGTCCACTGCAGCTGCGAAACGCTCGACAGCAAAGATTGTGCATGCACGTTCATGACGACACGACGGAGATTGCACGTTGGTTGGAAGGAGTTGGATGGTCTATAACGGATGTTTACAGCTGCGACCAGTCCACCTGTTAAAGCAACACTGACTTTGTTCTGACTCGTCCAGCAGCAGTCAGTCCAGAACCAGAACCAGAACCAGCAGCAGTCAGTCCAGCTCGGCGTCTGTCTTTCAGCCTTTTATTTCACCAACCACTAAAAGTCAGTCCCACATTTTCTCTTGCTCGCTCTTCTTCTATGCCCTCGCTTAACAGTGTAGCATCAACAGGAGTCAAAGTTTGTTACACAGCGCTTCCTTTAAGGACCGGTTTCATAGTGTTTTATATATTTGTGCTGATAAGAAGTGTTCATGATTGACAGATGCAAAGTCACTTGGCCCAGAGTCCCCCTGTCCCTCAAAGACACAAAGACACAAAGACAGACAGATGCAGCAGCTGTGACACTGTTACAGTTTGTGGAGTGTATCAAAGAAAAAAAAAAAACGTATCTAGTGTCGTAAAGTTTCCAAAACTAGCTCTGTGTCTCTGTTAAATCATTCATACAAATATAACATCTCCTGGTTACAGTAACTAACATGATTTGTTCTATGTTTCCCTATGGCGACGCTCGGGACTCCCGCTGACCGATAACACAACAAACGCCTCGTACAGATTAGTCGAGTAAAAGGAAACTAAAGATCTCGTAGAGGATCGAGCTGTGGTCCCACAAAAGTTAAACATTTCCTGAAATACAGGAAATAATTCTCCCTTTTCCTCTTCCTCCTCCTCCTCCTCCTGGTCCCTAAAGAAGAAGCGTTCGTGTGACGCGCCTCCTGGTGGTGGAGGAGCTTCGTCAGGTTTCAGGCGTGAAATGAAAAAGCAGAGCAGTCTGATGGTTTTTTTCTTCTCCTCGTTTTTTTTTTTAAATCCCCAAAAGATCAAGACTCTCCAGTAAAAAAAAAGAAAAAAAAGGCACCATGCACATTTATCAACCCAGACGGGACGAAAACAAAAAAACACGCATAGAAAAAAAAAAACATCAGCAGCTGTCGAGTCGCCTCTGCTCCTCCTCTGGGTCGAACGTTAAGGCTTCTGTTTCGTAAAGATTCATCTGTTAAGGCAACCTGAGGAGAAAGGAGGAGAGAACAGCTGATACAGATGAAATATTCACAGGCAGTGCCGTCAGTATAACGGCACTGACTAAACGACGGTCATTAAAGCAGTTATACTGTCCATCTGTCATATGATCGCAGCTGTGCTGATATTCAGTATAACGTGACCTTAACGACGGTCGTTCACCTGATGTGACCTTAACGCCCGTCGTTATGGTAACTGAATCGCAGCTGTGCTGATATTCAGTATAACGACACTCCCTTTAAATATTTCCATGTTTGGCTGACGTTTAGTTTCATTCAAACTGCTAATATGTTTATTTTTAAATTTAAATTTTATTTTGTCAACGCTACAGAAACACTAGACAACTGTTAGGTATGCACCGAAATGAAATTTCTCGCCGTAAATGGTTGCGTAATGCGGTTGTTAAATTTTTCACTGTTTTTTTTTACTATTGCATAAATGGCCTAGAATAAATCTGTAGACATGTTTTTTCAAAGAAAGTAAATGTTTATTTAATATGCTTCAAATATGCCAGTAGAATTTCCAGTTAGTATAATTATTATTTCATTTATACTGTTAGAAAGCCCATGTTGTTTTAACCACTGTTAATTTGTTCTTGAAAGAAATACTATTCAGTTCTATTATATTTCAAATTTCCATTTTTCCCACGTTCATGAACACATCATAGTCATTCCGACGGTCAGTGAACGCACCTCGCATGTGTGGGACGCCGTAGTTTAGAGAGAAGTAAAGAGCTAAAGAGCAGTGTGTGATGTATTTCATACTGTGTTTTTCCTTTATCCTGCATCGTGGGTTTATTGTGTGTGAATTAGAAAGGAATCAGCAACCAGATCACCGCGCACGTTGTTTCATTGCATCAATTGCGTCACGCCACTATATAATCCGGCCGAATACTTTTGGTTGCCGAATATTCGGTGCATCCCTGATAATAATTACTGACGGTTCTCACCTCGTTTAACTGTCGTTTTCATACTGACTCAAGCGCTTCTTGGACTTCAGCTCTTTCAGCCACTGCGGGGAGTCTTCCTCGCTACATGAGACAGACGTGATAAAGGTTAGTGCCGCGACACACAGATAAAAACACGCTGGTGATAGTTTCTCTAGTAGCTCGTGCCGCGTACCCGTTTTCTTTCCCTCCAGCAGGGGGCAGCACTCGCGCCGCCCGGGGAAGGAAGGGTGATTTGGGAGAGCGAGACAGCTGTGAAGGAGCCGGAGCTTCGGTTTGATTGTCAGAGTCGCCCCTCTTCTTCAGCTGAGCCTGACGACAGAGACACAAACACACAGAGCTCGGACAGAGATCTGACAGGTGCTGCATCAAGTCTTAGCCAATCAGAGGCAGAGTAGGGCGGGGCCTCAGGTAAGACTGTAATAATCACCTTTAAAGCTGAGGGGTCCATCCCGGGGAACAGGGCGATTCTCTGAGGCTGAGAGGCGACAGCAGGGCCGGCGTCGGCTCCTCTGGTCGTCTCCTCGGAGTCCGACTCGTTGTCTTTGCTCGGCACCTTCGCCTCTGTCGAACACAAAAACATCACGGCGGTTAAAACGGGTCTGAGATCAGCTGCGTCACGCTGTTTGGCTTCAGGCGCTCACCTGTGGAGTCCCGGTAAAGCCAGTCCTCATTGGTCCCTCCGTCTCCGTCAGCCAGCGCTGACATGTTCTGTCGGGCTGCTCTGGAGGGCCGAGTCCGCGGGGCTCGTTTCTTCCCGAGCTGAGCTCTGGAGCGAAGAGCGCTGGTGTCCAACAGAGCGACCGGCGCCTGGAGGAAGAGGAAGAGGAAGAGGGCGGTGAAAACACGTCGTGATCGAACGTGAACAGACGTCACAATCAAAAAAACACGAGGCGTACATCGGGGAACGGCAGCGTCTGGCTCTCGGATGAGGACGAAGGCGGCAGGCCGTCCAGAGTGTCGGAGTCAAACTGGTCGGTGTGAGGCGAGGTGGGCTTCCTCGGCGACGGGCTGAGGTTACTCTCGGAGCTCGGAGTGGCCGGAGTCAGACTGAAAGAAAACACTTGTTAAAAAACTGTCTGAATCTCTCAGTCACAACTTTATTCAAAGGACGGCGACAGCCTGAACGGCCGGACTCTGCAGTCAGGGCGTCACGGACACGCCTCCACCCTTCGTGTGGAAGGTGCAGGTGTGTTTACCTGTCGTCAGTGCGCAGACCTGTCTCCCACGTCCCATACTGACTGTCTGTCTCTCTCGCCTCATCTTCACTTTGCTTCTGCTGCACCTGATATTAAGAGACACATTGACAATAGTTAGCGGACAGAGCTTCACTGTCTGAGTCTTATGGAGAAACGAGCCTCAGGTGATTGACCGGCTAAACAGTTTCCTCAATAGTTTTTGGTCCCAGTCTTCTTCCACACAGCGTGACACAGCGTGATGTTGGTTTAGTAAATGAGGTTTCATTCGGCTCAGTGGCGGAGTGTGTGCTTTGCATGTACGAGGTCCTGGGATCAATCCCCAGCATCTCCATTTGATCGCTGGCTCAAAGGAGGCGGCAGTAGCTCAGTCCATAGAGACGGTGTTTAATCAAGTCTCGCTCACGGAGAAGGACTAGAACATGAACCTGCAAATTTGACCTGCAACGATTCAAACCTCTAATACTTAACAGAGGTGGTGTACCTCCAAATATGGAAAACCCAAGATGGCGACGCCACAATGTCAAACTGGAGGCTTCAAAACGACCAACAGGTGAACGTCACGGCGGGTTAACACCTGGTCTAACCGAGGAGAAGGACTTGGAGGATGGACCGGTTCAAAAACAACAAGTTGGAGCAGCTTTCTCTGGATGTCTGAACCCTGGTTGAGTTTTGTGATCGTGTAGATCTACCTGATCTGTAACACGTCATTATAATCAATAAAACAGCAGCTGGTTGGTCCATATATAACAGAGCTGCATCCTGAGTGCTACAGTAAGACGATAATGAAAGGTGGAGGATGAGTTCATGGAGACAGGACCAGAGCGGGGACAAAGCCGGGCAGACGGGTGGCTGTTTGCTGTCTACTGAACCATGTCTCTTTTAATGAGGCCGGTACAGAGGACGTACTGTCTCTGCAGCACAGAGCTCACAGTCTGCACATGAACTCATAACCTCGGCCTATATAAGAAAAACAACAGCAAAGCCGCCTGGGCTCAGTCCAGGTTCTTAAACCAGCATCGAGCTTCACCGGTGACTCGATGTCATCGTGAATCTATCGTCAGGACGATGATGGAGCTCGAGGCTGCAGGATGTCGTTCATCAGCGAAGCCTTTCCTGACGTCAGAGAAAACACTCGAGTTCATCAAACACACTTCACGGTCCAGCTTCGACTAACAATGAACAAAACCTCCAGTCCACATCAGACTGTGGGTGCAGCGTGGACTTGAGATCCGTCTGAGACGTGACGACACCACCGACACCGTTTCTTTAATCGCATTGTTCATTGCTTCTGGTCGAGGTGACGGTTGACCAGCAGCTCAGTGACTCAGTCAGAAAAACCACCGACTGTATAAAGAATGGACACTGTGACCACGCCCACCTGTCAGTCAAAGCGTCCACACTCATAATCCTGCATAACTTTAAGCCTTAATATAATGTGAACAGGTGAGTTGTACTTGTTGTTAGCTTGGTTTAGTTGGTTGTTATCTTGCTTCAGCTTGTTTTAGCTCTTCGTTAGCTCGTTGTTAGCTCGTTGTTATCTTGTATTAGCTCTTCGTTAGCTTGTTGTTATCTCGTTGTTATCTTGTATTAGCTCGTTGTTAGCTTGTTGTTATCTTGTATTAGCTCTTCGTTAGCTCGTTGTTATCTCGTTGTTATCTTGTATTAGCTTGTTGTTATCTCGTTGTTATCTTGTATTAGCTCTTCGTTAGCTCGTTGTTATCTTGTATTAGCTCTTCGTTAGCTCGTTGTTAGCTCGTTGTTATCTTGTATTAGCTCTTTGTTAGCTCATTGTTATCTTGTATTAGCTCTCTGTTAACTCTTCGTTAGCTTATTGTTATCTTGTATTACCTCTTTGTTAGCTCGTTGTTATCTTGTATTAGCTCTTTGTTAGCTCGTTGTTATCTTGTATTAGCTCTTTGTTAGCTCTTCGTTAGCTCTTCGTTAGCTCGTTGTTATCTTGTATTAGCTCTTCGTTAGCTCGTTGTTATCTTGTATTAGCTCTTCGTTAGCTCGTTGTTATCTTGTATTAGCTCTTCCTTAGCTCGTTGTTAGCTCGTTGACAGCTTGTTGTTAGCTTGTATTAGCTCGTTGTTATCTTGGATTAGCTCTTTGTTAGCTCGTTGACAGCTTGTTGTTAGCTTGTTTTAGCTTGTTGTTAGCTTGCAGTTAGCTCATTGTTAGCTTGTTTTAGCTGGCTGTTAGCTTGCTGTTAGCTCGTTGTTATCTTGTATTAGCTCGTTGTTAACTCAGTACAGTTGTCATGAACGGGGAAATTAGCTACAGAGACCAAAACTGTTTTTTGTACCAGGCTGTAAACATGTTTATTTCTGCTGTGAAACATGGGGACTTATGGAGACTGACTCACTGCTGGAGCCAGCCTCAAGTGGACGTTAGAGGAACTGCAGTTTCAGGTTGTCACTTGAGCTACGTCCATTCTTTATACTGTCAGCAGACAGAATTGGCACCACCCACTGTGGATGGAAACAAGCATTCGGTTGCAATTTCTTCTGCAGGATTACGTAAAAATTTGTTAAAATCTGATAAATTCTGAAGGAAACACGAGTTTAGACGATAATCGTCTCTCCTGAAAAGTTTCTGTAACGTTGCTCTGACCCGGCCAACCTCCTCACCTGATGGTTGTCCCAACATCTCGTCCTTCTTTATTACACCACCCTTTCCTGACTTGTGCATCCAGCAGGTATAAACACCTATATTATTTTTTTTATGGGTTCCAGTCCCAGCTGGACGTCTGTGCGTTATGTCATCGCTCTGTCATCCTGCCTGTCGCTGTACGCTGCTATCACTGCTGTCAAAACGCCAGAAAAACAACATTAAACGAGGCCTTGTAAAAACGTGGTGATAAAAATTCCTATCCTGTGTGTGTGTGTGTGTGTGTGTGTGTGTGTGTGTGTGTGTGTGTGTGTGTGTGTGTGTGTGTCAACACGCCCTGAACACACCTTCACCTGATCAGCAAACAGCAGGAGCGCTGCCTTTGCTGGAACATGTTCAAAGCAGACGTCTCGTTCATTCTTCTAGAAAATCGTCCTGAACTGTCGTTTGTGCTGCAGTCTGCGTTAATCTACCCACAATGCCGAGGGTTAACGGGTTTACAGGTGCAGACTCTGCTACCAACCACAAACATGAGCGGGCTTACTGAACCAACAGGTCCAGCAGCAGCTGTGATTCATGGCTGTCAGGAGGAAAGCTTTCCCTTAATAACATTAGCAATAGCCAGCTTCCCCGAGACAGGAAGGGTGTGTCGGGGGGAAACGACATAACAAAGAGCGGATGAATGGAAGGATGAAGGAGAGAAACTGACAATCTGAGGAGGTGGAGCGACGCCTTGGAAACACTGATTTGATAGTGGACGCTGTAAAGATCAGTGCGTGGAAAAAGACCGAACAGACGGTCTCGCATCAGAGCGAGCAGCTGCTGAAGGTCGAAATGTGTTTGAACGTCACAAACCGTCAGCGTTAACGTGAGCTCGTCATTCAGCTCGCAGGACGTGGTTTGTGTTACCGTGCAACTTTGGTGTTTCAGCGCGTTTGCGGATCGAGACGACAAAGTTCTGCAACGTAAAATTACTGTTTTTGTGGAGTTGGTCTAAGAGAGGCTTCAGTTTCCTGTTGCAAAGAGCCGACTGTCCAAGTCAGACTGGAGGTCGGAAGACGTTAGTTCGGACTAACTAACATTCGTTGAAGGTTAAATTACTGTTTTTGTGACAGATACAAGGCTTCAGTTTCCTGTTTGTTTGTCTGACTCCAGAGTAAAGAGGTTTTTAGTGCTTTAAATGCCCGTCTAAGGTAACACACAGCACCAGGTTGAACGTTATTAAACGAGGCAGATTGATAATTAAGCTCGATGAGTAGGTCCTATAGAGAAAGACGTGAACTTAATGGTGACGTGTTTGAATATGGATAGACTCTTAGTCCGGACTTTGTGTTTGTTGGACTGAGGCAACGGTTGACGAGCAACTTCGAGAGGTTAGTTTGTCGTCTTTGCAGAGAGCGATAAAGACTCATCGTCCGAATCAGTCAATGAAACTGTTTAAATACGGAACCTGGTGCAGACTTTCAAACTTCTCTTTGGGGTCTGTGGATCGAGGCAGCGGTTGGATCTGGGTTTGTAGTGAGCGATACGAGGCTTCAGTTTCCCGTTGGAAAGCGTCGTCTGACTCCGAGGTACAGAGGTTAAATACTCTGAATATAACGTAGACTCCGACTGTCATTGATTGTTTCTTTCTGTTTTTAGGCGGTTATAATCCAGCAAAGAGTTAAAGTTCTGTTGCTGTGTCCGTCTACAGACGATGGGTAAATGAAGCGTTCACATGCATTACTCAGGGATCCGATGTGACCATTTGAAATACTCTGAGACTAAAAACACATTCAGTCTGTACCACTCCCTATTTCTCTCTCTTCTGGGAAAATATGCAGTCGTGTACACAGCAGTAATCAATATCAATACCCTACAGATATCCAAAACAACTGCTCCCTCGAGCTCTAATCTCACGTCAACAAATGGGCATGTCAGAGAGGCTTACATTAAGACGAGCTGGGCCGGGCGACCCCGACAGCGCCGTGTTATTCTTTCATTATATAAGCGGTTCATACAGACGGCGGCTCAGTAAGAGGAGAATGTAAAAACATGACGCGGCTCAAGATTCGAACTTTAACTCTGCGTTAACCAACGACTGACGGAGGTCGACCTGTAATCGACCAGATCGATGAATAATCGACCAGCAGATCGATGAATAATCGACCAGATCGATGAATAATCGACCAGCAGATCGATGAATAATCGACCAGCAGATCGATGAATGATCGACCAGATCGATGAATAATCGACCAGCAGATCGATGAATGATCGACTAGCAGATCGATGAATAATCGACCAGATCGATGAATAATCGACCAGCAGATCGATGAATAATCGACTAGCAGATCGATGAATAATCGACCAGCAGATCGATGAATAATCGACTAGCAGATCGATGAATAATCGACCAGCAGATCGATGAATAATCGACTAGCAGATCGATGAATAATCGACCAGATCGATGAATAATCGACTAGCAGATCGATGAATTCGTTCCTAAGTCCCGCCCCTTTGTCTGTGCTCCAATAAGAGTTGAGCACTTACTCTGTTTCCTGTACTTTGATATGCTACATGTTAGCTTGTTGAAAAGCCAAACGCCTTTATATATATTTATTTACGGGTGTGTATAGTCACATGTTACGTTAGCTGCTAGCTGCTATTAGCAAAATGCTAGCTAACTAGCTAACATTAGCTATCAGATGTAACTAGCTGGCAAACGATTGATGCTAGTTAGCTAGCGTTTTGCTACGTGTTAGCTTGTCTATGTTTAAAACCACATTACAGAAGTCACATTAGCAGTTAGCTAATATTAGCAACAGGCTAGCAAACTAGCCAGCCAAAGATCAGCTAGCTAGTTAGCTAGTGTTTTGCTAACATTAGCCATCAGGTATTATGTTGCTAGCTAGCTAATGCTGGATGTAGGTAAGCAAAAGGCTAAGTAGCTAACCAGCAATAGCATGTGTTCTGCTGTCATTGGCTAGAGTTAGCACGTAGCTACAGGAAACAGAGGATGCTCAACTCAAGAAGGGTCACATTGGACAGTCTCCAAGAACTCTGGGACAAATGTCCACATCATGTCCGTCCCATTCAGCCTCTCCACACAGTGAGGGAGGCGACCACAATCACAGCTGATGTCTACGACCTGTCAACACGCCGCACGCCATGAAAACACCTCTTATCTTTAGCAGCAGTGACTCATGAGGTGCTGCACGGCAAACAGGCGTCACCTAAAGATAGGAACAACTTCACTGCACCGTCTCCACAACACCACCCTACATGGACGTCTCAATCTGTGGAGAAGTTTAGCTTAGCACAGCACGTTTTTCAGTGATTTGACCTGAAGGACCGGTACGACGGCAGCTCTGCCGGCTCACATCGCGCAGAGGACCGAGGTAACTTCTCGACATGCTTGGCTCCAGACCAAACAGTTGACAAAGCAGCAGCTGTGGACGCTGCCGGTGCTTAATTTAACCTCAGCCCTGAGTAATGTTGTGTTTAAGGTCGTGTGATTAAAGGTTGTCTTACGGCGGTGGGGGTGTTGGGTGCAGTGCGCCGGCGTAAGGACAAGCGTTGCTGGCTGCGCAGCGAGAACCTCCGGATGGAGTCCCGGCTCCGGGACGCCAGCGAGCGCAGGGAGTTGGTCCTCTTGAAGTCCCCCGTCGCCCCGTCCTCCCCCCGGCCTCCTCTCTCCATGGAGGTGGATAAAAGGCTGAACGCCCCGTGAAGCGACCGACGCACATTTCCCACCCATCCCGACATCTGAGAGTGGGCCACCGTCAGCTTGTCCCCGAGATACTCCATCACGAAGCTGCGACTTGCTGCTGCTGCGTCAGCGGAGCGGGATCATTAAGAGTCCAGTCCGGGGACGGTGGTGTCCTGATGCTGGGTCAGTGCTGCAGCAGTGAGGAAGGTGACAGCACTTACAGCACTGCAGTTACAGGACCGAGCTCTCTGCAGTGCCGTCAACTCATCACTCTCCAGGCTCGAGGCGAACGTCGGTCGATGTGAAGGTTACGTAAGTTAGTTAGTTAGTTAAGCGGGACGCTGCCAACAGGTTCGTCAGCCATCGTGCAAAGAACTCAAGAGACCTTCTCCGTCTGCGTCCTCCAAAGCAAAGTTGAAACATCCATCCGTCCGACAAGACTACATCCTTTTACTTTAGGTAAAAAAACAAAAGGAGGTGAAGGTGGAGGTGAAAGAGGAGCTGCTGCAGCAGAAACGAGGAAGGCGAGGGAGTCCAGAAAAGGCTTCAGTCCTCACCTTCTTCTGCAGGTACGGGCAGGTAACGGCAGAAAATGCGTCAGCAGTGCTGCTGCTGCTCTCTAACACTGTCAAGGAGAAACTGGGTGGAGAGAGAGAGGGAGTCAGAGAGGGAGAGAGAGGGAGGTCCCTGCCTCAGAGCGGGGAGGAGGAGGAGGAGGAGGAGGAGGTGATGTACGGTCTGCGGCGCTCGCACTGATTCATGCAGGGCGAGACGAGAAGTGTCAGAACCACAGAAGAAGAGGTGACGTGAGGGAAAGTGAGATCTGAATGAAGCGTCACTGTAAACACACAGAGACTAACACTGGGCCACGTGCGCCCCCTGCAGGCCGTCCGATGAACTGCACCATGAAGGCAGCTCTCAGGTTACACACTGACCTCTCTCACGTACAGCTGAAATACTCGATTACTCTCCTGTGACGAGGTTACATTACAGCTGAATGAAGTTTGAACCTCACAGTGCAAACAGGACGGATTAGTAATAGATTACATGTAACTCAGGACAGATTACGTTTGACAAATATGGAAGTTTTTCATGATGAACTTTATTAATCCAACTGCTCCAAGTGGAGCCAACAACAGGAAGCTGCAGTTCCTCTAACGTCCACCTGAGGCTGGCTCCAGCAGTGAGTCAGTCTCCATAAGTCCCCATGTTTCACAGCAGAAATAAACATGTTTACAGCCTGGTACAAAAAACAGTTTTGGTCTCTGTAGCTAATTTCCCCGTTCATGACAACTGTACTGAGCTAACTACGAGCTAACAACGAGCTAACAACAAGCTAAAAACCAGCTTACAACGAGCTAACAACGAGCTAACAGCAAGCTAACAACCAGCTAAAACAAGATAACAACGAGCTAACAACGAGCTAACAGCAAGCTAACAACAAGCTAACAACAAGCTAAACCATGATAACAAGCTAAAAACAAGCTAACAACCAGATAAAACAAGAGAACAACGAGCTAACAGCAAGCTAACAACAAGCTAAACCAGGATAACAAGCTAAAACAAGCTAACAAAGAGCTAAAACAAGATAACAAGCTAACAACGAGCTAACAACAAGCTAAGACAAGCTAACAACAAGCTAACAACAAGCTAACAATGAGCTAAACAAGCTAAAGCAAGCTAACAACAAGCTAAGACAAGCTAACAACAAGCTAACAACAAGCTAAAACAAGCTAACAACAAGCTAAAACAAGCTAACAACGAGCTAACAATGAGCTAAACAAGCTAACAAGCTAAAATAAACTAAGAATGAACTGCAACAAGCTAACAACCACCTAGCAACCTTGTGGGTGAATTTATATACAACTCACCTGTTCACATTACATTAAGGCTTAAAGTTATGCAGGATTAAGAGCGTGGACGCTTTGATTGACAGGTGGGTGTGGTTACAGATAGAGGCGTCAGCTCCTACCAGATCAGGGGCGTCCCTCTTTACCTTCAAACCTCCTGAAGACCTCCAGCTCTTCAGAGAAGACCTCCTCTAAAACACTAACGCCTGGACGTGATAATCAATCATAATACCGAGCTGCAGCCTTTTTAAATGATAAACCATCTTTTGTTCAGTCGTAACATGAGATAGATTTCACTGCTGCTCCCTCCTCACATTAAACGCCGGGAAAAGTCTCATCACTTCCTGTCTCCAGCTGACATCATCACCCAGAGCGCAGCCTCGAGCGGCGCCGATACAGGAAGCGGTTCACACAGTAAAACACCAAAACATTTAGAGAAACGTGTGGACTCACCCACAGACAGTGTGGAGTCAAACAGGACCACACACGGTACAACACAGCTCTCAGCCCGACGCCCATCTCTGCTCTGTCCGACTCAGCAGCAGCCACACACCAATCAATGATGTCAGCACACCGATTATCTCATCGCTTCC
Source organism: Collichthys lucidus (assembly GCA_004119915.2). Classification (NCBI taxonomy): domain Eukaryota; kingdom Metazoa; phylum Chordata; class Actinopteri; family Sciaenidae; genus Collichthys; species Collichthys lucidus. Next base: position 35,179,941 of record CM014088.1, read on the forward strand.
AGCCAATACAAGGCGAGGAAATGAGTCTGATCGGAGATCAGTGCGCAGACTCTTATTGTGAAAAGCAAAGTCTAAAGAGTCTGAACAGGAGAGTTCACCTGTATTATTTATTCATCGATTATTAAATCATCTATCTTTGTTCACAACATCTGAACCTACAAAAAAACGAGCTGCACACCTGTATTCACAAGGAGGTGCACACCTGTATTCACAAGGAGGTGCACACCTGTAATAACGAGGAGGTACACACCTGTATTAACGAGGAGGTGCACACCTGTAATAACGAGGAGGTACACACCTGTATTAACGAGGAGGTATACACCTGTAAAAACAAGGAGGTGCACACCTGTAAAAACGAGGAGGTGCACACCTGTAATAACGAGGAGATACACACCTGTATTAACGAGGAGGTGCACACCTGTAATAACGAGGAGGTGCACACCTGTATTGACAAGGAGGTACACACCTGTAATAACGAGGAGGTACACACCTGTATTCACAAGGAGGTACACACCTGTATTCACAAGGAGGTGCACACCTGTAATAACGAGGAGGTACACACCTGTATTAACGAGGAGGTGCACACCTGTAATATTGAGGAGGTACACACCTGTATTAACGAGGAGGTGCACACCTGTAATATTGAGGAGGTACACACCTGTAATAACGAGGAGGTGCACACCTGTAATAACGAGGAGGTACACACCTGTATTAACGAGGAGGTACACACCTGTAATATTGAGGAGGTACACACCTGTATTAACGAGGAGGTGCACACCTGTAATAACGAGGAGGTGCACACCTGTATTGACAAGGAGGTACACACCTGTAATAACGAGGAGGTACACACCTGTAATAACGAGGAGGTACACACCTGTAATAACGAGGAGGTACACACCTGTAATAACGAGGAGGTGCACACCTGTATTAACGAGGAGGTGCACACCTGTAATAACGAGGAGGTACACACCTGTATTAACGAGGAAGTACACACCTGTAATAACGAGGAGGTACACACCTGTAATATTGAGGAGGTGCACACCTGTAATAACGAGGAGGTGCACACCTGTAATAACGAGGAGGTGCACACCTGTATTAACGAGACGTCTAACAGCTCCATAACACACATAATATTTTATTACTTCATTAACTTTCAGGGAACTTAATTAAAATAAATAAATGTTTACAGGACAGCGTTATAGATTTAATGATGTCATGCTGATTTCAGCACAGTTGACCAATCAGATTGCTCGGTCGGAGCTACCTGTTTATTTACAATATTTATTTAACATTAATTTAAAAACACATTTTTATTATTGCTTTCTGCTTTTATTTTGTTTACTTCCTGTTTGATCTCTCTAAAGTTTGCGTCGTGCAGCACCGTGTAAATAAAGTTTACTAACTCACGATGATGTCAGAGCTGTGACATCATGTCGACGCCGCCCAGGCTCTGACGCTGAAACTCGACCACGAGGTGGCGGCAGTGACCTTTAAGTGCTCAGAGCTCGGCCTGACAGCAGAGTGTGCAGTTATGACACACGATACACTGAACCTGTGGTTTCACAATTACAGTGAGTGACAAAGAGACACCTGAACCGAGGCCTGCATGATCTCATAAACACTGTTTGGATGTGTGTGTGTGTGTGTGTGTGTGTGTGTGTGTGTGTGTGTGTATGTGTGTGTTAAACAAATTAAAGGAGTAACGTTGAGGAACAATCCCGCGAATATTACGTGTCTGTTTGGCTGCAGGGCGCGATCATTAGACGACCTGTGCTTCACTTCACAGCCGTCAGGCCTCATTAACCGTCTGACGAGCAGGAGCCTGAATTTCAGGCCTGAGAAGTCGTTTTGTCCGTGAACGTGACGTGGGGACGGGCGGGGCGACGTTAGTCACTGACTGCACTGAGCTGTCGGCTGACTGCATTCCAGGAGACACACCGAGCGGCTAACGTCAAACTGAGACTGAGGTGCAGCTGAAGCAGCCGGGTCGGAGCCCGAGCTGCAGCCTGACTCACCCAGCTGTGGCGGTCCTGCTCTCTGTGGGCGCTCCGGCTCCTCATCCTGGACAGGCTTCCCTCCACGGCGCTGCTCGAAGGGGCCGACCGCCGCGACACGCTGCGAGAGCGCATCCTGTTCAGCTCCTGACGACGAACAGGGAGGGGATCAAACTCAGACATCTGTGCAAACATCTGGAGGATTAGTCTGTTTAAAAAGGCCTCTAATGATTTTAGGTGTTTGTTCAACCAGGCCGACACACAGAAACTGTAAACACTGAAAGTTTGAATAAATAAATTCTTCTTTTTGATACATTTGCTGTCTCAATTGTTTTCATCTGTTAAAGGAAAGTAGAAAATAATTCAATCAGGTGTGTCACTGTCTAAGGATACCTGGATTCAGACGGGGGGGTTAAACTCGGACAGTTTATGTCGACCGTCTCGTTTCATTTACTCGAGCTGGACAAGAGTAAATGTGGGACTGACTTTTAGTGGTTGGTGAGAGCTTGGTGAAATAAAAGACTGAAAGACAGACGCCGAGCTGGACTGACTGCTGCTGGACTAGTCTCTGATATCAGCCGCTGCTGGACTAGTCACTGATATCAGCTGCTGCTGGACTAGTCTCTGATATCAGCCGCTGCTGGACTAGTCTCTGATATCAGCCGCTGCTGGACTAGTCGCTGATATCAGCTGCTGCAGGTTCTGGTTCTGGTTCTGGGCTGACTGCTGCTGGACTAGTCACTGATATTATCTTGTAAAACTGTTTCAGACTCACCTGAGATCCCTGTGACCTCCTGTGGTTCTGGACGTCCAGCCTGTTGTCTTGAAGCGCTCTGGGGATCCAGATCTGCTCTGCAGCAGCAGGTGAGCCTCCGGTTTTGGCCTCCGTTCCGGTAAAAGGTGCCAAGAGAAGTGGATCATCCACAAAGCTGGTCCGGCGCCTCTGTGGAGCCTGGGCCCGCTCCTCCTGCCTGAGGAGGAGCTGCTCCGGGCTCGGTCTGTTGGCAGTTTTTCTGGGTTCGGCTGCAGGTTTGTCCACGGACATCTCAACAGGCCGGAGCTCCCACGGGTCCTGAGGAGACGTCGTCCATACTGGGCTAGTGAAGCCTGTCTGTGGTGGCAGCTTCCAGGTTACGTCCCTCTCGGGCGTAGGCTGTAATCTGGCTCCAAACCCAGCGTCTGCACCCTGAATACCAGACACAGGAAACAAGTCTTTACTGGGCGAGTGCTGAGCCGCAGACGTGAAGGAGTCCAAGTCGAGGATGGCCGGTTTGTAGGACTCGTCCGGTCTCAGCGTCGGCTCCTTCCATCGCGTTGAGGGGTCTCCACGCTTGGAAAGCTGCTCGCTTCGGAGCAGCGAGTCCAGATCCAACACTTTAGGCCGGAGAGGTGACGCCTCCAACCGCGCTCTCTCCTGCTCCTCCTTCTTCTGTTTCTCCTTCAGCCTCTGCCTCTCTGCATCCTGCTGTTTGGCGATCAGTCTCATCTTCTCCGCCTCCTCTCGGTCCATCTTCTCCCTCAGCCGTCGTTTCTCCAGCTCCTGGATCTGCTGCCTCTCTTCTTCTTGCTGTTTGGCGATCAGCCTCATCTTCTCCGCCTCCTCTCGCTCCATCTTCTCCCTCAGCCGTCGTTTCTCCAGCTCCTGGATCTGCTGCCTCTCTTCTTCTTGCTGTTTGGCGATCAGCCTCATCTTCTCCGCCTCCTCTCGCTCCATCTTCTCCCTCAGCCGTCGTTTCTCCAGCTCCCTCTCCGCCTGCTTCATCTTCTCAAACTCGAGGAGCTGTCGCCTCTCCATCTCTTTCATCCTCTCCAGCTCCTCCTCCTTCCTCTGGCGCTCCTTCTCCTGCTGCCTCATCCTCTGGTTCTCCATGTCGAGCTGCCTCTGCCTCTGTCTCTCCATCTCTTTCTGCTTCTCCCTCTCCACCCTTTCCCTTTCTTTCTCCAGCTCTCTCAGCCTCAACTTCTCCTGCTCCAAGGCTAACTGTTTGATCTTCTCCGCCTCCTCCTTCTCCTTCTTCTCTCTGAGTCGTTGCTTCTCGAGCTCGATGATCTGCTGCCTCTCCCTCTCCTTCTGCTTCTGTTTCTGAAACTCCAAGAGCTGCTGCCTCTCCATCTCCTTCAGCCTCTCCATCTCCTTCAGCCTCTCCATCTCCTTCAGCCTCTCCATCTCCTTCAGCCTCTCCAGCTCCTTCAGCCTCTCCAGCTCCTTCAGCCTCTCCAGCTCCTTCAGCCTCTCCAGCTCCTTCAGCCTCTCCATCTCCTTCAGCCTCTCCATCTCCTTCTCCTTCAGCCTCTCCATCTCCTTCAGCCTCTCCATCTCCTTCAGCCTCTCCAGCTCCTTCAGCCTCTCCATCTCCTCGATCTTCTGTCGCTCCCTGTCCAGCTCCCTCTGCATCTCCTCCTCTCTTTGTCTCCTCTGTCTCTCAGCCTCTCGTCGCTTCTCCTTCTCGAGCTGCCGTCTCTCGTTCTCCAACTCTCTCTTTTTTTCGAGCTCCATCTGTTTCTGCCTCTCCGCCGCTCGTCGTTTCTCCTCGAGCTCCTGCTTCTCCTTCTCGAAGGCTTTCTGTCGTTGCCTTTCGAACTCCCTCTGGACTTCTCTCTCCTTCATCTGTTCGAAGTGCGCTTCCCTCTCCATGTCCAGCTGCCTCTGTTTCTCCCTCTCGAGCTCTTTCAGTTTGGCTTTCTGTCTCTCCATCTGCTCTCGTTTCTTCTCCACCTCCATCATCTCCTCGGCCGCCTGTCCGTCCAGCGCCGGTCTGAGGATCTTTCCCTGGGACCTTGCAGAGAAATCATCAAAGCTTGCGTCGACGGGAGAAAGCGGCTCCTGCATTTGTCCGGTCAAAGCGAAGTAGGTCGCCCTCGGTTTGGGCAGTTCGTCCGCCTGCAGCGTCTTCAAACGTTTTGGCGCTGCAGCTGCTTCCTCCTGCTCTTCCCTCCGCGACTCCTTCAGCATCCCTTTCTCCAAACTCCCCTCTTGTTCCTTGTTCCACTTCTGCAAAGCTCCGACTCTCAGATATCGAGGCTGCTGTTCAGGCGTCGCAGCGGGTTCACTTTGTGCCGGCGGCCTGCCGCCTTCTGAGCGCCTCGAGCGTAGCGTCATCGCCTTATCCTCCCACTGAGCTGACGGGATGTTCTCGCTCACCGCTCGGTTCTCCTCCACCGCCTGCACCGTGTCGAAGGCGTGCACCACCCGCAGGGGGCTCGACGGAGACACCGGCTCTTTGTAGGTGGCGGTGACGAGAGTCCCCTCGTCCTCGTTGCCTCCTCTTTTGCTGAGCGAGTCCTTGGCCTTGTTTGCAGGCTTGCCGTCGTCCACCATGAGCACGCTGTGCCTCTCGATGACATTTTCAAACAGGGATGCTCTCACCGTCTGCACGTCGCCGCCTTGGACACTTTCCTTGGGAGAGGCGCCAAACGTCGGCCCCCCGTCGGGCTCTTCAGGCGCCTTCCTGAGCTGCTCCTGGGAGTCCCTCAGATCCACAAACGTCCTCTGGTCGCTGGGGGTGAAAACTGACTCTTCACTCTAAGAAAAGTCAGAGATAAACTGAGAATTGTTAAGTCATAAGAACAACAACAAGCATGTGAACACAAAAAAACCATCAAAGCTCCAGAGATCAGAGCAAATGTGAGCGCAGAGCGAGTGAATGAGCGGCTGTCGGAGCAGAAACGGATCCCGTTGTTCTCTGCTGGCCTCATAAAGGTGGGTGTGGTGCGGAGGTGGTAATCAAAGCCTCTCTGTGTTGACCTTTTCCCAGTCATCCCTTCTCTGAGTGTTTCATAACCGACAGCCGGCGGCGGGGGGGGTTGATTAACGCGCCAGCCGTCTTCGGGTTTCACAGCTTTTCTTTGTGTCGGGATGCCCCACATCCACCGAGGGAAAGTCGAACATAGACGTAAACAAGGCGCTACAGGTGGAAACACCTGATTCATTCAGTGGTTTTATTTTCTACATGAACAGTGAAGACATGCGTCTCTTTAGTTATCAGGTGTGTCCTCTTAATGAGTCTGAGGCCATCGGTGGTTTTGGGACAAAAATACCAACAACTCTGAATGCATCATCGTGTGCAAACCCTAAATGTGTTGGGTTAGGACACGACTGACGCTCTCAGACTCATTAATTAACTCTTGATGAGGCACACCTGTTAATTAAAGCCCATACCAGGTGACGACCTCATGAATACACACTGAACGAGAAGGTATGTCCAAACATTGTTTAAAAAATATGCAGATGAGGCGTTAAATTCAGGTTCTTGTTCAGACACTTTGCTTTTACTTTGGCGGGAGATGACAGGAAACGGGTTAGCGTGTGAAAGTGACCATGCTTGGTCCCGCCCTCTTACCCTCCTCTGAGGATCTCTGCTGATGTCATGGCGGTCTGTCGCCTCGCTGCCAAGGTCTGGCGACCTCTCAGATGAGAACCTGATGAACATACATCACACGAGACAGAAAGCCATGCATGACAATGGATCTGCAGGACAAAGACGTGGGAGGACAAAAGCGAGGCGAGGACATGCCGGAGAGCGGCTCTTACCTTTTAGTCAGGTCCAGCGGCAGTGGGCGGGGCTTCAGTGGCGGTTTGGCGACAGGAGCCTGGGTTGGTGTCGTGTCCTCCGTCAGCTGCTTGATGAGCTGTTTGACGCCCACCGGCGGTTCGGCTTCAGGCTCGGACGCTTGGCTTGTGGCGCCTCCTCCTCCAGGAGAGGCGGATGAGTCGAGGAGGAGGCTGATTCTGGACTTGATGCTGACCGCTGGCGTGTCCTCGTCCGGCTCGTCTGTCTTTCTGTTAGTTAGGTCGGAGACGACAGGACTTTGCGGCGTCTTCTGGGTTTTCTCCGGGTCTTTCTCTGGCGGCTCTGGAGTGTTCTCCTTAGCGTCTGGACCTGTCGGAGTTTTGCGGTGCAGGGAAAGACCAATGGACTCGAACTTGGACGTGAGATCAGCAGATAGCGGTCGTCCCCTGGCCCAGCGAGGGGCAGGAACTGGGCTCTCCGTCTTGGTTGGACTGTCGAGGAAAATGGCGGACACGGGTCTGGGCCTGGAGCCTCTGGGCTGAGGCCGCATCGGTACAGGTTTAGCTTTTTCTTCTTCCTCCTGTCCGACCTGAGCGAGGAAACCCATGGACTTGGCTCTGGTGATGGAGCCGCTTCCTTTGATGGAGGTCCCTTGGTCCTTGTTGTCTTCCCGTTTGGTGGATCCGGACCACTCTGCAGCTGGGAGCTTTTTGAGGCTCTTGGAGTAGGCCAAGCTTGATGGACCGGGTTTCTGCCTCTCAGGAGGGGCGGGTTTGCTGGAGTCTCCGGGAGAAGGCGCCGGTTTGAACGGCTGAACTACCAGCTTGGTGGTTTGTCCAGACACCGACTTGTTGGAGGTTTTAAAGGAGGTAGAAGCAGGTCGGTTGGGGTTGGTTGATGCCGGTTTGGGTTTGCCGGCTGGTTGCTGTGGTTTTGGACTGTTTGAAGGCTCTGGTTTGTATCCAGCGAGGCGGGTGGGCTCGGGTCGGGGTTTAGGTTGGGGTTTAGGGGCAAGTATGGGCTTAATGGTGGTGTTTCTCTCCACGGCGAAGGGTTTGGGAGTGAGCCGTGGTTTGGGACCCGGGGCTGGTTTGTTGGGTTCTGGATTGATGATGTGGGACTGGTTGATCTCGATGAGGCTGTTGCTGGAGTCAGTCAGGGGACTCAGGTGAAGGCGTCCTCCTCCCACCGCCGTCCTCCCGACCTCCCCGGGCTGAACCTCCACCTGAGCAGCCATCCTCTTCAACAGCACCTTCAAACGAACGTTTGTTTTATTACAGAGATGCTACGTGATAGAAACGAAAACCACAACCAGCCTCGCAGCGCTTCACTTTCTAACTGTGGACTTTGTCTTGGGAGTGTCTCACACCGAGCGTGACAGATATTTACACAAGGTTATCGATCGCTTGAGTTTGTCGACTGAATGAAACAGGATCAGTCGATGACGATCAGTCAAAGCGTCCACGCTCTTAACCCTGCATAACTTTAAGCCTTAATATAACGTGAACAGGTGAGTTGTATATAAATTCACCCTCAGTACAGTTGAACGGGGAAATTAGCTACAGAGACTCAAACAACCTGAATGATATCGACCGTAACTGAACACACGACATCTATGACGTCTCAGTTCACTATTTTTTGTTAATTAGCGAATTCATGTTCTACATCCTGCAAACAAAATCCTCTTCACGGCTCGCTGACATCGATCTCTTCCTCTTCGCACAGATGGTAACGTTACAATCTAAGGTCGTGATTGTTTGTTGTCACGGCAGCTCGTCAGGAAGGCGGATAAAGAGCGCTCCAACGTTCAGCTGAATGACCTCTGGCCTCAAGATATCTTAGTTAGTTATTAGTCATCCGGCCCATAAAACATGTCGAATGAAATGACCTCGAGGACGATCACAGCCTCACCAAACCGTCTGACTACAAACTAGAGAGCGAGGACATTCGGCGGACGGATGGCGGTCCACACCAGAGTCACAATAAAGAAATCACAGCGTGAACTAGTTTTCTGTCAGAAACTGAGCTGAGACATTGAACACTCGTAAAGTTCAATACTTGGACGTTAACCACAGATTTAAGACACACGGAGCTCAAACGCATCAGCTGTTACTGTCTCGCCCTTAAAACAGACGTAAATATGTTTATTACTGGCAGAAGTGGAAGAGTCCGTTCAAAAATCTCAGATTAAGACACAAAGACCTCGAGGAACAGCAGAAAATATTCAAAAGTTTCATTCGAGCTACTTTTTTCACGTGTTTTGTGAGACTGTTTTTAGGTGTTAGCAGATCTTTAGGAGCTCAACAGGAGATCAATGCGTCATACATCTGTGATAAACATTCAGATATTTAAAGTTCAGAGTGGTTAATGTCTCAGCATGTGATGATGGAAGTTGTTTCAGCAGTTTTTGGCATCTCAAACTGATAAAAAAGGTCAAAAATCCTAAAGTATCAGTTTATATTTTAATGTTTATCACAGATTTACGACATCACTGTTTCCCCTACAGTGATGTGAAACAGAAAAAGGTTTGCAGCGAGCTCGGGTTAGATTTAAATAAGTTTCCTTCAGCGTTCACATGTCCGGCTGCACGCTTTGTTTAAAAAAAGAGACGGAGATTCTGGTCTGTGTCGGCTCTGTGCGGCTTCGAGGTTGATCCTGAGTCGGCGAGGACCGGACAACTGTACGATGTCATTGTTTTCTTTCTGGTGTTGTTGTAACGCAGGAAAATCAGGCTGCGAGCGTGAACGAACAGCAGAGCGAGATCCTTCCTCCTGACGAGCCGCTCAGGTTTATCTAAAGAAAGCTCGGCGATAAAACGAGACAACATCTGTGAGATTTATCTGTTGTTGCTGTAGTCACAGATAAACTTCTCTCACCTCGACTGGACGTCAACCGTCTGCCGTCGAGCTCTGGCTTCTGCTGTAACCGAGCAGCGATGTCATATCACACAGGAGGAGGGAAGGAGCCTGGGAGAGAGGAGACAAGCGTGAAATCACAGCCGAGCTGCTTCTTCTTCTTCACGTGCATCATGTTAACACACACACACACACACACACACACACACACACACACACACACACACACACTGAGTAAACACAGTCACACCCCGAACATCAGCGCCGACGCTAGGCGTCTAGACTCAGAGAGCAAACAGCTAAATGTCATCGCATGCTCTCAGATTTGCATCGTCCCGTCGTGTCGCTCATGTAAATTCAATCTGTGGATCTGTAAACACTTCTGCTTCCTGCCTCGACCCAAAAAAACGTGACACGCAGAGGGAACAGGACGGACAGATGAGATGTTGACAGGAAACGCCTTCGCCAAGAAGGAATGCTGATGGTGGGTCGCCTTATATAGCCTCAGACGGGCGAGGAGAGCCTCTGTGTCCAGCGCTCACAGTAACTCATGTTTAAAGGAGCAGAGGGCGACCCGGCTCGATCGCTGCGTGTTGTTGTTGTTTGTGTCAGTGCGAGCTGGTCCAGCCTGTTACACAGAGGGAATTTCCTTCAAACAGACAATAGAGGAAGAAGAAGAAGTGCGTGACAAAGCGTAACGGTGCGACAGGTACAGGTTACCCGTCTGCATGAGTAATGTGAGCACGGGACGGTCAGTTTAACGTGAAGTGACGGGTTAAATCTGCATATTCATGCATCAGACATGTCAGATTTATCATTATTAACACAGATATGATGCATTACATCAGAGTTTGAGCTGTTTTATCCATTAAAATATAAATAAATATAATAATATTATGACTTGATGTGACTGTAAATGTGCTACAGTTCTTTAAAAGCGTTAATTTAATAAATAAAGTTAAAACAGCGGCTGCTTTTTATCCATTAATCATGACTTTACCTGAACACCGCGGAAACCTGCAACAAGTGTCCCGCTTCCTGCTCACCTTCAGCGGACTGAGCCCGGTCCAGACGGACTCCAGAGCCGGCCTGTTCGGAACCGGACCGCGTTTTAAAGCGTGGGAAAAAAAACTTAATTAAAAGATAATTACGGGATGACGCGTTCAGGGTTCAAAGTGTCCAATAAAGACTTGGAACAGGAGAGGGACGTGAACGCACCAGCAGCTCGCTGGTTAGCAACACTGAGCTAACAAGTCCAGAACTCACAAAATGGAACAACCTGTCTGCCTGCCTGTCTGCCTGCCTGTCTGTCTGTCTGCCTGCCTGTCTGTCTGTCTCATCCGGACCGGAGACACCTACCGAACCGGAAAGTCGTTTTTCTTCCTCTTCCCGCGTCGAGGCTCCTCCGCACCGGCCCGTTTCTCCGTTAACGAGTCGTGACTCGGTTCGTTAGCAGCTAAGTTAGCTGGTTGACCGTCCCGGCTCAGGTTACACTGTTGTTGACAGGACGGAGCGTCATGACGCACACGGCAGCACGCACGGGGCTTCCGGTGAGCGCCTTCAAAACAAAACCAGACACAAACTAGTAATGATGGGCTCCTTTAGCGCTTTCAAAATAAAACTAAATAAATAATACTTTGTCTCGTTAGTACTTTCAAAATAAAACTAATAATAATAATAATTAGTGCTTTCGAAATAAATGAAAAAAACCCTAATAATAATGTTTCTGTTAATATTTTCAAAATACAACCAAACACTTAAGCAATAATTATTTATCTCGTTAATAATTTTAAAATAAAACTAATAACAACAATAATAATAATAATTAGTGCTTTGAAAAAAAACCCTAATAATAATGTTCTTGTTAGCGCTTTCAAAATAAAACTAAACACAAAAAACTAAAAACAAACTAATAAATAATGCCTTCTGTTAGTACTTTCAAAATAAAACTAAACTAAAACTAAATAATACTTTGTCTCATTAGTACTTTCAAATAAAACGAACAAAAAAAATCTAATTATAACGTGTGTTTCTGTTAATATTTTCAAAATACAACCAAACACTTAAGCAATAATTATTTATCTCGTTAATAATTTCAAAATAAAACTAATAACAACAATAATAATAATAATTTGTTCTTTCAAAATAAACTAAACAATAATAATAATAAGTACTTTCAAAATAAAAAATAAAAGCCTAATAATAGTGTTCCGGTTAGCGCTTTCAAATAAAACCAAACACTTAAGCAATAATGCTTTATCTCGGTAGTACTTTTAAAATAAAACTATAAATAATAACAATAACGTGTGTTCCTGTTAGTACTTTCAAATTAAAACTAAACGCACACAAACTAATATTGGTGGTTTTCTCTCAGTACTTTCAAATTAAACAAAAAGCTTATAATGATATACTCTGGTTAATACTTTCAAAATAAAAACAAATATGAATAAATGACTTTTGTTAATAATTTCAAAATAAAACTAAACAAATATTGCTACGTTCTGGTTAGTACTTTCAAAATAAAAGGTTGGTATACTCTGGTTAATACTTTCAAAGTAAAATCAACACGAATAAATATCTTGTTAATCCTTTCAAAATAAAACCAAACTAATATAGGTGCATTCCTGTTGGTACTTTCAAAAATAAAAACCAAAGTCAGATGTTTTAATCTGTACAGTCACGACAGATGAGGAGCCAAAATAAAGTTCATGTTTTAAAAGTAAATCAGGTTCAGTTCAAATTATTATTATAATAAATTACTCTGGAAGACGTCATGTGTTTCTAATATTTATTTACCTGCAAGTCACTTCCTGTCTGACGTTGAGCTAAATGTTGCTGCCTTGACACCCCTGGACAGAAGTAATGGGACGCTTCCTCAGACAAAATAAACAGATTAAAGACGACTTCCTGTTTCTATGTAACCTGCTCCTGGCCCGGTGTTACGAACCAGGCGGTCATCGTGTGAAACATGAGCTCAGTTAGCTGAGCGCCACCATGTGGCTCAAAGTACACACTGCACACACACACACTCTGATTGTGCATAATATTTTATTCATTTCATCAGACTTCAGTCCAAACTGCTCAAATTAAAGAATCTCCAAGAAAAACACGTTTTTTAGTTTCACTGAAACGCGTCGAGGCCGACACACTGAAATCAAACTCTGTGTGTGTGTGTGTGATGTTAAAGGTTAGTAAACTACAACAGAAGATGACTGACAGGTGAATATACTGGAGCTCTGTTTAATCTCTTTAATACAATACTGTGTTTCCTCTCAGCGGCACCGGTCGGTCCGTGAACTCTGCGACAAACACTGAAAACATCGTCTAAAGCTGAAGCTCCAGGTGGATGACGTCCGAGCGCCCGCAGAGATTTAAAGGTGCGACGTATCTGCAGCTGGCTGACTGCTCCTCCGATATAAAGCACCGCGCAGTCGACCCGGACATCACGTGAAGGACGACAGGAGGTGAATAAACATGGAAACCAAACTCAGAGCGAACACTAGAAGCAGCGGGAGCTTTGGCTACACACTAAAACTGATTTCCAACAGCTCCACAGAGAGAAAGAGGGCGGGAAAATCAACTCAAAGGAGGTTAAATGAACTTCAGTGTCGTCTACTTGGTGTGGACCATCGACGTGCTGAACAGGAGCTTCTGCTTCTTCTTCTTCTTCTTCCCGCCTCGCTCGTCTGAAACAGAAGACAACACAACGTCAGATCCAAAGTATCGGTGCTTCGTTCACCACGCGTTTGCTCGGCGATGGATGACTGACCCGGGTCGAGCGCAGCCGGCTGCGGGGGAGAAGCGGCGCCGTTGTCCAGCTGCAGCAGGGCCTTCTCGATGGCCTGGCTGAACGAGTTCTGGAAGCTCGGCACGGGGACCCGGTCCGACCCGTCACTCTCTCCGTCGCTGTCCGCCGTCGCCGGAGGAGCGAGCAGATTATCTGCACGACACGAGACACGGACGGAGAGACAACAGGTTAGACAGGAAACACACGTATCAGTTACTCTGACTGAAACCCAGAAGCGTCACCTGACTCAGGTGGATCCACCTGCTCACTTCAGATCAGTTCCACATTGTCATCCATGAGCTTTAAAGAATTCACAAAGTCTGTCAGCACCAAAACGTTTTTTAAATTTTGATCGTTTGTTTGTTGGAAGAGTCGAAGCGTCACATGTCGTGGAAAACGCTTCATCGAGTTTAACTAAAACTTGACGAGGTCCCGTCAGAGGAAAGTCACGCTCTGAGTTCGCGTCCGTCGTCTCTGCCTGTATGGATAACTTCCCTGTCAGTCTGTCACTCGCTAAATAAATACTGTAAAGAAGAGAATAGAAGCGGCCGATCATTCACTGACTAACGGTCCGGACCGGTTAGTGACCTCTGCTGTGCAGTTGCAGATTGCGACCCCCTCCTTTCACCTCTGTTCTGGCTCGGGTTGGTTTAGTTCTGGTTCCACATAGTTCTGTCCCAGCAGTCTGGTTGTATTAAATGAAGCTGATTAAGCAGTGTTCAGTTCGTCTGTCCTGGTCCTGGACTGTCTCATATAATTAAACGCTGAGTCATCAGACTGACGACTCTTCACCTTTCTTTGGAGTCATCCTCGGTCCAGCATCGACTCTGGCTTTCCCGTCTCTGAGCATCTAAACAGGAAACAGAGACGTCATGTCAGGTCGACATGTTTACATCTGAATGAGGCTGTGTGTGTGTCATACACACCTGTGCAAAGGACATACAGTGGGAGTCGTCCTCCACGCTGCCCACGACAGGTGAAGAGCTCTGACCGTTCAGACTCGGGAACGTGATCCCGTCTGAAAAACAACAAGAGAAGAAGAACGCTGAGGACACAGAGGTCAAACACAGGCGTCGCCTCACTGAGGAAGAAGACGACGAGGCTCTTACCTGACGTGGGGCTGCTGCTGAGCGGTGAAGGTGGAGCGAAGGTGAAGTCGGGTTGAACTGGAGCGCTGCTGTTGTAAGGCGGAGAGCCGAACGCTGGGAAATGATGGAGGTTCTCTAACCCGATGTGGACTTCAGGATCTGTGGAGACAAAGACGGAAACAATGAGGTCAGCACTTTACTTCCATATTTGGAGTTCCTCATCACCATATTTGTACATCCTGTTGTCTAGGCCAGCGTTAGACGCGTTACTGTCTTTCTGTTTAAAGCAGCATGTGCGAGGCTGGCAGGTAACTACACCCAACACGGCTTCTAAGCTGCTGTCCACTACATCTATTGTTCCCGAGCTACAAGATTAAAGATGATTTCACAAATTCAGAGTTTGATTGTGTAAAGAGAAGAAGTGATTTCATCAAGAATTAAAGTTTATAAAGAATCAAATATTGAAGCTTTCATTCATTTTGTGTCCAAACACGTCGCAGACTCGACAGATGTGGAGCAATCATCTTTCATTCATGCTGACACGACTGATTTGAAGAATTTCTTCTCACTCGAATCAAATTGTGCAAATTTCTAAAGGAAACTGATGAAACTCCGACAGTTACTCGTTGACTGTTGAAATCTGTCAACAGACGTCTGCTGCTTAAACACGTCGTTTGCATCTCGGCATGTTTCAGGACTTCAGTTACGTATCCCAGGATGCGTCCTCGTACTTACACTTCCCCTGCTTCTTGTTCTCCTCGATTTCAATCCTCTTCTCTCGGCGCTTCTCGTCTCTCACCTTCTTCTGCCTCAGACGCTTCCTCTTCTCCAAGTCGTCTGGAAGATTGGAGGGAAATGTTTAATATCACGTGATAATCTGTGACATCACATCCTTTAAAAAAAACAAAAACAAACCTGCGAATGTGTCCAGAGTTTCCTTGGAGATGATCGGCGGCTGCAGAGATAACTCACAGATGCTGAACTCGCACGTGAGCGGCAGATGAGCCAGATAACGATGACGACGACGGATCTCCTGAAACCGACGAAACGACGGACAGTTAGAGACAGAACACCGGCAGAAGCAGCGACTACAGGGCGGTGATCTGAACACCGACCTCAGTGACCGTGTGTCCGACGATCTCCACCACCGTGGCGGTGATGGAGTCAGGGCTGGCCTCCAGGCTGCCGTACTCTCGCAGCAGGCAGCGTACATTCACAGGATGCAGGAACATCTGCTGGCAGTCGTCAGCTGGAGGACAGACGAGACGAGAAGGTCAACACGTGACGATCAGAGGAAACCTTACGAGGCCGCGGCGGTGTGCAGGTGTACCCACCTTGGTAGAAATAGTAGTAGGGTCCGTGCACCACTCCGGTGGAGGGCCGGCCCGGCTCTGCTTGGGTGGCCGGGCTCTCCTCATCGGGCTGGGGCCCTGCGGCCTCTGGAGACTCCTCCAGCACGCACTCCAAAACGCCTTCAGGGAATCCGGGCAGCTCTGCGCCGTCCTCCGGGACTTCAGCCACCTCGTCATCGAATGCAGACGAGTACTGCAGCACCGGCTGTGGAGGACAGAGACTCGCCTCACTGATCTCACATCAAACACTGACAACCAACATCAGCGGTGAGGACTCACCTTGGTGCTGCTGCTGATGTTGGTAACCACGTCCTCCACGGGAGGCGGAGGAGCTTCATCCAGACTCAGAGCGGAGACGTCGAGGCCGTCCACGGCGTTCACCTTCTGCTGCTTCAGCAGCGCCTCCTCTCGCTCCTGAAGTCACAGAGAGTTCATCATCATATGATCGCATGTTTGCCGTCTCGGACACGTAACGTCAGGTGGCGTCAGTTACCTGTAAGAGACAGAGGGCGCCCTGGATAAAGCAGCCCTGGGCGTCCTCTTCCTGGCTGAGCTGAGCCTGCAGGACGGCCTTCTCCTCCGACACCAGGCTGAGGACCTGAGCCGGCGAGGTGAGCAGCAGCTTGGAGTACGGGCTGAGGCACGCGTCTACAACACACACACACACACACACACACACACACAATGTGACACGTACGAAACATGAAGCGCCTGTACGTAGACGCGATTCATCTGTCGGCTCGCCTCTCACCTCCGAAGCGAACGGGCTCCTCGACCTTTACCCACTGCGAGCTCGGCATGGCCACCAGAGAGCCCTTTTCTCTGCGCATCAGGCGCATGGTGATGACGTCGCCTGCCACGTACTGCCTGGTCTCCATAGCGACCACGCTGCAACAAGAAACCGACTGTTAGACGAGACGCAAACAAATGAAACTGCCCCGAGTGTGACGGAGGGGACAGTAGACATTTACAGACACCGAGCCTCATTTAGATTCACTGACGTTGCGTTGAAGTTGCAAATCACAACATTGCGAATTCCTGGAGGGTCTGTTTCACTACAAAGTTAAACGGTTTTATTTTGAAAATCGACCCGGTTCTCTGTGCTGTTTCTGTGTCTGCAGATTGACGCGCGTGTTTAAACTCTGTTTATTCTGCTTTGCGTCGCCATCAGGCGGCCTGTTCAGCGGGAACTCAAAGCAGCGTCATCGCTCTCTCCAAAGCCGCCAGACTTCGACTGTTAGAGGTTTCTTTAGCACCGCGGGACGTTAGTTTGGCTTCACGCTGCTCCTCCTGTCTGCTTCTTCAAAGCCTCTCACCTCTTGAGGTCGGCGGTGTGCACGGCCTCGTAGCAGATGGGGCACTTGGACCAGCTCTTGTCGCTCAGAGAGAGGTAGTGCAGCATGCAGGGCCAGCAGAAGATGTGTCCGCACCGCGTGATGCGGGCTGCCAGAGGCGGGTAGAGGCAGATGGGGCAGGACGGCACCTCGTGGCTGTAGATGCGCTGCACACACAGACACACAGACACACAGACACACACACACACACACACACACACACACACACACACACACACACACACACACACAGTTATCATCAGTGTGTATCAGCAGCGCTCGCACAGCTCGGCTGATCAAACACTCACCACTTGCTGCACACAGTCCCAGTTGACCAGCGTGTCTGGATCAGTGAAGTGAGCCTTGTAGTCCTGATCATCCGTCACCACAAACTGGCAACTGAAACACACACAGAGTTAGGACTCACACACACACACACCTCTGGACGTCATGTGACCTGTGGGTGGGCGCCTTACTTGGCCTGCAGGAAGAGCTCCTTGTTGAAGGGCTTGTGCTTGTGGCCCCATTTGTTTCGGCGTCCCCAGTAGGAGTGTCCGACGTCTCCGACGCCGCTGCCTCCTCGAGGTTCAAAGGTGAAGTTCAGCAGGTGGTTCAGGCTGATCTTCTTCGGTCCAGCAAACTGAGCCGGGCTAAACTCGGCCCGGCGCGTCTCTGCTACCTGTACAGGTGGAGAGGGAATGAGTGAAGCCGTGTTTGGACTTTAAGCTGCTGCTCCAGCACTCCTGAAACGCTGAGCCATCACCTCACCTCCTCACGTCGTCCTCCACCTGTAGCTCCATACTGTCGCCCGCCTCTCTGAGACGGTCTCTTGTCAAAATTCTTGCTTTTCTGTGAACTGGTGCGGCGAGGGCCGGCGGGGAAACTGTCGGCTTTGGGGAAGGAGGGCTCACGCTTTCGACTGTAGCGCTTGGAGCCTCCATTATTCTTACCATCTACAAAAGAAACAAAGAAGAAACACGTCAGTAACCAGGTGAGTGACGGATGTAAACACCCACGAACAATCCCAAACTGCCCAAGAAACGCAGCAAGAAGTCAGTTTGAGCTTCATGGAGAGAAACCGGGTTGTGTTTGACGTTTTGAGGCGCTGCCTGATAAATCTGAAGGATTTAAGTTGTATTATGCAACAAGTAGTTCCAACCGAGCGATCTGATTGGTCAACTAGACTTTTATAATACATCAGCATCCTTTTACCGTAACATTCAGAAAAGCTGTACCGTATTTATTATCATACATTTCTGGTAACCACAGCTGACGAAACATTCACTTAGAGCCTCAAAACGTGAAAACATTTTGTTATCTAAGCTGTATAAACGCAATATCACATTCAAGCGCCAGCTATGACGATAATGATGATTATTACCAACTGAAATAACACAAGTTAACTTTCTTAAAATATATTTTGGGGCAAAATCGGCACTCTATCTGTGCCAACAACGACGATAAAGCACAACCTTGAGTATATTATTGCTTAATAAAGGCACAGGTGAACCTCCGTAGATATTTTCTAGCTTCAACGTGGAGGTGTTTTAATGTTTTTAAAGCCGAGGAACAACTTCCACACATCTTTAGGATGTGTTTAGGAACATGTTTAGACTTTGAACAAAGTTAAAATGTCACATTTATTCAGAAAAAAAATAAATAGTTAATTGTGTTATTTAAGTTGTGTGTGCTTTATCTCCATTATAGGCACGACAACCTTGAGCGTGTTATTGCGTAATAAAGGTACAGGCGAACCTCTGAAGCGTTTTCTGGCTTCAACGTGGAGGTATATTGAGTGTTTTTAAACATGTTTAGACTCCAGGCTCATATCCACTGAGAGTCGACTTTTAACAAAGTTAAAATGTCACATTTGTTTATTACGTTTACGTAACTCCATGGAAACAGATGGCGGGAGCAAAAAAATGTAAATAAATGTAGTTAATTTATGTTATTTAGGTTGTGTGTGCTTTATCTTCATTATTGGCACGACAACTTTGAGCGTGTTATTGCGTAATAAAGGTACAGGTGAACCTCTGTGGTGTTTTCTGGCTTCAACGTCGAGGCATTTTAGTGTTTTATATCATCATTATTGGCACTTTATCCAGGCCGATAATGATGATTATTACCAACCAGCAAATTACCAACTGAAATAACATAAGTAGGGGTGGGCGATATAGCCTAAAATTTATATCACGGTATAATTTGAACCATAGACGGTAGACGGTATATATCACGGTATACTTTGGTATGTTACAGTACTAACTGTTAACAGTATTAACAGCTTCTTAATAGGCACCAGAGCCCATGGTAAAAGCATTCAAGCAGGAAGCTGTTTTTTAAACTATTAAATAACATAAGTCAAGAATATGCCAAGAAAATTTATTGTGCAAAACTGTAATTGTACAAAACATAAAACAAGTAACTTCACTTTCAAGTTTCTTAACATGGAATATAAACATGCATGATATTTAAATAATAAAAAATAGTCCAACAAGGTAAAATGGGTAACTTTGAAATTGAAAATGACTTGAATGTGCATGTGAGTCCCTGGGCAATCAACTCCCCTGTGTGGTCGTCAGGGAAATACGATGTTTGCAGACATTTACCGCACAACTTCCAGTCGTCGTTAATAAAGTGGATTGTCAGGCTGATATACGGGTCCATAGTGCGACTCGACCACAAGTCCGTGGTGGTTGCATAGTGTTTTATGTCACGAAGCTCTTTTAACACTTCATTGCAAACCTCGTCGTGCAGTCTGGCCACTTCCACCTGGCTAAAATATTTGCGGCTTGGTACCACGTAACGTTGATCAAGCGTCTTCACCATGCCTAAAAAGCCGCTTCTCTCTACAGTTTGGAAAGGCACCATGTCTTTGCACAAAAATATTGCGATGGACTTTATTATGTCAGTACACCGCTGGCTTTTTTTATCATACGCTACGCCTTTTGAAAATGCCTGGGTGATAGACTGCTGTTGTGTAGTGCCAACTTTTTTCCTTCCACTTAAAGACTGGCTTGGCTTTTGCGCGTCACCACGCATACGTTGGCTTTCTTCATATTCCAGAACGTGTTTGGCTTTTAAATGATAAAACAGGTTACTCGTGTTTCCATGTTTAGCGATCACTGTCGCCCGGCATATCCTGCAGAATATGTTCTCCCGAGCACTATCTGACACCTTGTAGCCAAACCATGTCCATATCACAGACGTTGAGCCGGTATTTTTTACGAGCTCCTCCTCCTCCATGCGCTCACTGCTCGCAGCCATTTTTCTTCCTTGTTGTGGTGACGCATTGAACTATCGCGATAGGAAGGTATAACCCAAAATCTCTACCGTTGGTCAAATTTATACCGCATACCGTTTATACCTTTTATACCGCCCACCCCTAAACATAAGTTAACTTTTTTTTCATATTTTGGGAAAAATCCATGCCAACAATGACTATTAGCTATTTTCTAGCTTCAACGACTCTTATCCACTAAGAGTCGACTTTTAACAAAGTTAAAATGTCACATTTGTTTATTACGTTTAACATAACTCCATGGAAACAGATGGCGGGAGCAAAAGAATGTAAATAAATGTAGTTAATTAAGTTATTTAAGTTGGGTGTGCTTTATCCTCATTATTGGCACGACGATAAAGCACAAGCTCGAGTGTGTTATTGCGTAATAAAGGTACAGGTAAACCTCTGCAGTGTTTTCTAGCTTCGATGTGGAGGAATTTCAGTGTTTTTAAACATGTTTAGACTTCACCATAGTACAGGGAGTTTACATAAGATGCATGAGACTAATTTATTCATATAAACAGCTGTTAAATACGCAGAAAGTGGCTTTACTGAAGGATTACATTATTATATTGTGTTAATATAATAGTTAACACACACACACACACACACACACACACACACACACACACACACACAGGATAACAGACAGTAGTGTGTGTTATCCTGCGTGTGTGTGGTCAAATGTTTTGACAGTGACGTCAGCTCTCCAGATAAACTCTCTGTGCGGTGCTTCAGGCCCCGCAGGCCCCGGGGGGCGACCCGCACACACAGTGACACATGTACCCGGGGAGCGCTCACCTGTTTTGGGCTTAGTCTCGCCAGGTGCCGGGCCTGTGGAGCTGGAACGGGGCGGAACCTTGGTGCTGGAGTCCATGTTGTTGTTGTTGTTGTAGAGGCCGAGCTCCGAGCAGAGAGCCGCCGAGCTCTCTGGCGTCAAACGGGGAAACGGAGCAGGAAAGCAGCGGGCTGCGGTGAGTGCGGGTCAGGCGACGAAGGCCCTGATTCATTTCTGTCCGACGCGGAGACCCCATCACGGCGACATCTTGACAACAAAACAACCCGGGAGAAAAGAAGAGACACGGCGGGTGCGTCTCAAGTTATGGCGCCTGCTGAAGGAGAGGACGGAGGCTCGCCGCGCGGGGCCGACTCCCGCGAACAGACCGTCCGGTTTCTCGTCGACGGGGAACGGTTACCCTTCAAGAAAAAAGGCGGGGAATGTTTTCCAGAGCCCCGGAAAACGAGACGAGAGACGGTTTGGACCGAAAACACAGAACCGACACGACGAACCTGCACTAATGGCGACGGGTCGCCAAGCAAGAACCTCAGAGGCCCGGATGTGTCCTGTACATACGTCACTACGGGAGGGCCAGGTGCATCATGGGACATGTAGTCAACTCTATATAGGTACAAATCAGGTGAACAATACAGTGAGTTATCAGTGCTAAAAATATTATCTAATAAATACATTTAATTTTAAATAAATAATAAAATATAATTTAGGTTTGTAGACAAACTGACACATAACTGGGTGTGTTCATTTTATATCAGACACACACGCCTCTAACACACGCACCTGTAACACACACACACCTCTAACACACACACCTGTAACACACACACACCTCTAACACACACACCTGTAACACACACACACCTCTAACACACACACCTCTAACACACACACCTGTAACACACACACACCTCTAACACACACCTCTAACACACACACCTGTAACACACACACACCTCTAACACACACCTGTAACACACACACACCTCTAACACACACTTCTAACACACGCCTCCACTAGATGAAACTAGAATAACCTGTGTGTGTGTGTGTGTGTGTGTGTGTGTGTGTGTGTGTGTGTGTGTGTGTGTGTGTGGTTCAGGAATGTTGAGACTTAGACTTTCGGTTTTGTCGGTGGCGCATCAAGAAATCCAGAAGGTGAGTGAACTCGAGCAAAACTAGAGAAAGAAAAATAACAAAGTGATTAAATTCAAATGAATATATCGATGTTGTTGATGGATCAATATAATTTATGACAGATTTGTTTTATGAACTAATGAATGAAGATGAAATCATCAGTTAATCATCGACCACCCTCCGTCAGTCGACTGTTCAGATCAGATCAAACTGTTTGTTATTATCACAGTAACTTGAAGCTTTACTGTGTGTGTGTGTGTGTGTGTGTGTGTGTGTGTGTGTGTTTGTGTGTGTGTGTGTGTGTGTGTGTGTGTCAGACATGTGACCCCTCCCTTCTCTCTGTTACTTTCGTTTCTGACTGTGGCGCATGAAGAAATTCAGAGGGTGAGTAAAACTGTAGAGAAATCGATGAGCAGACATTAAAGTCAAAGTTTGATCTGGGTATTGTTGATGGCTCAGTACAGTGAACAGTGTGGCTTTACTTTCTACACTTTAATGCTGTAGTAAGTCGGTTCTGAGCCGACGAGTTAACAGACCATGTTAGCTGGAATAGAGACAGCCACCGACAGTCTGAGAGCAAACGGAGGATTTTCTGTGTTTCCATGGGAACAGAGAGTTCCTGATATGTTTTTAAATGTGTAATCTGAAATGAAGATTTACTGACTGATGATTTACTGACTGGAACAAATGTCTGTGTCAACATTAAAGCTCAAGTGAAATATGAAGAGTCCATTTTAGAGACCATGACAGGAGGAAGAGCTGATCCGACATGTTTGTGTGTAAAATCTGATTTTGATTATTTTATTATCTTTAAAGAACAAATGTGTTTGTTTTGTCTACGTCACAGAAATGAATGTTTCATATTTATTAAAGTAATGATCTAATGATAGAAGATATTTACTGTATTAAACATTTAAATTACCGGGCCATGAAAGGAACAACGTAGAACTTTAGCTGGAACAGTGACATCTAGCGGCTCAAAGTGATACTGCAGCTCACATTGAAAATAATTAGGAGCAGCATCTCCAATATTTAGAGTGCCTTCAAAATAAGAGTCCCTTCAAAATAAGAGCCTAATAAAAAGGCACTGATGACAGTTTGTTGTATTAATACTGAATTTGCTAAGCATATATATATATATATATATATATATATATATATATATATATATATATATATATATATATATATATATATATATATATATAAAACTAATGAAAACTAATGCAGTCATTTGGAGTTTATTAGTACTATTACATAAATCCTATTACTTGCTTCACATTAAGCTCATTTTCACCTCATGATCTTTCAAACAGCAGATAGATGAGACTGTGAGTTCACCTCTGCGAAACCACAGAACACAAACACACTGTACACTTTATCAGGTAGACCTGTATAATCTAATGCAATCCAATACACCAGTGAGTTTATCATTAATTTCACTTGATTTGACAATAAAACATAGTCACTATAATAAAAACAGACCTTTGATCGGTAGTTTAGCTGAGAAATAAAATAATAAACTGATACTACTCTGACTGCAGGTTAATGTTCATACAGTGTTGAGATCCAAACTGTTTGCTGCAGTAACGCAGATTTCATCTTTTGAAAAGTAATGCATAAATAAAAACCTGCAGCTCACCTGAGAACACATGTCGTTTCTGATTGAATGTGAATTCTTTCCTTTGGTACTTTTAAACAACATTTCTAACCATAACACCTTTGAAGCAAACATACAGGTGTCATAATCCAATAAAACCAGCCTCAGTTTGTCATTCAGGATCGGCCATGTTGTCCTGTTGCTGAGTTTAAACTGATATTAGAGTTTAACTCTGAAACCATGAAGAACATTCAGAGCCATGGTTCTCTTAATAAATGTCAGATGACAAACAATGAATTTAACAAAAACTGAACAGGTTCTGAAACATGAGAAACATTTTCAGAGAGAAACTTCATCTTCTTCTAAAGTGTTTATCTAACAGTCATCAACAAGTCCTCACATCTACACTACAAATCAAGGTTTGAGTCTTTAGAAGGACAAAAACAAATCATAGGACTGACTTCTGACAGACAGCTACAGCTACTTGGTCTGATGTTTGCACTGACCTGACTTAAGTCTAGCCCTGTCCCCCCTGTGGATGCTTTAATGTCCACTGTTATAATTTGACTTAACTGTGTTGATTTGTTTGTTTGTTTTAGAATTTAATATTGTTTTTAATATTATGCTATGTGTGTCTTACTATAGCAAAGTGTTCTGTAAATAAAATGTAATAAATAGTTTGCAATGTCCGTGTATGTGTTAGGATGACTGAAAGTCGTCATCTCAGGTGAGTTCAGGTACACATATCTCTGTGAAGGCCATAATGAACAAAGAGGGTGTTTCTTGGCCACGTGTGATTATAGTTCAGATCAACGTCATAGTTATACTATCCAAGATTTCTTGATTCCTCCTGACACACCTTCGTCTCTTTGCTCTCAGCTGTTATCTCTATGAAGTTGGTATATTCTTTATTGGAAGGAAAATGACGCAGCAACAAATTCTGGTGAGTAGACTGAAGAAAAATATGAATATATTTCGTTTCACAGGACTATTGTACTGACGTTCTTTACAGTGTACACTATATTTCTGCTCAGGTATTTCTCATGATAAAAGATATATTCTTGCCTGTTCACTACAAACCGATTTAAACAAATTTCTTTTGTGTGTTGACTCTCCAGACTGGTGATCAAATGGACCAGATCAGATGTAACGATAACTTCAGTGACTGAAAGGAATCTACTCTATTCTCACTTTAACAAATAAGAAACACGATGGAGGACAGACGGGTCGGAACAAGAGCATCAACTTCAGGTATGTGCACCATGTTGAATTTGAAAAGGAAATAAATGACACCCCTCGAACATGCTACAAGTTATCTTGTGATATTTTAGGTTATTTCTGTCAGAATTGAGAGAATCATTCAATTAACCCATTTAGGTACAATGAACATACAAAGAAGGTTTTTAGATTTTCACTGCACTTATTTCAGTTTATAGATAGAAGTATAAATAATAAACTCATTGTACCATTTGTGTCCAAAGGTCAATGATCAAGATTACAGTGATAAGGACAGTAGTTAATGTATAACTAGTTCAGCGACAGCAACCGCCACAGGGCCACCTCAGTAAGTATGTTTTCTAAATCACGTAGCGATCATGCCCAACAGTAGAGTTGACTGGGTGGAGGATCTTGCTGGCTCTTGTGCAAGCGAACATGACAGATCAGTCAAGGTGAGCTCCCTGGTGGCTGGCTATAGTGGCTACAGGTCATAAAGTGCTGCACTCTTCATAAAAGTGACAATAAAAACTCAAAGTTTCTCCAAACGTGTTTGTTATTTTAGGTAGATATTATCACGATAATCCATGTCCAAGAGTCCATTTCCCCTGATACAATGGGTTTTATTCGTTATTTGCCACTATAAACACGCTCTGACCTGAGATTTTATTTTGGTACTTCCAGTTACCAGCATTTGAATTAGCATATTAGCTAAATATTTAATTTCACCTGAAACATTTAGATTTACCTTTATATTTAACATTTAGATCTAACATTTAGATCTAACATTTATATTTAACATTCAGATTTAGATTATATTTATATAGATTATATTATTTATTTTGTCCATGTATATGTATGGGGGAGGGGGCTATTGGAGCATTGTGGTGAATGGGTGTCTGCGTCTTTGTATCGCCTTTGTAAACATTGTATATCTCTGTTGGCAACAAGGACCCCCTCGGAAATGAGATGCTAAGGGGTTATCCATTGATTAATAAATAATAAAGAATAATAAAGAATACATATATATATATATATATATATATATATATATATATATATATATATATATATATATATATATATATATATATATACACATACATATATATATACATATATACACAGACATATATACACAGGCATATATACACAGACATATATACACAGAAATATATACACAGAAATATATACACAGACATATATACACAGACATATATAAATAGACATATATACACAGACATATATAAATAGACATATATACAGACATATATACACAGACATATTTACACAGAAATATATACACAGACATATATACACAGACATATATACACAGGCATATATACACAGACATATATACACAGACATATATACATAGACATATATACACAGACATATATACACAGACATATTTACACAGACATATATACACAGACATATTTACACAGACACATATACATATATACACAGACATATATACACAGACATATATACATAGACATATATACACAGACATATATAAATAGACATATATACATAGACATATTTACACAGACATATATACACAGACATATATACACAGGCATATATACACAGACATATATACACAGAAATATATACACAGACATATATACACAGAAATATATACACAGACATATATACACAGACATATATAAATAGACATATATACACAGACATATATAAATAGACATATATACACAGACATATATACACAGACATATATAAATAGACATATATACACAGACATATATAAATAGACATATATACACAGACATATATACACAGACATATTTACACAGAAATATATACACAGACATATATACACAGACATATATACACAGGCATATATACACAGACATATATACACAGACATATATAAATAGACATATATACATAGACATATATAAATAGACATATTTACACAGACATATATATTCACAGAAATATATACACAGACATATATACATGGACATATATACACAGACATATATACATAGACATATATACACAGACATATATACATAGACATATATACACAGACATATATACACAGACATATATACATAGACATATATACACAGACATATATACACAGACATATATACACAGACATATATACATAGACATATACATAGACATATATACACAGACATATATACACAGACATATATAAATAGACATATATACACAGACATATATAAATAGACATATATACATGGACATATATAAATAGACATATATACACAGACATATATACACAGACATATATACAGACATATATACACAGACATATATAAATAGACATATATACATAGACATATATACACAGACATATATACATAGACATATATAAATAGACATATATACACAGACATATATACACAGATATATTTACACAGACATATAAACACAGAAATATATACACAGACATATATACACAGACATATATACACAGACATATATACATAGACATATATACACAGACATATATACATAGACATATATACACAGACATATATACATAGACATATATACATAGACATGTATACACAGACATATATACACAGACATATATACACAGACATATATACATAGACATATACATATATACACAGACATATATAAATAGACATATATACACAGACATATATAAATAGACATATATACACAGACATATATAAATAGACATATATACACAGACATATATAAATAGACATATTTACACAGACATATATACACAGACATATATACACAGACATAGATAAATAGACAGTCTTCGTTTCCTTCAGTATCTTGAACCTTGATGTATTTTCTTTTATGTCATAATTTCATGTATTTGTTACAGGTTGTAATATAAATTAAAAACATGTTGTTGTTTACCTATAAGCCTGTGGGCAACATGTAAATATTCTGGATGAACTGTCCATGAAAATCTAATTGATTTAATGTATTTCTGCTCCTGAGTCTCTTCTCTCTCTCTCTCCACTACAAACCCATCACCCACTAATAAACACCCAAAATAAATATACATGAATAAACATATTTACATAAGTAGCCCAAAGGCCGCTCCTGCTGCTCCCCACTCCTCCCAGAACTATATTTATACTTTGACGTCCCTGTGGACCTCTTTTGGCGTGACACTGGGGAACAGAGCAGTGCGGTTGAATCAGTGTCTTCTTGTTCTCTCTCCACGTTGTTAGTTACACAGACTGATTACAGAATATGAAGGTGTGGATGACTGAATGAATATTTATTTTGTGTCCTCACACAGATGATGTGCAGCCCCTGAAGCGCAGCAGCAGTTACCAATTTCTGCCACCAACAAGTGAGTCCAACTGAGACAGAGCTGATCTGGTTCATCATAAGATCTGAAGTTACAGTGATTCATAAAGAATGATGATTAAACTGAATCATGTCAAATCAAAATAAATCAAATAAATAACTTATGTCACATTTAATGTTCTCCTGATTAAAGAAGTTGTGATTTCTCACAAGGTCTAAATCCAGTTTAGAGCAAATCTCCCCCTGATTTAACTTTTCTAATCCAGTGTTTTCTCTTTCCAGTGTCTGAGCTGAGGGTTGTTCTTCTGGGGAACAGCTGGTCTCAGAGGAGTTCAGTGGGGAACTTCATACTGGGACAGACTGTGTTCAACACTGAGGAAGAACCAGACTGCTGTCTGAGAGAAAGAGGACAGGTGAAGGAGAAAGAAATGATTCTCATCAACACCCCAGATCTGCTGCATCCAGACATCTCTGAAGACAAACTGACAGAACATGTGAAAACCTGTGAGAGACTCTCTGATCCTGGACCTCATGTGTTCCTGCTGGTTCTACAGCCTGAAGACTTCACTGAGGAACACAACCTGAAGCTCTGCAGAGTCCTTCAACGCTTCAGTGATCAATCATTTGATCGTTCACTGATTCTGATACCAACACCCAGAGAGGAGAGTCCAGGATTCATGGAAAAATACATGGAACACCGTCCATTAAAAGACATGATCAGAAAATGTAGATACAGACATTTGAATCAGAGGAACATTGAACATTCAGAGCTGTTAACACGTTTGGGTCAAATTGTAAAGGAGAACAATGGAGAGCACGTCAGCTGTGATGTGTTTGAAGACGAGGATGCAGGTTTATTCATGACAACAAAGTGTGAAGACATGAAACCAGCTTTAAACCTGGTTCTGTGTGGGAGGAGAGGAGCAGGCAAGACTTCAGCAGCCAAGGCCATTTTAGGTCAGACAGAGTTTCCTTCAGTCTCCAACTCATCAGAGTGTGTTAAACATCAGGGAGAAGTGTGTGGACGTCGGGTTTCCCTGGTGCAGCTGCCTGCCTTGTATGGAAAACCTCAGGAGGCAGTGATGGAGGAATCACTCAGGTGTATCTCCCTCTGTGATCCTGAGGGGGTCCATGCCTTCATCCTGGTGCTACCTGTGGGTCCCCTCACTGATGAAGACAAGGGCGAGTTAGAGACCATCCAGAACACATTCAGCTCTCGAGTCGATGACTTCACCATGATTCTGTTCACTGTGGAGTCAGATCCTGCAGCTCCAGCTGTTGTTAACTTTGTACAAGAAAACAAGGACATCCAGGAGCTCCGTCAGAGCTGTGGAGGAAGATATGTTGTTCTGAACATCAAGGACAAGCAGCAGATCCCAGAGCTGCTGGACATGGTGGAAAAGACGAGAGCTGAAGGATCCAGATGCTTCACTAAGGACATGTTCACCAAGGCTCAGATGGAAAAGGTTTCCAGACTTGAAGCTGAGCTGCAGGATGTTAAACAGAGAAGTGAGGCTGGAGGTGATGAAGAGAGTCAGAACAGAGAGTGTCTCAGGATGGTGCTGATCGGGAAGACTGGCAGTGGGAAGAGTGCAACTGGAAACACAATTTTAGGCAAAAAACATTTCAAACCCAGAATCCCCCCAAAGCCAGCGATCAAGTCCTGTGAGCAAGCATCAGCAGAGATTGATGGACGGACTGTGGCTGTGGTCAACATGCCGGCATTGTTTGATAAAACTCTGTCTGATGGAAAAATACAACAAGAGATTAAAAAATGCATCAGCATGTTGTCTCCTGGACCTCATGTGATCTTACTGGTGCTGCAGATTGGGAACTTTACACAAGAGGAAAAAGACTCTGTGGAACTGATCAAGAAATATTTTGGCAACAAGTCTGAAGATTACGTCATCGTTATCTTCACCAGAGGAGACGAGCTGGAAGATCAGACATTTGAGAGCTACATCGAAGGTTGTGATGGTTTTGTCAAACAACTAATAAACGACAGTGGAGGGAGATACCAGGTCTTCAATAACAAAGATTACACAAACCGCACACAAGTCAGCGAGCTGCTGGCCAAGATTGAGAGCGTGGTTAGAGAAAAAGGTGGCTGCTACAACGCTGAGATGGTCGATACGTCGGAACCACGAGTACAAGTGGAGAGGGTTTTAAAAGAGAAGGAAGAAGAGATGAAGAGAAAGGATGAGAAACATGAGCAAGAGTTGAAAACACTGAAAAAGAAAAACAATGAACAGCGTGAAGAAATTGAACAGGAGAGAAAACAGAGAGCAAAACAGCTACAGGAGAAAGACGAATGCATCCAGAGGGAGCGCCGCGAAAGAAAGAAAGAACGAGAAGAAGAAGAAAGGAGACGGAAAAGACAAGAAGAAAGTCAGCGACAGGAATGGAAAAGAAAAGTGGACGCCTCAGAGAAAATCGTTCAGTCAGAAAGAGAGCAAAGAGAAAATGCTGAGAGGAAACTGGAGCTGTACAGAAAAGAGATGAAGAGAGATCGAGACGCCTGGGATAAAGAAAGAAAGGACACGTGGGAACGAATCCGTCAGGAGGACAAACAGAACCTGGAGGAGGAGAAGACGAGCTTCAGAAAGCTCCAGGAAGAGTACAACCGGAAGAGGAGAAAGTGGACATACTCTTTGTTTGCGCTCTTGTCTTTATTGTCTTTAGTGTGTTATCTCTTTCTGATTCATGCGTACACAAACACTACAGAGGGCGCTCACACATGAACACTCAGCAGCAGCAGCATTACTCTATTACTTTCCGTAAAGGACCACACTAGTCTTTTGTATGTGTTTTGTTTTGTTTGAGTAAAACTATTTAAATTTGTCATGTTCATATTATGTCTTAAGAAAAATCAAATTTGAAATTATTAAATAATGCTTCTATTTTATGTGCGCTTAAAATAATTGCTATGTTGTTGTATGGACTTGGATGGGCATGGGTGTTGAATGGATTTTGTCCTTGAGTGACACCGTAGCTCCAGGTATGTTTGTTTGGTTATTTTGTCTATTTGAAATATTGTATCTTTGTAATGTAAGTTTGTATTATTATGTATGCAATACTTTGATTGAATGAACGCTTATTTTAATATTGATGCAAAATTATATTTGTACTGTGAAGACTGTATGGTGACTTGTTTTTATGTTTGTATACCCTGACACACAGTTTTCACGGTGCTATGGTGAACCTGATTCTGCTGAAACTAAAATAAAGAACACCTTAAGCATCAGTCGAGACTCTCTTTGGGGATCCAAGGGCTGCTTACACTTTCCATTACCCGGCTCCACACACACTCGTCACTCTTCTGTGTTTAATTAAACAGACGATGAGACAGTTTTGGTTTAACAAGCCGTGACGCTCAGCACTGGTGAGTCAGGTGTTACAGTGACAGCACAGCGTTTCAAAAGAAGATGAACGACACAATGAACATTAATGTAACATTAATGTTAACCAATACCATGCCTGACTATGCATCTAAAGTAACAAAGTCTCTAGAAAGAGAGTTTCTGAGGAGTTTGGGTCCAATTACAAGAACTTCAGTTTGTCTGAATTTAACATCAGAAAATTATAGGTCATCCAATTTTTTATATCCTTAAGGCATGCTTGGAGTTTAGTTAACTGATTGGTTTCATCAGGCTTGATCGATAAATATAATTGGGTGTCGTCAGCATAACAATGAAAATTGACAGAGTGATTCCTAATAATGTTCCCTAAAGGAAGCATATATAAACTGAATAGAAGTGGTCCTAGTACAGAACCTTGTGGGACTCCATGACAAACTTTGGTCTGCATGTTTTCTAGATTCACGATATAATATATGATATTTGCTGCTGGAGGCAGATCTTACTCTGAAACTCATATTCAACCTAAAATGGAGCCATAACTCTGTAAGCGTCATGAATATGCAGATTATCTGTTGTTGTTACGACCTTTACTTAATGTTAAGAGTAACATCTCCATCAGCAGAGTGTACTGTCTTAAATGGACTTCCACCCAGGAACATGAATTATACATTTTACTGCTTTTTCCATATAGAAATATATTTACATTTGTATTTCTTTGAGTCATTTATAACTCAAGTTACATTTACAATGAATGAAATTAGATTAAAGTGTATTCCTCATCATCTTTCATCAAAACTGGATGAAGCATTTTGTTACAGTGATCAGCTGTTACATTAACATTAACATTAGGACCACCTGCCTCTTTGTGCAGTCCTGACTCATCGAGGCCTGGACTGCACAGACCCGTGAAGGTGTGCTGTGATACCTGGCAGACGTTAGTTAAGTTCTGTTAAGTTCTAAGTTGAGGTCTCCATGGAGCAGACTTGTATGTCCAGCATCCCACAGATGCTCGATCTGGGGAATCTGGAGGTCAGCGCACAGTGTAACTTCCTCCAGAGTTAAAACAACAAAACGAGGCTGTTGACTGGCGCTCCCCTTCACCTGTTAGTCAAGCAAATCAATGAGAGCCAATCAAAACGTCCATCGCTCTACCAAGATTTGACCAATCAGATATCCGTGTATAAGTGTGTGAGGAAGTCACCACAAAGAATTCTCTTCATAAAAAAAGTAGTGTTGCTCCGATCGATCGGCTGCCGATCATGATCGGCCGATATTGTCTAAAAATAGCCTGATCGGCGATCGGAAAAACATGCCGATCAGGAAGCCGATCACGTGACGTACATTATTAGCAACGTTTCTAACTGGCAAACACGTGGAACAGTGGTCCAACATATCGACAGCACAATGACTTCTCCTGTCTGGACTTTTTTTAAAGTGAGTGAGGCAGATGTGAAACTTGCTGTATGCAATGTATCCCCATCCCTCAGCCAGCCGACTTTAAGCGAAAGTTTACATCGACGTGCACCATACAGCAGGGAAAGTAAGAGGTGGAAAGACATCACGTCTAAGATTATGGAGTTCATTTGCCTTGGTGAGCAGCCGCTATCTGTTGTGGAGGAGAAATCATTCCGTCGCATGATATCATTCCTTGATCCCCGTTACGACGCCCCAGGCAGGAAATATCTAACTGATGTATGTCTCCCTCAATTGTACCAAACTGTGTACGCACACATTGAAACCCTTCTGAAGGATAACGTATCCGTTAGTTTTACCAGCGATATTTGGAGCGCAGACGCCTGCCCGATGTCTCTGCTTAGCTTAACAGCACACTTTATTGATGCTAATTTTGTAAGACACAACATTGTGCTACACTACACTACACTAATGTGAGTTAGTAGCCGTCTGCTTGGCTTTTCTAATGGTCTTTTATTTACATTTTGAATGGAAAGATTCATATCTTTATTTTGAAACATGGATATTGTTGATATTGGTGACATGGATATTGTTCTCAAAGGCTACAGTAAAATAAAGGCATTCTGTACATTTGAAGATTTTGACTGTTTTTTTTTTATTGTTAATTATTTAAATTTTAAATTCATTCTTTGATCGGCAGTGATCGGCAATCGGCAGATCAAGTTTTTTGGTGATCGGTATCGGTGATCGGCCAAAAAAATGGTGATCGGAGCATCACTAAAATAAAGTGTTTTAATTCGTAAAGGAACTGCTAACGAGCACTAAACACAATAAATACAAAATAAACTCTTCAAACTTAAAGTCTCATTTAGTGCTGCACACCAACACAAATGAATGGAAGTGTGCTGCAGTAAATCATATTTACAGTTTTCCTCAGTCCATGAACAAAAACAGACGTTGAAGGAAAAACGTCACTCCTCTTCTTCTTCTTCGTCGTCGTCGTCGTCTTCGTCCTCCAGTCCCTCCATGTTTCCTCCGGGCACAGAACAGTTCAGGATCGCTCTGCGGATTTTCTGTTCTTCTTCTGCGAACGACAAGAGGAACTGCTCAGACACCTCGTGTCAGAGTTTCAGACTGAGATACGACGTCCAACATTCAAATACAGAAACATCGTTACTAACAACGTTACTAAAGGGTTTTCTGAACGTTACACAGAGAACAAAGACCATTAAACTGTCTCACCTGGGTTTTTACATTTGGGCAGCATGCGATGAAGCTGCTGTTTGTTGTACTGGATCAGAAACTTCTGACACGTTCTGATGGTTCCTGTGAGAAACAGAAACTTTAATTAGTGTCAGATTCAAACAGACGAGCTCTGACTCATTAATTTAGAGTTTTTGTACCTCCGACGTGCAAACAGCTGAGAAAACACGAGACCTTCTGCCCACGGGCCTCGATGCTGCTGATGAACGGCAGCGCCGACCAGAGCAGTCTGTAGGACCGCTTAGGCAGACGCAGGAAGACGATCCCAGTGTGAGCGTTCAGGTACTTCACTGAGGACACAGCAGGGTCAGAACCAGGGTCAGAACCAGAGTCAGAACCAGGGTCAGGACCAGGGTCAGGACCAGAGTCCAGAGTCAGGACCAGGGTCAGAACCAAGATCATAACAAGGATCGGGACCAGAGTTCAGGACCAGGGTTAGGGTCAGAGTCAGGACCAGAATCAGGACCAGAATCAGGACCAGAGTCAGGACCAGAGTCAGGACCAGGATCAGAACCAGGGTCAGAACCAGAGTCACAACCAGAATCAAAACCAGGGTCAGAACCAGGGTCAGAACCAGAGTCAGAACCAGGGTCAGAACCAGGGTCCAGACCGTTATAATAAAACATTAAGAAACCAGATTAAAATAAAAACATTACATGTTGAAGTGTTTAAGTTTAAACTTCGGTATAATGTTTAGAAAGTTTACGCTGTGTATTTATATTTATATTTATAATGACGTCTCACCGGTGAAGCCGCTGCTGCACAGAGCCGCTCCGTAGTCTCCGTGGATCCGAGCCACCGCTTCCCGCACCGCCGCGGCCACGGCCCGGTCATCCAGCAGCAGCAGGCGGCTCCGGTCCGGCACGTTGACCTCGCACAGTAAATACCTGCCGGCGGGGAGAGAGGAGGAGCGCGACGCGTTAGAAACCGACAGTAAACACGCAAAAATAATGCGCGACGAGCACGTGTCTTACCTCGACTTCACCCGCACCATCGCGGCTCCGCTTCCGCGAGGACTTCCGTCAACAAGCCGCGGCAGC
Source organism: Collichthys lucidus (assembly GCA_004119915.2). Lineage (NCBI taxonomy): Eukaryota > Metazoa > Chordata > Actinopteri > Sciaenidae > Collichthys > Collichthys lucidus. Next base: position 35,215,265 of record CM014088.1, read on the forward strand.
GCCGCCCGGCGGACGGTAACAGCGGTGCGTTTGACAAGCGACACCGGGCAGCACGTTAACGTTAGCGGTATCCGTTAACGCGTTTTAAACTGACTTAAAGTAAGAAATTAAAACGTTAAATCTTAATGTAACTCCTCCACGTTGAAGCGGCGTTAAACTTAAGCCCGTAAACGCAACACGGCGGCGTGTTTCCCCCGCAGGAGTAACAACAAACCCCCGGCTGAAGGAGAAAAGGGACAGCCCGGGCTATAAACCATTCACACCCCCGCCACGGTAACTATGACAATCTCCATCGCTCTCAGCCAATCACAGGCGAGCTTTCCCGTCTCATATACACGTATCACGCCATCTTGGTGAAGTCGCCCGCGGGATCAAAGAAGCACAGTAACTCTTTTCATCGTAACCGCCGCCTCCGTGTCCGGTATGAACGGCTCACGGAACAAACCGACACCGATACCGGCGGCCAGCAAAGCTCAGGCGGACACGGACACCGGCTCGACGGAGACCAACCACCGGGAGCGAAAGAGCGGAGGAGGAGTGCTGAAGAAGCTGAAGTCGAGGCGCAGTCAGCCGGATAAGTGGCCTGTGGTCACCGAGGATGAGCTCCGGGCGCTGGGGGAAGACATCTCCCCGGATCATGTGCTGGGTCTCCGGGCTGTCACGGAGGGTAAGTTACGGTGAAGTTAAGTCGCTAACGTGATGCTAAGTGTGGCTAACTAACCGATATATTCACATGTGATCATAAAAAGTGTTAAACGGGTCAAACCGGTGAAACTAACTAACTCATATTTAACTAAAGAAGGATGTACGCAGGGGTGTAGCGAGGAATTTGGGGCACCCGGACTAAAAGGGCCCCCCGGTCCTTAAAGGGCCAGTGTGTATAATATTCAAACTTCATGTTCGTGTATAATCACATGAAAATAAGAATCGCGCTTTATTTCTACAGTGAGAGCGGGTCCTCTTCCACGGAGTCCGCCGTTTTTCTACAGTAGCCCTGAGGAGACAAACCAAACGTCCTCTTCACGTCCATCAAACCACCGGTTCCCACCACAACAAAGTCAAAGCTAACGTTACTGTGAAGCACGTGAAAGATATTGTCATGTTGTCGTTAACTTGCTCGCCAACACAGACAGATTGATAACTAGCTAACGTATTAAATTTTCCGTCTTGCGTGGCTAACATCGGCTACTTCATCTCATGGTTTTTAGAAAGACAAGTGGATAACTTACTTATAGCTTACCAAATGAGTCCAGCAGCTAATTGTCATCCATGATGTTAACTTACGTTTTGTCCAGCTCCTGTTCTGGCACAACACCCGTCAGCATTCCCCTGAAAACAAACACTCCACCCAGTGCTCTGAGCTCACAGTCTGGGTAACCAAGCTAAGAAAATGAGCTAGCAGCCGCTAACAGCAGCTAACAAACTGAGCTAACAGCAGCTAACAGCAGCTAACAAATTGAGCTAACATCAGCTAACAAACTGAGCTAACAGCAGCTAACAAACTGAGCTAACATGAGCTAACAGCAGCTAACAAACTGAGCTAACATGAGCTAAGAGCAGCTAACAAACTGAGCTAACATGAGCTAACAGCAGCTAACAAGCTGAGCTAACATGAGCTAACAGCAGCTAACAAACTGAGCTAACATGAGCTAAGAGCAGCTAACAAACTGAGCTAACATCAGCTAACAAACTGAGCTAACAGCAGCTAACAAACTGAGCTAACAGCAGCTAACAAACTGAGCTAACAGCAGCTAACAGCAGCTAACAAACTGAGCTAACAGCAGCTAACAAACTGAGCTAACAGCAGCTAACAAACTGAGCTAACAGCAGCTAACAAAACTGAGCTAACAGCAGCTACAGCTGGAAGCAGTTCACTGCCCACCAAGAAACTCTGTAAATCAGAGAGTTGAGGCGACTTTGGACTCAGCGATGAGCTAAAGGTTGCTAACTTTCCGTAGAACCGAAGGGGGACCGCAGAGTCCGGTCTCTAAGCTTGAACCCTCTGAGTCAGACCTCGGGCTCCGTCATCGGACACCCGGTCTACCACAGTGGCAGCTAACGCTGCATAATGCCTCCCATTGTTTTTGGGCCTTTTTTTCCCGGAGCAGACAACAATGGCTTTACTTCCCTCTGTCAGCGCTGTGCTGCAGCGAGGTGCAGAAAACACCAACCGAAACTGGAAGCCGAGCGTCTGTAAATCCAATTAAACTTTGTGTTTGTGTCACGTTTCAGACTATCTGTGCAAACCCGAGGACAACATCTACAACATCGACTTCACACGCTTCAAAATCAGAGATCTGGAGACGGGGACGGTTCTGTTCGAGATCGCCAAGCCTCCGAACAGCGGTAAGATTCAACCCGTTAAAGTCCACGTAAGGACAATTCTGAGATTTCTTTCAAAACACGTTAAATATGTTGGACAATAGTTGCTGAAAACACGTGAAGACTTTGAACGATGTATTGCTGAAATGTGGAGTTAGAGGTTCAAACTGTTTGTTTTTTTAATAAGGTACTGTGAAAGTTCTTGAATGGTGATGCTGGTGAATTATTTAAAATGACTGTTCAACATGTAACAACAAGTCTGAGGATGAGTCGTGTGAATGTGTTTCCTGTTTCAGGTCCCGTGGACGGTGAAGACGACGGCGGAGACGTGGACAGCAGTGCAGGACGTTTTGTACGATACCAGTTCACACCGGCCTTCTTAAAACTCTGTACTGTTGGTGCAACGTAAGTGAACGCACCCCAACCTTTCTGTTCAGTCTCCTCAGGGCCGTCGTGTTGTCTGAGTTGTCGTAAATGCCGCCTCTCTTGTTGCAGCGTGGAGTTCACGGTGGGCGACCGGCCAATCAACAGCTTCCGTATGATCGAGCGGCATTACTTCCAGGGACGCCTCCTCAAGAACTTTGACTTCGACTTCGGTTTCTGCATCCCCAACAGCCGCAACACATGTGAACACATCTATGAGTTTCCACAACTTCCAGACGAACTCAGTAAGTTTGGTAACTTTAGACAGTCTGCGGGGACGTCTCGGAGACTACGTACAGGTTTTAGACAGTCTGCGGGGACGTCACAGAGACTACGTCCAGGTTTTAGACAGTCTGTGGGGACGTCTCAGAGACTACGTCCAGGTTTTAGACAGTCTGCGGAGACGTCACAGAGACTACGTCCAGGTTTTAGACAGTCTGCGGGGACGTCAGAGACTACGTCCAGGTTTTAGACAGTCTGTGGGGACGTCTCGGAGACTACGTCCAGGTTTTAAACAGTCTGCGGGGACGTCACAGAGACTACGTCCAGGTTTTAGACAGTCTGCGGGGACGTCACAGAGACTACGTCCAGGTTTTAGACAGTCTGCGGAGACGTCACAGAGACTACGTCCAGGTTTTAGACAGTCTGCAGGGACGTCAGAGAGACTACGTCCAGGTTTTAGACAGTCTGCGGAGACGTCACAGAGACTACGTCCAGGTTTTAGACAGTCTGCGGGGACGTCAGAGACTACGTCCAGGTTTTAGACAGTCTGCGGGGACGTCACAGAGACTACGTCCAGGTTTTAGACAGTCTGCGGGGACGTCACAGAGACTACGTCCAGGTTTTAGACAGTCTGCGGGGACGTCACAGAGACTACGTCCAGGTTTTAGACAGTCTGCGGGGACGTCACAGAGACTACGTCCAGGTTTTAGACAGTCTGCGGGGACGTCACAGAGACTACGTCCATGTAATAATCCATACCTTTTTGTTTTTGCTTCTTCCAGTTCGTCAGATGGTCGCTCATCCTTACGAGACGAGGTCAGACAGTTTCTACTTTGTGGACAACAAACTCATCATGCACAACAAGGCGGACTACGCCTACAACGGCGGGCTGTGAGAACGTGACGTGTTCGCCTCGTCCTGGATTACAGGACAAACGTCTGCCTTCGTCCATCAGGACTCACGGAGCTCAGTCTCTGAGACTCTGTCCAACATTTCTGTCCTTCGCGTTCCCTTGAACACTTTGCCTTAAGTTTGTTGCCGTCTCTGCTGGAAAGGGACAGGTGGAGTCATGGCGGAGCCTGCAGACTGCGTCACTTATGAAAACTTCATTTGCTTCAATATATTTAGACTCTTGATGTTTGTTTGAAAAACCTTTTTGCAACCTGACATTGTTTCCTGTCTGGAAAAACGAGCGTTCACTAGGAGTTGTTCAGTATTGTTAGTCATAGATGATCATGTAGCACGAGCTGACGTTCCTCGACACTCTGGGACAACAAAGATGACCGCCGGACTGTCTGTCTTCTCACGCCGATCCTCGAGGTCCCCGTGGGCTGATGAAGCCCTGTTTTAAGGACTCTACTGCTGGTTTTGCATATATTCGCCCGTTTACTACAAACGTGTAACTGTTTCCAGTCTGTACATTTGCACAACAGCTCTTCAATAAACCTTTGTTAAGCTCATTTCATGTCCGTGATGATGACTCAGTGGTGATTTAAAGGGACAGTTCACCCCAAAAAGATCTTCTTCAGCTGTCCATGATAACAGACGACAGATCCAGCTGAACTGATAAAGAAGAAACAAGCTAATAATGTTCCGACTTCATACAAACTTCATCAGTGTAAAAGCAAACACACAAAGATCACTTCAGACAGTGAACGTACATCAGGATCAGCTCAGAGCAGAGTTCTCAAATTAAATGAACCCAGAAGAACCCGGACTCGTGAAACACATTTGACCCTTTTTCTTTGAAAAGCAGCTCCCTCTGCTGTCAGATCTGACACGTTACATCTGTCCGGCATTAACAGGAACTTTACAGTATCAATAAAATTAGAAGTTACCTTCTCTGGTTTAACAGCAAAATGTTTGGTTCAAACAGTTTCTCTCCTCGGTGAATGAGTTGTGCTCCTTCATGTTGCTCCAGCGTTGACCCACTTGGATGATGATTGTCAGTCCGTCAACACCGTACACATCACATCTAGAGAAAATTAAAATATCACTGACATGGGATAGAATGACTTTGTCTGTTTATTTTATTAACTGATAGGCAAACATGGTTTATTTGCATTTTCTTAACTTATATTAACTGAATATCATGGAATCTGCTAAATTAACTGAGCAGAATATTTTTTCTTACTGTGACATATTTTAATTATCTGATTTGTTTTATATCAGTGTCATACAGGACAGGTTATGTAAGCATTAGAGCTTTTTAAGTTCAGCTGCTTCTCTCACATTCGCTGACCTGCTACAGGAAATCATGACAACACAAAACCACAAGACCTGTTCGGTCCTCAGTGTGTGAGTGTGTGTGTGTGTGTGTGTGTGTGTGTGTGTGTGTGTGTGTGTGTGTGTGTGTGTGTGTGTGTGTGTGTGCGCATCTTCATTCTCATGAAATCATGTTGACAGATTACTAATAAGTTACTCAAAGAACATAATATATTCACAGACATGATCCTGTACATAGCTGAACTTGTGACCTAAATACAGCACCGGCTCTGCCTAAATATGAAATTAACTCCCACAAACAGCTGGATGCTGTCCACACTCTCACTTTGTCACAACCAGGGGCGGAGCCAACTCTGCTCACCTGAGTCCTCCTACTTTCACTGATTATGCGTCCACAGCCTCACCTGCCTCTGACTGAACTCTTCAGCCTGGAGGAGGAGGAGACCGAGGGGGGAGAGAGAAAACGACTGACATTTCTGGACTGAACGTTCAAGTCTGTTTTTTAACTGTGTTAATTATTACCTGTTTGCTGAAAGGACTGTTGAAGAAGGTATTCAAGACTCAAACTATCCTGTGGTCCTCAGCTGGTGTTAAATGTCTGGTACAAGTTCATTCAGGAGCTTCACTGTTTGTTCGACATTTAACTTCAAATATCTGACGGACTTTAACGAACTCGAACTGAGGTTCATCTTCTCGGGTTAAGGACTTTGTCATCATGGATCTCGCAGCTCTGTCCTGGTCTCTCCTCTGCCTGCTGCCTGGAATAATACCTGGAGATAAAAACAGTTGGAAAGTTTCTGATCTCAGACTCACAGACTTCATGAAGTAAATGACGTGCACACAGTATGAACACAGGTGGGAACAGACGCTGCATGTTGAGTGTGTCAAATCTTTGTTGACATTGGCTCACAGCCTCTGCTTTAAACTTCATTTCATAATAAGTCATGTTTAAAATGAACATGAGCTTCAGATTTGCTTCATTCAGTTTAAAATGAGAATTGTGACAATGGAAATAAAATTGTTAGAGAACAGTGCATTTTCGAAATGTTAGTATTGCCCCTGAGCATTTTCACAATGTAAAATCTGACCCTGGGCATCAAAGTGGTGAACTGTCTGTCTGCTGACAAGGACCTGCACAAACAAAAGAAAAATTAATAAATGCATTCTGTTTAATTTGACATTTCTAATTAAATAAACGATTCACTTAAAGATATTTGCAGACGGCTCTCGTGGCCACAAATGTCAGTCTACAGAAATAATTTCTACATAGAAACGTGGGAAAATCTGCCTGCAATGATGTGACGGTGTGTAACTTCTCAGTATGAACACAGACAGGTGGAAAGAGATGCTGCATGTTGTCAGACGTTGTATAAATGTTGTTGAACAGTGAGTGTGTCACATTTCAATGTTTCCTCGCTTCATCCTAAATGTCCGAGTGACGACCTGTCAGTCCAAACAGCTCACATGAACAATCTGGGTTTACTGGACGTAATCTGATGTTGCTCAACAGTCACAGTTATTAAACATGGTGATGATTCATATATACATACATATATATTTCATGTCTCTGGGTCAGGTGGCGTCCGAGTGGTCGTGAAAGAGGACAGCGATGCCATTTTGAACCTTTCCGGAGCACCGTTCGACTGGAGGACGAACGACCTTCGCACGGACGTGTTCACGTATCATGCAGGCAGTGTAACCATGAGAGCAGAGGATTTTCCAGATGAACTGAAGAACGGCGACGCCTCCATCATCATCAGAAATACAAAGATGGAGGACTGCGGGATCTACACCTGTGATCTTCCACATCTGGAAACACCTCAGAGAGTCTACATTCAGCTAGTTGTTGGTGAGTGCTCCTCTTCCTTTAACTCTCTTAACCAGCTACAATCAATGGAAAACTTAAAAACCAGCAGAAACCAGATCAGGGCCGTCCCTGTCTACTTTTTAGGTACAATATAAATATATATACACAATACACAATTGAGGAGCAGATGGATCTAAGTTGAGCAAAATAAAGTATTATGGTGGAGGTTTATTTTCAGTGTTTTAATCCAAAATAAAATAAAAATAAAAATCTGTGTCCTGTAGTTACTTCTCTGTCCAGCAGGTGGCGGTGACGTCACTCACCAGCTACAATAAAAGCTGAAGCGAAGAAGAAGAAGCGGTAAAGTCACCTCTGTTAGCCGTTAGCCTGCTGTGATTAACGATGGCGCCTCCGGTGGCTGTGTCTCCCCTCATCAAGGTTTGTGTCTCCCCTCATCAAGGTTTGTGTCTCCTCGTCAAGGTTTGTGTCGGACGACAGTTTCTTTGTTTGACGGTGAAGTGACGCGGTTTGTTTTCAGAGCGCGAGCTCCTGCTAACCGTTAGCTCGGAGGCTAACAGCTGCAGCTAGTAGAGCGAGGTCAAGAGAACTACAACTACACTAACGAACTACAACTGCACTGACGAACTACAACTGCACTAACGAACTACAACTGCACTAACGAACTACAACTGCACTGACGAACTACAACTGCACTAACGAACTACAAATGTACTGACGAACTACAACCGCACTGACGAACTACAACTGTACTAACGAACTACAAATGTACTAACGAACTACAACTGCACTAACGAACTACAACTGTACTAACGAACTACAACTGTACTGACGAACTACAACTGTACTGACGAACTACAACTGTACTGACGAACTACAACTGTACTGACGAACTACAACTGCACTGACGAACTACAACTGTACTGACGAACTGCACTAACGAACTACAACTGTACTAACGAGCTACAACTACACTGACGAACTACAACTGTACTGACGAACTACAACTGCACTGACGAACTACAAATGTACTGACGAACTACAACTGCACTGACGAACTACAACTGCACTGACGAACTACAACTGTACTGACGAACTACAACTGCACTGACGAACTACAACTGCACTGACGAACTACAACTGTACTGACGAACTACAACTGTACTGACGAACTACAACTGTACTGACGAACTACAACTGCACTGACGAACTACAACTGTACTGACGAACTACAACTGTACTGACGAACTGCAACTGTACTGACGAACTGCACTAACGAACTACAACTGCACTAACGTACAACTGTACTAACGAGCTACAACTACACTAACGAACTACAACCGTACTGACGCAGCACTGACGAACTACAACCGTACTGACGCAGCACTGACGAACTACAACCGTACTGACGCAGCACTGACGAACTACAACCGTACTGACGAACTACAACCGTACTGACGAACTACAACCGTACTGACGAACTACAACTGTACTAACGCAGCACTGACGAACTAGAACTGTACTGACGAACTACACTAACGAACTACAACTGTACTGACACCGCACTGATGAACTGCAACCGCACTGACGAACTGCAACCGCACTGACGAATGTGTGTCAAACAACCGAAGCAGCAGGTTCGAGGTGGAGCACAGATCTTGACCTGTGTGTCAGCTGTTGCAGTGCATTGTGGGATTTGTAGTACGAGTGGTGGGACTGTGATTTACCGGCGGGTCATTAATAAAATTATCCGGCCATGGTAAAAACATGGAGATCCTCTGCGCTCTGTACGGACGTGATGATCCATTGGGACATCTTAACGTGATGTCACTTCCTGTCTCCTGCAGCGCTGAGTCTTCTTTGTTTCCACAGACGGCGAGATATTCTGCTCTGATCGCCGGCATCATCTACGGCAAAAGGAGATATGGTGAGTTCTTATCAGCCGAGTACTGAGGACTCGTACAAGGCCTTGAAAGTCCTTGAAAAGTGGTTCAATGTTTTTGATTTTCTCAGATCACCTGAAGCCGATTGCAGCTGAGGAGAGGAGGATCGAGGAGGAGGAGAAGAAGGTTCGCGAAGAGCAGGAGCGCATCGCCAAGCAGCTGGCAGAAGGTCGGCCTCGTCATCGAGCATCAGTCTGAGATGTTCTTCATCTTCATCATCGTCTTCTCTGATTAACGTGTTTGTCTCTGTCCTCGCAGCGAGTGAAGACACCATCCTGAAGTAGAGCTGAAGCTGTTGAACATCTCCAACCTCACCACCCTGTTTTTTTCTGGACTGACCATGACACGGCGGCTCGAACACTCCCGGACACTGTTACCTCGAAGACCCCACAAAGAACCCTCGAAGAACCCGACCACGCGCTGCTTTCATGTTTGAAACGAGGCTCTTGAACGCAGCGTTGTTAGTCACTCGTAAGTTATACAGTTGATGTTTGTAAAGAAGTGATTCCATTAAAAAGTAAAGATCACGACAGTCGTCGTCTTTGTGTTTGTTCACCCTCACAAACATTCAAACACTGATAAACATTTTATTTACATCAGTGTTCAACGCTGACAGCACGTCCTCAAAGAGTCTGACTGACGGACGCTTCACTTCTGCCATACTTTGCTGTTTAACCGTTTAAAGCTGATACAAATTGAGCGGGTGGTCACGAGTCACCAGACAATATTTTTAATATTCGGGTCACGGTCGGTCTGAAGTAAAGATGCCGAGTAAAGTTTTGGGGATCCATGTCAGCTGCTGGTGTTGGTCCTCTGTGCTTTATCAAGTCCAGCATAAACGCAGCTGTCTACCAGGACATTTTAGAGCACTTCATGCTTCAGCGGACCAGCGTTATGGGGATGCAGATTTCATCTTCCAGCAGGACTTGGCACCTGCCCACACTGCCAAAAGTACAAAATCCTGGTTCAACAACCATGGGATTACTGTGCTTGATTGGCCCGCAAGCTCACCTGACCTGAACCCCGTTTTTAAATCTGTGGGGCATTGCCAAGAGAAAGCTGAACGGGAAGAGACCAAACAATAAAGAAGAGCTCAAGGCCGCAATTGAAGCATGTTGGTCTTCATAACTCCTGAGATATGCCACAACCTGGTAGCATCCATGCCACGCAGGATTAAGGCAGTCATTCGTTCAAAAGGGGCCCCAACCAAGTACTAAGTACAGATGCAAGATTTTACTTTCAGAGGCCTGACAGTTTTGTATTTAAAATCCCTTTTTAAAATTGATTTCAAGCAATATTCTAGTTTTTAAATTTGAGGTTTTCTGCATGAGAAAAATCAAAACAAATAAAAGCTTGAAATATCTCACTTTGCATGCAATGATACTATGAAATGTATTAGTTTCACCTTTTTATGTTGAATTGCCTGAATAAAACAACTTTTACACGATATTCTAATTTTCAGAGTAGTACCTGTAGACTACTTTTTAAAATGCGGGTCAGGAAGCAGGTTGGGTTCAATATTTGACAAGTATTTGCTGCAGTCCGAGTTTGGACGAGTTAGTTTCAAACATGGACCCGCGCGTCACTGAAGGACGAGCCGCCATCGTGTTCTGTTCGAAGACTTTTAAACTGGTTTCATGTGAAACGTGACGGTTTGTGTTGACGGTGCCGACGAATCATTTGTTTCATTTGTAGAAATGTTCAGTTTGTGTCGGAGCTGTGTATATTTTGATTTGACCACTAGGGGGAGCCTTTGTTTGTGTCGCTGCCTGCAGATGGCTCCACGTATGAACAGTTTAGTTTACTGTTTATCCACAAGAACTCCCAGCATGCACCACAAAGTCCTCATGTGCAACCTTTCAATAAACAAAGAAACCGAAGACGTGATGACTTCAGCTGCTGAGCTTCTTGTCATCAGGTTACTGATGCCTCCTCTCTCCCCTGCATGTCAGCGCACGTGGGTTCTTCTTGAACACTCAGGTCTCAGGTTCACCTGTACGTCACCTGTGCTGGCAGCCTTCCCTTCTTCTACCTCCAGGTGTGAAACACAAGCAGCTCAATAAGTCGCCTCCTCTGGAAACAGGATCGTGTTGGAAACGGTCTCCATCCCCCGTGCGGCCCTTCTGCATATATATAACGGAGAGCAGAGACGATCTCAACACGATTTACACGTGACAGAAGCAGAGACTGAGTTCAGGACGTTCAGTCATTCACAGATTAACCACAGCTCAGACAGTAGTTAGTTAGTGAAGTATAGAAACCTTCTTAAACATCAGACTCAAGGACTTTCCAGGCCACATTCCCTCAAATTCAAGGACCCAACATGCCACAGTTTGCTACACTGATCAAGTGAATTAACGAGTGAAGTTTAATTTTCTGTTCTTGCACAAAATAAATTGAAAAACTTGAAGCGATCTGAACTAAACATCTAAATTCTGCAGATGAATCAAATGTCTCAAGCTAAACCTTCAAACCCTGAAATCAAGGATGAGATCTTCATCAGGCCTTACCTAACGACCTCAGGACAGCTGAGGTTATTATTACAACAACTACAATGTTGGTCTGACTGCAAATAGCAGCTGAACTCACCGTCATGCTGCTTTTCTTTAATTAGCTCCCAGGAGCTCCAGAAATAAACTTCAGGAGACACGAGGACTCGGATTACAGTGATCGTCAGTGAACAGACAAAGACAAAGAGGAATTTAAAATCTACAGAAAGGAAAACAACAGGAAACACAGGTTATGTAATAGATTACCTTGTAGTGAGTACTTCACAGGTCTGTTGACGTCTGAACACTGGAACTTCCTTCAGCTGTTTCCTGTTCAGGCGACAGAACGTTACTTAACCGAGACATAACATGACTCCATCACCACCAACAAATACACTTTACTTCATTTTTACATCAAAATCTTCTTAAACATTAAATTCAAGGACTTTTTAGAGGATTTTCCAGGCTGTCCAGGACCTGTGGGAACCATGAAAATGTTACAAGTTTGATGGTTGGAAACATTTTATCAAAAAATGACAAACACCTGAGAGAAGATTCGATTCTTTCAGACTTTACATCTAAAGACTTCTTAATGTTTTCACTTTGAGATTTTTATGAAATATAAAAAATAATTAGAGATTATTATTTTTTATGTCTCTTGTTTCCAGGTTAGTTCTTTATGAAATACCCAAATAATACAAGTAGGATGGTTTATTTATTAAGTTAAGTTTAAAAATAATGTGTCTACACCTTCTTAAACATCAAATTCAATGACTTTTAAAAACAGATTTTCCAGGCCCAATTCCCTGAAATTCAAGGACCAAACAGGGCATAGTTTAATCAAGGGTTGATCAAGAATATTTATATTAAGGACTAAAATTTAGAGCTTTAGTTTCTGTTTTTGCACCGAATATATAAATTCAAGCACTTTCAAAAACCCATATGAATATTTTTAAAAGACTTTCAAGGCCTTGATTTTCCTCCCTGCTTAGATTCACAGACGTTTAAGGATTTCAGGCACCTGTGGGAAGCATGACAAACTTCACTGGCCCGTCATGAGCGTTACAGTTTGATGTTCGATTCGTTCAGACGTTTATCGTCTTAAATTCTTCGTTTCTTCTCTGCAGGTTTTCATGAAACCTCAGAGCCTGAAATAAACGTGCCCTAACACCCACCTGACCCCGGGGGCGTCTGCCGTTATGTATCCCTTTAAAGAGTCCTGCAAACAATTACATAATTACAAACACTTGCTGAATGCGAGGGTTCATCAGCTTACAGCGGGGGATTTGGTTAATTGGATTATCTGTAGATTTAAACTCTGCATTTAGGTTCCAGAAGTGGAAATAATCAGAGGCCGTCTGTGCATCGGGTATAAAAAGCTCACACGCCGTCTTCTCGACACAACAACAACCAGCACTCTGCACCGAAGACTTCCTGTGGCTTCATCCTGCACTCGAGGTGAGATGACGACGCTCTGACGAGAACAAACATTTCTGTAGCCAGAATCTGTCGCCCTGCTTGATTTTCTTGTTTTTCTTTGTTGCCTAGAATGGACTCCCAAATGTTCGCCCTGGTGCTACTGGTTCTGGCCTGTGTGGAGCAGAGCCTGGCCTCCTGTATGGTGGACAGCTTCACCGTCAAAGAGGACTTCGACCCCAAAAGAGTGAGTGCAGAAAAGACCTGAACCAAAACTGTCTTTACCATCAAATACTTGACATAAAGTTCATTTTATACCTACAGCAACCAATCAGATCAACTTTGATTCTTTATTTTGATCACTAATTTCCAAAGTCGGGGATCAACACAGGATCATCTCGCTAAACGATGCAAACAAATACGTGACGACGAGCGTTTCATTTGAAATATTGAAATTTTTGTAGTTTACAAGAGAGATTGTGTCGATTAAATCACCAAATTGTGATAAAACTTAAGGTGATTCAAATTCAAGCATATTTCAAACCTTAAACAGTTAATGGTGAGTTTGAACCCCTGATAAATTAGTAGACAGACGGTGGAATTCAGAAAACAACTAATATTAACTTTAACCCTTGAGCCTCCTTAGGACCATTCGTGGCTTTTTGCTTTGTTTATTTTTTAAGAAATGTGGCTGTGTTGAATGAAGATTGCTAAAATTTTGTCAAAGATATTCATTTTTAATTTTTTTTAGAATAGAAATCTCAGTACTTTATTATGTCTAAAATGGCTTAGCAACAGAAATGCATCCTAAATAGTTCCTAGCGGCAAAATGTGCCCCATTAAAAACCATTAGAAAAACACTTTTTTGATCCCACGTTTATCCTAACATAAATTAATGCATTCCTTTATGTTAAGATTTCATTTTGGACCACTGGCTTTCAATTTGTAGTTTTTATATTTGTCCACCATAGTGACGCCATTTTACCCATTCAAAACGTGCAGCAAAGTTTCTCACTTTTGACTGTTTTCTGCGAAAGAATTATATTTCAGGCTGAAGTAGTTCTAAAAGACTGACGTGTTTAAAGTGGAAAAAAATATTAATATATATTATTTTATAGCAGTTTTTAGGAAGAAGTTATTTTTTTTAAGATAAACAAATGCATGTTTATTTAAAAATATGACACTGCAAAAAAAAATAACAATGCATCAAAATCATTGTTGCTGCCAATTATTGACCCATCTTAGGGCCTAATAACAATAGTTAGCCATTAGTCATTGAAATGTATTTTATGGAAATTATTTTAGTTTTTTTTTTTATATAAAAACCAGCAGTTATGTAAACATACTGGCATTTAAAGGGTTTAAAACCAAAAAATATAATTAATATTTGATATGTATATTTCAGGCTGAAGTAGTTCTAAAAGACTGACGTGTTTAAAGTGGAAAAAAATATTATATATTATTTTTATAGCAGTTTTTAGGAAGGAGCCATGTTTTGTCTTAGGAACTATTTAGGACACATAACGGGAAGACCCTCCAAGGGTTAAATAATACAAGTCAAGAAAACGATCTACATCCCTCCAATAAAGCAGAACATCGTCAGCGTACAGGGAAACACAGAGTTCATATCTGGTTGTAGCACTCACAGTTAAAGTGCATGTTTGTATTTGATCAATAGAAATTAAACTCACCTTTGTTTGTTTCTTCTGACAGTATGCAGGGAAGTGGTACGCTCTGCAGAAGAAGGATCCCGAGGGTTTGTTCCTGCAGGACAACATCTCTGCTGAGTACACTGTTGGAGACGACGGTGCCATGGTTGCTTCCTCCAGAGGCAGAGTCACTCTTTTCGGGTGAGTGTTGAGCCGACAAACTGTTCCTGTGAATAAAGATTTAAATTCCTGCTCACCAATTTTTTACTGGACCTTCAGGTTCTGGGTTGTCTGCGCCGACATGGCAGCTCAGTACTCGGTCCCCGACCCCGGCACCCCCGGCAAGATGTTCATGAACTACCAGGGACTAGCCAGCTACCTGTCCAGCGGCGGTAAGCTTCCTCACCTGTCACCGCCCACAGTCTCTCAGCGTCTTTCCCACAAAGACTAACTTCTCTGGTTCTCTGCTCCTCCAGGTGACAACTACTGGATCATTGACACAGACTACGACAACTACGCCATCACCTACGCCTGCCGCACCCTGAAGGAGGACGGAAGCTGCGAGGACGGTTACGCCCTGGTCTTCTCACGCAACCCCCGTGGCTTCGCCCCCGCCATCCAGAGAGCCGTCCGCCAGAAACAGGAGGAAATCTGCATGGCAGGAGAGTTCCAGCCTGTGCTGCAGTCCGGTATGTGTCTCATTCAGACGGACGCTGGATTTAGTCGCCAGAGACTCAAACACAGAAGCTACATAAGATGTGTAAATGTTGGATCTTGGCACGTTTGATTCTCTCTGTAACGTTTTAACTCCTAACACGTCTTCCTTCTCTATTTTTAAACAGGAGCTTGCTGAACGTCTCCTGAGCTGGACTTTGTCGAGTCGCCCTCCATCATCGGTAATCGCCAAATGAAGACGGAGCTCTTCTCAAAAACACAATCGGGAGAATAATCCAATAATCTTAATCTCATCGGATAAATCCAATCCAACAACCTGTGAGAAAATGTAATGAAATGAAATGTACTGATGGGTAACATCTGCACCGTGAAATCATTCTGTACTGGTGACAATAAATTTATAAGGAAACTTCTTTTTGTTCTTGTGTTTGTAAAAAAAAAAAAAAAACGTCTGAGAGAAACTTTGTTGTTGATCCAACTTTTACTTTTTTACACAAACATAAAACATCCGAGAAAAATCTGAAACATGTCGAGTATAAAAAATAATAAGAAATGATTCATTGAACTTGTATGATCAGTTTCTGCAACCAAGCCTGATCCGAAGTGTTTGGGAACAAAATGAAATGATCCAGTTGTATTGAATCCGGCCTAGCGTTCCTCCGAGTACATCTCTGGCAGCGAGTAGGACCCAGGTCTTCCCCAGTAGTCCACGGCCCGAACTCTGTACAGTCCGCCGACCTCCTGGTCCACTACAGAACACAACGTGGGGTTATCTCCACGGCTGGCTGTTATGTCAGATGCAAACAGTTAAAATAATTCTTACCAGGTGAATAAACATGAGAAGTAAAGATGGTGTCCTGAGCGTTGATTCTGCTGAACTCCTTCTGGTCTGTGGCGAACTCCACCTCAAACGTCTTAATGCATCTGCAGATACGAACACATCAAGATTGGATCTTATGTCTGGGACGCTCTGCAGTACAGAAGGAAATCATCACAAGCACTTACTTGGAATCAACACAGTGGTCTGACCAGATAATCAGGACTTGGCCTTTGGTGATCCCGATGAACCGTAATCCGTTGACCTGAAGTCAGATACAGAGTTCATGATCAGCTCAACATCCATCGAGGACAGACGGTCTTCAGACGCTCTGATCTCACAGACACATGAACATGAGGAGGTGTTACGGTACCGACCTGGTCCGGCACGGCTTTGGGCCGAGCACAAACATGGACGAGGAGGACGGAGGGCACGGAGAGTCGGGCTTTCAGAGTCAGCGTGTCCCCTGCAGGAACGTCCCAGGGTCCGTCAACACGGGGGTCCTGGTACAACGACATCAGTGAATTAAGTTGTTGAGCATGCGGGCAGCGCTGTCAGCCTCGTGTTGAACCTGATTGGTTGAGAATAGATGATAGACGGATGGTTCATCTGGTTTTTACCTGGGCACTCCGGAGGCGTCTGAACTGTTGTGCTGTCGGGTAGTCTGGGCTGCCCATGCTCCGCCACAGCTCGTACGGGTTCGTCACGTTGTTGTCGACGTAAAACGTGACATACACCAAACCTGCAGAGCAAACAGATGAGAAGATACTTAACGGGACTTGTTGGACTTGTTGGACGTTCTCCAACAGTGTTTTGTTGAACGCACCCTTGTGTGCCGCCAGTCCTTTCAGTGAGATGCGGACGTCATCAGTGCTGGTGGAGGTCCGGTTGTCATCACTGTTGTAGATCAGAACCGCTGCCTGCCAGCTGTCTGAGTCGCCTGGTGCGACGGGCTCGTGGCTGCTGGCGAGGACTCCCACCGTGCTGCTGCTGTTGGATCCTGCTGAGTCCACAACCCGAGCCAGGACCTGGGTCTCTCCTTAAAGTGGAATCACACGGAGAAGGAAGAGACCTTTAAACCAGAAACAGAACCGAGCTTTGCTGCCACAAGAGGAAACTTTGAGAGGGCGTCACCTAGCAGAGCCAGCAGGCCCATGACCGCGAGGACCGGCTTCCTGATCAGCTGCACGTGAGGCGGCTCGGTGTTGTTGACCTGGAAACGGGCGGTCAGGGTGCGCTGGGTGAACTGGTGAGGGTGGTAGCTGAGGAAGGCGTTGTCGTTGCTCAGCAGGGTGTAGTTGATGGAGCTGTTCGGGTCTGCCAGCAGCAGATCCTGGTGCTGGTTTATGACCTGTTGGATGGGAACAGAGGGTCCATTTATCTGGATTAACCGGTGAAGTTTCATGGTTTCACTTCAGGTGATTCGTCTCTTCACCTCACCTTCACCACCATCGCAGCGTAGGTCACATCGGCCCTCCACTCCTGAGGCCTGGACCAGCCCACGAGTGGATCGGCCTCGTCGTTGTACACCGGGAGGCTGCGGAACCGAGGGAAACGCTCCTGGATCTCCTTCACCGTCTGGATCTCCTGCTGGAGGATGGGCAAAGAGGATCCTCCTCCCTGAAAGACACAAACAGAATGTCAGAATGTCTTACAGTTAATTAAGCTAATGAATATAGTTTTATATAACTGAGACGGCTGCGCTAATTGGATTTAAAGGAACAGTTCAGGTTATTTGAAGACGGGCTGTATGTCAGCAGATAAGCTAATGTATCCAATCTCTTGAAAGGGACACGTCACCTTCTTGTGCAGGGCGATGTAGTCGAGCCGGACCCCCGTCTCTCCGGTGAAGTAGTTGGTGCCGTCGTAGCAGTGCTGCAGCATGGCCCAGCAGTACGGTGAGCGTGGGGCGGAGTGGCAGGAGTCTCCTGGACCTCCAAACCTCAGGAGACTACTGGCGGCACGAAGACCCTCTGAACAGGCGTCATAGTAGTTTAGAAACCCTGAAGACATCAATCACAAACAAATATATAAAACAACGGTCAGTCTTCAGTTCGGTTCCAACATGACTCCAAACTTTTAGTCATTACAGGAATCTGTTACCATCAATGGCCTCTCAGATATGAAGATCACTTGTTGAATATTTGAAAGAATTTTAAAGATTTACCCTGAATGGACACGGTGACGTTGTCAAAGTCGTGGTTGTTGGGTTCGTTCCAGGTTTCAAAGTTCCACTGAGAAACAGTTCCCAGACCAAACCGGTCTGTACAATGCAAACAGTAAAAGAAAAAATCACAACGTGACTCCTTTAAACCCACGAGTCTGTTCAAACAACCGAGTTATTCAGACTATTATTATTGACCATGATGACAAGCGTCCATAGATCTCACCGATGTACCGCTTGGCGATGAGATAAACCAGATTTCTCCACTCGATCACCTGAGACTTTTCCTCAAAGTCCGTGAAATAGTTCGAGACGCTGCCCATCAGCTCAAAACCTGAAAACCAGCAGAACCCGTGAAACTCATGAAACATCTGAACAACAGATGATCCGAGGAAAG
Organism: Collichthys lucidus; assembly: GCA_004119915.2. Classification (NCBI taxonomy): domain Eukaryota; kingdom Metazoa; phylum Chordata; class Actinopteri; family Sciaenidae; genus Collichthys; species Collichthys lucidus. The sequence continues at coordinate 35,233,833 of CM014088.1, forward strand.
CGCTCCGAAGAAATGTTGAACCAGCTCAACACAGGAAGAGACGGGAAGACAAATGTCAATCATAAATACCTGGTCGGAGTCCGTTAATCCTCAACAGGTCGATCAGCTGGTCCAGTCTGGTGAAGTTGTACTGAGGTCGTCCTCCAACATCTCTGCAACAACCAGATCAGACACGTCACAAGAAGTGAGGTCGACTAGTTTCATAGAACATTTGTTTAACTCGTAACATGAAAGAAACGATGAATAAGAACTGAATTTACAAAAATGAAATCACGCCACAATAAAAACTGCTACATCAAGTATTTTCTGTGACCTCCATGATTTGATAAGCCTCTGATGTCTGATGCTGTTTTATTTATTGAATCAGAGACACTGTCAGAGTTGATCAGAAGTGCCTGAGTCGGTCTCACATTCTGCCCAACTCATCCTGGTGGATCGACTTTAAACCCCAAGATAACAGCACAAATACTACACGCCCAGAATGAGTCACAGAGAATGTCTTTACCCATGGAGGTGTTACTGTCAGCATGTTCTAGTCTGGAGACACACATGTCTGTTTACAACAACAAGCTATCTATGATGTCTATGAAGGCAGCAACAGGTCTCTGTGACCCTGGACACCACAGTGTGGAGATAGACTGGCACCTGCTGTTCCCAACCAGAGACCAACAACTGATACTGCTGAGGACCTCGAGGCCACGCGGGACCTCGAGGCCACACGGGACCTCGTTAACCTCAGGAGCTCTCTCTCTATCTGGGCGGTGGCCGACTCACTGTGCAGTGACCAGCTCCATCATCCAGTGTATCCGGACCTGCTGGATCCCTCCGTGGGGCACCGAGCCCACAAGGGCCATGTTGAGCTGCTGGTCCAGGCTCAGGTCGAAGTTCTGGGCCTCAGTGTGAGGGCGCGGGGGGCTGCAGACAGACAGAGCTCCATGAAGCAGCAGAGGAAATATACAGACGTAGAAATAAATAAATAAATAAATAAATAAATAAATATTATACATGATCTTTCTATATTTCAACAGATCCATAATAAACCCACCAGAAGCCCGAGCTCCTCCAGAAGTGTCTCAGCTGACCCACCGGCCTCCTCACATCAGCTGTGACCTCACGTGCAGCTGAACCGAGCCCGACATTCAGCACGAGCGCAAACACACACACACACGCACGCGCACACACACACTGCTGCACAGCATGTCTCCCACTGCGCATGTCCGCCACACAAACACTGCACGTGCACCTCACGCGTCAGATAAACATAAACAAACAACTTTAAAAACAATAACACACACACACACTCTGCTTCCTGCACGAGCCGCAGTCAGCTGATCATGATGACGTGTAACGTGTGCGACGCTGTAGTCTTTTAAAGAGACAAAATCAGCTGATCGAGAAAAATAAACATAAACTGAGATTTTAATGACGTAACCACACTTTACTCACCTTTATTAAACAGTTTAAGATCTGATATAAATGTTTGTTTGTGATTACTTAAATACTCGAGTATGTAATCTGATTACTTGAACTAAAATAAACACAGACGGTAAAATATTTGCAGAGAAGTCAAACTTTTGCACAGAATAAAAAAATAATTGTGTCAATAAATTAACCTGCACTAACATCTATATCATGGGTCTTCAACCTGGGGCCCGTGACCCCCTACAGGGTCCGCAGAGGCACTGCAGGGGTCCTTCTATTGTCGTGATGATAACTGAAAACTTTCACCTAAATCACCTCTGACCAGGTGATCGTAGGTTCGATGCCCGGCTCCTCCAGTCTGCACGTCGAAGATACTGAACCCCAGACTGTGGCACAGTGCGTGAATGACAGACTGTGAAAGAGTTTTGAGTGGTCGGACAAATATGAGCAGAGTCCATTTACAAAAACGACAGCGGTGTTCACGATTTGTGTAACGCCCAACGAGACGTCTGCACCTGTCGACAGGTGTTCTGGCTGAGGCCGTGCAGAGGAGACAAACAAACAGGAAACAGGAAGCTGTTAATGGGACATTTATTTAAAAAAACAAAAACAAAAAAAAAGAAGGCATGAAAGAAAAAAATAACTCATGTTTGTCATTTACAGTTTGACCTAACAGCGACAGTTATACACAAACATTTACACGACCTGTACAAATATTTCTTTTCCCGCAAAAATCTGCAAATTCAAAATAACTTAAATAAGATTTTTTCTATGTAAAAGTGCAAAAACCTGACGCGTGGGATGAGAGAGAGGGAGAGGGGGCGATTCAACACTCTGAACATCGACTGACTCTACCGTGATCAAGCACAGTCATATATTTATTTATATATATTTATAATGCTTCAAATGTACAAACATCCACAGCTTCGCTTCGTGTCGTCCTGACGCCTTCACCGAGCACGGCGGCCGCTTCGGACGACGATGATGATGATTGTGATTCCACCAGAAGAGAAGTCGAGACGCGCTGTGCAGACTCCGATTGTAACATCAGACAAAAAGGGAAACGAGTGACCTAAAGTAGAAGCTCAAAAACAGGAAGCCAAATCTGAGGCGGGAAGCGGCGCCGTGCTTCTTCTTCGTCTGATACAAGTCGTCATGGTAACAGTCCCGTGGTTTTTGACAGAGTCGGAATAAAAAAACTTAAACTTAAAAAAGAAAACGATACTTCAGTGTCCGTAGCGTAACAACGCACAGTCGCCTGTTTGTAGTGTTAACGGTCAGCATTAAAATCACAGTAACCAGAGGATGAGCTCCACACGGCGGCAGTAGTAGTCCACAGGTTCGACAGTGACACAGTGTGTGTGTGTGTGTGTGTGTGTGTGTGTGTGTGTGTGTCAGCACAGTCACGAGGCATGAGGCGACAAAAGTGGCAAACCGTTAATGCTGATACTCTCTACAAGCAGCCTCCTGATTGGTGAAGAGCAGGAGGAGGGAGGACTAACCCACGCACGCTATTGGGCCGTTCATGCGTCTGTATAAACATGCAGCCGATGCACAAAAACATAAAGAAGTGTCGTCGTCACCACAAGGAGGAGGAAGAGTATTATACAGCGAGCGGGTCGTACTGCACAGGACGTGTCCGCTAAATAAAAACGTGTTCAGGCATTTTCCAAGACGAAGCAGAGAGAGAACGAGCATCCAGTCTTTGAGCGAGCGACGTGGAGGAACTACGACTTCTGCTCAGCTCCTGCAGCAGCCTGAGCCGCGCTCTCCGGCTTAAGGATCTGGTAGGTGATGAGGTACTCTGGGTAGGCCTGAGGGGAGAAACACAACGTTAGCCACGAGGAGAGAAACACAACGTTAGCCCACATGAGGGGAGAAACACAACGTTAGCCCACATGAGGGGAGAAACACAACGTTAGCCCACATGAGGGGAGAAACACAACATATGCCCACATGAGGGGAGAAACACAACGTTAGCCCACATGAGGGGAGAAACACAATGTTAGCCCACATGAGGGGAGAAACACAATGTTAGCCCACATGAGGGGAGAAACACAACGTTAGCCCACATGAGGGGAGATACACAACATATGCCCACATGAGGGGAGAAACACAATGTTAGCCCACATGAGGGGAGATACACAACATATGCCCACATGAGGGGAGAAACACAATGTTAGCCCACATGAGGGGAGAAACACAACGTTAGCCCACATGAGGGGAGAAACACAATGTTAGCCCACATGAGGGGAGAAACACAATGTTAGCCCACATGAGGGGAGAAACACAATGTTAGCCCACATGAGGGGAGAAACACAACGTTAGCCCACATGAGGGGAGATACACAACATATGCCCACATGAGGGGAGAAACACAATGTTAGCCCACATGAGGGGAGAAACACAATGTTAGCCCACATGAGGGGAGAAACACAATTTTAGCCCACATGAGGGGAGAAACACAATGTTAGCCCACATGAGGGGAGAAACACAACGTTAGCCCACATGAGGGGAGAAACACAACGTTAGCCCACATGAGGGGAGAAACACAAAGTTAGCCCACATGAGGGGAGAAACACAACGTTAGCCCACATGAGGGGAGATACACAACATATGCCCACATGAGGGGAGATACACAACATATGCCCACATGAGGGGAGAAACACAACGTTAGCCCACATGAGGGGAGAAACACAACGTTAGCCCACATGAGGGGAGAAACACAACGTTAGCCCACATGAGGGGAGAAACACAACGTTAGCCCACATGAGGGGAGAAACACAACGTTAGCCCACATGAGGGGAGAAACACAACGTTAGCCCACATGAGGGGAGAAACACAACGTTAGCCCACATGAGGGGAGAAACACAACGTTAGCCCACATGAGGGGAGAAACACAACGTTAGCCCACATGAGGGGAGAAACACAACGTTAGCCCACATGAGGGGAGAAACACAACGTTAGCCCACATGAGGGGAGAAACACAACGTTAGCCCACATGAGGGGAGAAACACAACGTTAGCCCACATGAGGGGAGATACACAACGTTAGCCCACATGAGGGGAGAAACACAACGTTAGCCCACATGAGGGGAGATACACAACGTTAGCCCACATGTCAAAGGTCAAAGTAACTAACGGCTAATTAACCAGGAGCACAGCGTCTGAGACAAACAGGGAGCAACGCCACACTACCGAGGGGATCTGATGCCAGGAGCCAAACCCGGCAAGAAAAACACCTCGGTAGGCTGCAGTGTTCACTGTTAGACTGGACACTGCCGGTTCAGAGGTTCTGTAGCTGTGTTCACTGTTAGACTGGACACTGCTGGTTCAGAGGTTCTGTCGCTGTGTTCACTGTTAGACTGGACACTGCTGGTTCAGAGGTTCTGTTGCCGTGTTCACTGTTAGACTGGATACTGCCGGTTCAGAGGTTCTGTCGCCGTGTTCACTGTTAGACTGGACACTGCCGGTTCAGAGGTTCTGTTACTGTGTTCACTGTTAGACTGGACACTGCTGGTTCAGAGGTTCTGTCTCTGTGTTCACTGTTAGACTGGACACTGCCGGTTCAGAGGTTCTGTTGCTGTGTTCACTGTTAGACTGGACACTGCTGGTTCAGAGGTTCTGTCGCTGTGTTCACTGTTAGACTGGACACTGCCGGTTCAGAGGTTCTGTCGCTGTGTTCACTGTTAGACTGGACACTGCTGGTTCAGAGGTTCTGTCTCTGTGTTCACTGTTAGACTGGACACTGCCGATTCAGAGGTTCTGTCGCTGTGATCACTGTTAGACTGGACACTGCTGGTCCAGAGGTTCTGTTACTGTGTTCACTGTTAGACTGGACACTGCCGATTCAGAGGTTCTGTCGCTGTGTTCACTGTTAGACTGGACACTGCTGGTTCAGAGGTTCTGTCTCTGTGTTCACTGTTAGACTGGACACTGTCGGTTCAGAGGTTCTGTTGCTGTGTTCACTGTTAGACTGGACACTGCCGGTTGAGAGGTTCTGTCACTGTGTTCACTGTTAGACTGGACGTTTACCTGCTCTCCTCTGTAGATGACGTACTCGGCGTAGGCCAGGCCGTTAACGCTGGGCCGCCCGATCACCGAGTGGTGTCCCGGGGGAGCGTGGGCCATCTTCATGGCACTAAACTGCAGGAAGGACTTCCCCAGAGTGACTCGGCAGAACAGCATCTGCCTGAGAGGCCAGACGGGAGAACAAAAGGTCAGAGTCCATTCACACAAACTTACATGTCAAAGTTTGAGGTTAACCGTCGGCAGTCGAGTTAAAGTCACCTGTGGCACAGGTAGCAGGATCTGTCTTTGTGCGTCGGGCAGCCTGTGCCTCCTCCGATGCCGTAGACGTACTGATTGCTCTTGGAGGAGTTCTCCGCGAAGTAGATCCCCGCTCCGAACATGCCTCCGATGTAGGCGTGGCGCTCGTCGAAGCCTTTGTGGATGATGGCGTTGATGAACGGGGAACCTGAAGGAAGACGGCGGCATGATGACGTCGTACGCAGTGTTACATAAAACAAACAGGTGATGTGACGGCGAGCGTGTGGTTACCGTGAAACAACATGCGCTCGTTGTGATGGTTGTGGTTCTCGTCTGCGATCTCCTTCTGCCGGTGTGTGTAACGCTCCCTCAGCTTCTTATTGACGACCTTCTGAATCTGTGTGACACACATCACGCCTGTTAACGCCGATCATCATCAACACAACAACAAGCAGAGAGATTCCTGGTTCACACCTTGATGATGTTGTATCTGCTGAAGACACCTCCGGCGTTGCCTCCGTCTCTGTGCTCTCTGATGGTGCTCTGCATCTGAAGGACACGCAACCAACATTTCACCTTTTACACACAGCAGCAACTATTTCACTGGTTCTGGTGAAACTGGATCATATTTTATGGAGGAAATGTTTTCTGGTTTTCCCTCTGATGTCCTCCGGCTGCTCCGCCTCAACTCTCTGTGATTTACAGAGTTTATGATGGACAGTGAAGTAGCTGTTGTCGACCTTGCTTGACTCACCTCCTCCTCCACAGACTGGTACTCCTTGTCGTCCGGGGCGAGGTCTATCAGGATGGTGCCCTGGTTGGCACAGTGGAATGTCAGGTAGGGGTTGGCGCCTGAAACACAGACAGGTGTGATGTTGGTGACTTCTTGTGGCGTCTAAAAAGAGACTGACTGAAAATGAAAGAGGCCTCCTGACCTTGCTGGCCGCCCAGCAGCCTCTCGACACCTTTGATGAGTTTGTGTCGGTGGCCGTAGGCGTTGATTCCGATCTCCTTCAGCTCCTCGTGACCCATGTCAGCGAGAACATCCAGGGTGATCTGCAACAAGGAAATCAAACAGCAGGTTGAGAAGTTTGAAGCGCCGCAGGTCAGGTTCAGGTACGTCAAGTGTTTCTGAGGCGGCTCACCTGCTCCCTCTCGAAGATGTCCCTCAGGTGCTCGAGGCCCAGGCTCTTCAGGAACTGACTGATGTTCATGTCCAGCATTGCCACTATGAAAAGCAGAGTTAGGAGATCAATCAGAAATGATCCGGTCAGGGTTCGTTCACATTCGCCTCCGTCAGTAGACTTACTCTCGCCTTCCTTGCGGTCGGTGCCTGTAGCTCCGTCCGCCACTCCGGAAGATCCGGCGGCGGCGGCAGCAGCCAGCTCCGTAAGCGGCCCGGCCAGGTTGTCTATGCTGCTGGCGGCCGACAGACAGGACGGCGTGGAGGCGGGGGAGATGACGGAGGCGCTGACCACTGTGGCCTGAGGCTTAAAGCAGCTGGGCAGGGCGTCTGGCGGCATGGCATCCATCAGCAGGGCCCGGATATCATCGGCCTGAGGGACGGCAGAGAAGACGAGTCACACTCCAACAATGACACAAAGACTGAACGCTACTTCCTGATGTGTGTGTCGGCGTGTTACCGTGGCCAGGTCCAGAGCAGTCTGGCCTTCTTGGTTCTTCATGGTCGGGTCGGCTCCGTGAGCCAGCAGCAGCGCGCAGAGCTGCGTGCGACCTTTCTGCGCCGCCTCGTGCAGAGGCGTGAAAGCCCATTTGTCTGTGGCGTTCACACACGTGTTGTATTTGATCAGCAAGGCTGCGATGTCCACGTGCTGCGAGGAAGAGGCGACAGTTAACAGAGAGCGACATTAACACGAGCTGCAGGACAGAACGACGTGCTCGTAATGACACCGACCCCGTAAGAAGCGGCGTTATGAAGAGGGATCAGGCCTCCTTTGTCCTGCGCGTTCACGTCAGCTCCATGCTCCAGCAGATACTCGGCCACCTCCAGGTTGTTGTAGCCGGCTGAGAAGAAGAAAGAGGCGTCAGCTGAACATTTATGAGAATCTGTGTACGCACGACACGACAAATAAACACATAGAAACTTTATTTACACAATGTATCTGCGTTTTTGATCTAATGTTCTGCCTCCGAAAAATGATTTGGAGGAAAAGCAGCTGCAGAACTTTTCACTCGATGGACTGAAGGTTTGTTTTGACCAAAACAGAGTGTGAGACTGTTGGAGCGGTGGAAATACTAAACAAGACGTTACAGTGACATAACGAGGCGATAAGTTCGTCTGAGAAGAAACTCGAGTTCAGACGTGGATTACCTGCGAGGTGCAGAGGTGTGGAGTTGCGTCCCTGCGTGTCTCTGCAGTTGATGTTCTCTGGTGAACACAGTTTCTGGACTCGGGCCAGGCAGCCCTTCTTGGCGGCGTCCAGCAGGGCGGCGTCCCCCCTCAGCAGGTCCTGGATGTCCGTGTCTCCGTCTTTGACCATGTCCAGCGGCATGTTGCCGTCCCGGTTCTTCTTGGACGGGTCGGCGCCGTGCTGCACACAGGAGAGTTTCACACGTGAACCATCGGCCACACTCACCATCGCAGCACGTGATGCTTTACATAACACGGGTCCTCACTTTGAGCAGCAGCTTGCAGATCTCATATTTGCCTTTGGCTGCAGCCTCGTGGAGCGGGGTGAATTTCCACAAGTCGGCCACGTTGACTGAAGCTCCGTGTCTGACCAGCAGCTCGGCCACTTCGTAGTGACCGTAGGAGCATGCGTTGTGGAGAGGAACCAGACCGCTGCAGGAGCAAGAACACGTTAGATCTTCAGAGGAAACACGAACAATCTTTGGCTCGTGTGTGACCTGCTGACGATGGACGGTGAAGAACTGACCCCTTGTCTTTGGCGTGGACATCTGCTCCGTGGTGCAGCAGGTATTCAACCACAGCCACTCGGTTGTAACCGGCTGCAAAGTGCAGAGGAGTGGAGTGACGGCCCTCCAGGTCCCGGCAGTTCACGTTCTGAGGGGTGCAAAGTTGCTGCAACGCACACAGAGAGGCAACGAGTTGACGGAGAGGAACGGGGACAACACAAGACATTTTGAAGACAATAGTCATGAGCCTGGTGGACATCAGTAGTCCGTACTTGCACTGTGTCCAGATCTCCAGCTTTGGCCGCCTCCAGGAATCTGTAGTCCACGTCGGAGTTACGCGTGGGAACATTTTCTGGAAAAAGAAAGAAAGAAGTTGGACACAGAGCAAAGAAGACGTTATCGACACGTTGGCGAAGCGGCGGCGTTGACTTTACCGTTCAGAATCTGCTGGACCGCCTCGTTGCCCATCTGAGCGGCGGTGAATCCCTGCAGAGACACGATGGACGGGTCGGCGCCGTAGCTCAGCAGCAGCTTGCAGGTCTGGATGTGTCCGGCCAGCGCGGCTCGGTGAAGAGCGGTTTGCCCGAGCGTGTCGACGGCGTTTACCTTCAGTCAGAGCAGGCGGAGTTAACACATGAGCTCCGAGATCACAGCACAGAAAGAGGAAACAAACACAGCAACAGACCTTCGCTCCGTGTTTCTGCAGCACCTCCAGGATGTCGTTGTGCGCTCGCTCAGCAGCAACGTGCAGCGGAGTCATGAAGCTGAAACACAGACAGGAAGTTAAACCCAGGACGGGACGAGCGGATGTTCAAACATCTTCTCTGTCGTGGACTCACTCTTTGTTCTTCTCGTTGATGTTGGCACCTTTACGCAGCAACAGCTCCGTCACCTGCTTCCTCTTGGGGTGTGGAGAAGCCACCGCGCAGTGCTGAAACACATGGCAACTTTAGATTAGTGCAACCAAACCTGGCAACTCTGGATCACTTCGAATTCACCAACACAATTTGTAACTACAGAGGAAGCTCAGGAAAGGAGCTCTGCTACGTAGATCCATCGTTATCAACCAATACTCGGTACAAAGACGCGACTAGAAGATCAGGATGGAAGTTTTTGAGATGCTGATTGTGGAAAACGAATCGATGATCTTTGGCAGCCGTGTGTGACGAGGGGCGACATCCAACCAGTAAACACACCGTGGATATATTGATCTAACTTTAGTGGATCAGAGCTCGACAATAAATCTGCAGACGCCGTGGTTCAAAGTGAAACCTCACGTTTAGTTTTCGACCAGGTACGACTCGAGGAGGAGCGAGGAGTCATCAGTCGGTATAAAACAGACGGTTATTTAAAGAGTAAATCTAAACTGCCTGGAATATTTAGTTTCCACTAACGAAGAAAGACGAGACGAGTCAGAACAGGAGACGGCGTTACGTGGCTCATTTGAATTTCAAGGACTTTAAGGGCTATTTTCAAGGTATTCCAGCACTTGATTTTTTAAATATCGAGCTGCTACAAACCAAACAAACAACGATCTGCATCAGCTGATGATTTAAAGACGATCATCAACCAGAATCAGCAAAGAAATCACGGTCAGGGTTACTGGTTAGTGTTAGTGAGACTTGGTTCTGACCAGAGCGGTCTCGTTGGTCTGAGGATGTTTGAAGCTGATGATCTCCAGAGCCAGCGTCTTCTTCACTTTGGCCATGTCGGCCTCGCGGGCTGCCTGCAGCAGTGAGTGACCTTTGAACTCATCTACACGGGAAGAGAAACAGAAGTCAGAGGCTGAACGGATCCGGTTCATGTCGTCTGCACCTGACCCGACTGAACTCACAGGTGAGTCTCTCTTTGAGCTCCGGCGTGGGGGCCATGTCCACGGCGCTCTTGCTGTGGCAGTTGAGCAGGGTGGGGTCGGCCCCGTGGCTCAGCAGCAGCGAACACACCTCCACCCGGTTCTTGGACGCCGCCTCGTGGAGAGGAGTGAACTGCCACAAGTCCATGGCGTTCACACAGGCTCCGTGCTGCAGAGACAAACAGACACCAGCATCAGTTTAAGATCAGCTGCTCAGCTCCATGAAGGCGGTCCAACTGGACCATGGGAACCGGTTCTGATGGTTGGTTGTTTCTTTCTAAAGGATAACTTTTGTTTGTGAGTCAAACATAATCCTTCAACACTTTTAATTAAACAGAAACATCGACTTTATCAGACGCCGAGAGTTTTCAGTCTGCTGCTGCCTCGATGTTAGTTTGTGTCACTTCTCTCACTGTCCGATGGAAACAGTGACAGAATGACGTGTGGTGGCTTTGAACGCAACGATAGAATCTTACTCTACTACTCCGTCCATCTCCGTCAGGTTCTCAGACAGGTATAATAACAAATCTTATAGTTGAGAAGTGAAACTGTTGCGTCTTACCTTGAGCAGAAGCTCGGTGACCTCAAAGTGGCCGTAGGAGCAGGCGTTGTGAAGAGGAACCAGACCGCTGCAGAGACGAGACACTCGAGTTAGAAACAATAAGACTGAGAGACAGACAGGACTCCTCTGAGAGACAGACAGGACTCCTCTGAGAGACAGACAGGACTCCTCTGAGCGTCTCACCCTTTGTCCTTGGCGTGAACGTCGGCTCCGTGCTGGAGGAGCAGCTGAACGATGCGGACTCGGTTGTATCCGGCAGCCAGGTGCAGCGGCGTGGACTGTAAAGAGACGAGAGCCGGTTAGCGCGGACGCTGACGGCCTTTGGCTGGATGAAGGTGCTGCCTTCGATGGAGCAAGCGGCTGATTAGGGCCAGAAGCAATGTGCTACGGCAGGCTATGCTCTGTGAGTTGCAGATGGATGGCGGATACGATGATGCAAGGTCAATAAGAGTTGTCGATGTTGTGCAACCTCGTCACTCGGCTACCTCGACAGAGAAAGATTCTCCCTACGTCTCAAAGTTTTCTGTGGTTAGATGAATCTCTGCGAGGGGAGTACGGCTGGGAGGTGGTAGCTGCTTTCTGGGTTTGTAACGGCCGTTCAGAAATCATAACAAGTTTATCGGTGACCTAAGAAAAGCTAAACCTGCAGTGACGAAAGAAAAAAAAGCGGATTCAGTGGATAAAATGCGATCAAAGCCCAACCGTAACACGAAGCAAAGAAGCTTGGAGAAGCAGCCGAGCGAGCGGTTAGGGGTCGGATCAAACGTCAGCAAAGAAAAAGAAAAGTTAGTCTGAGCAAAGCTGCAAATCAAACGGAGCAGACGCTTTTCTCTGTCCAGCAAATACATAAATCTGCTCTAACTCAGGAGAAACTTCAAATTATAATTTAAAAAAAGTCACTTTTCATGCAGTGAGGTTCAAATTTAACATTCTCATCAAGCCACGGTGCAAAAAATCTGAATCATTCAGTGACACGAGACGCCAGACGGCACGAAAACATGGAGTCCATTCACAGTGCAGCTGATCCAACATGAACGACGAGACACAGAGGAGCAGGAGGAGGAGGAGGAGGAGCAGGCCTTCAGGCATGCATGAGTGATCATCATCCAAATCAATGAGTTAATTAATGAGTAAATTAAAAATCAAGTCTGAGTGAAGAGTGATTCAGAGTGGGAGTGTGCAAGGAGAGGACAGACGCCGAGGAAAGCAGGAAGTGAACACTGTGAGCGCCTTCAAATCCGAAAACAAAAAAGATGAGTCGTCACCATGACACCCAGCCCGACACACACACACACACACGCACACACACACACACACACACACACACACACACACACACACAGGGTGTGATGAGTGACCCGTACACCCAGGTCCACGATGTGCAATTAACAGGTGACAGCCAGCTTATTGGTCAAAATAAAAACATGGATTAAATCAAATTAAAATCACAACAGTGCATCAATCAAGTGGCCGTTATCAAGGTCAACTTACCAGCATTTTTTGGGATGTTGACTGATCGACAAATGTTGCCAGAGTCACACGGAAAACAAAACGAAACAAAAATTACAAAATGGCAGAATCTGTTCACAGAAATGTTTTTTTTTAAACTCCGAAACTCAGAGAAACATCAAACGCAGGTCAGAAAAAATCACGATTTGATCCGTCAGACATGATGTGAGGGGACAGGAGAGGTTAAGTGTGACTCCTCCTCCTCGGGTCTCCTCCAGGAGGAAGAGGAGGAGGAGGAGGAGGAGGAGGACTGGAGCTGCTGTGGAGGAAAATGTAGTCAGGAGTGAATGAATGAATGTTAGCGACGCTGGATTCGTCAAAATCAAACTTCTTCTGATGGGAAAACACATCTGACCCTACAGTTAAACCAGGGGTCTTCAACCAGTGGTCCACGGCCCTCAGGGGGTCTGCAGAGGTACTGCAGGGGGGCTGTGATGGAGACTGAAGCTGCAGATCACTGAGAAACTCTGCACAGCTCAGGAATAATGATGCATGAAGGTTTGATCAATCATAAACTCATACAGGATAAAAAAAGTTAAATAAAGTCATTCTAAAAGTTATTCCAGGTTTAAACTGTGCTGAGCTAAACTGACGCTAAAACTCTGAAGAGTCAAACTTCCTGCAGACGTCTTAAAAGTCCAGATACATAAACAGGAAACAGCTGATCCAAACATGTTACAGTGACGAAACTGATCCGATGATCCAGAACGTCTCCAACATGTCCCCCCTCTGTCGACCTGCAGCAGCCCACATTAAACTCAAAGCAGTCTCTGGTCCTTGATCGTCCTCACACAGACAGATGTTCCCTCCTCCTGGCTCTGACACCCGTACGCTCAGGACAGTCCAAACTGTTCTTGGTGGAACGTCCTACCAGTTCCTACAGATCAGGGGCGTCCCTCTAAACCTTCAGAGACCTCCTGAAGACCTGCAGCTCTGCAGAGAGGACCTCCTCTGCAACACTACCAACAGCTGGACATGACACATCTGTCCTCTACAGCTGGACGTGACACATCTGTCCTCTACAGCTGGACGTAACACATCTGTCCTCTACAGCTGGACGTAACACATCTGTCCTCTACAACTGGACGTGACACATCTGTCCTCTACAGCTGGACGTGACACATCTGTCCTCTACAGCTGGACGTGACACATCTGTCCCTCTACAACTGGACATGACACATCTGTCCCTCTACAACTGGACATGACACACATCTGTCCTCTACAGCTGGACATGACACATCTGTCCTCTACAGCTGGAAGTGACACATCTGTCCTCTACAGCTGGACGTGACACATCTGTCCTCTACAGCTGGACGTGACACATCTGTCCTCTACAGCTGGACGTGACACATCTGTCCTCTACAGCTGGACGTGACACATCTGTCCTCTACAGCTGGACGTGACACATCTGTCCTCTACAGCTGGACGTGACACATCTGTCCTCTACAGCTGGACGTGACACATCTGTCCTCTACAGCTGGACATGACACATCTGTCCTCTACAGCTGGACGTGACACATCTGTCCTCTACAGCTGGACGTGACACATCTGTCCTCTACAGCTGGAAGTGACACATCTGTCCTCTACAGCTGGAAATGACACATCCGTCCTCTACAGCTGGACATGACACATCTGTCCCTCTACAACTGGACATGACACATCTGTCCCTCTACAACTGGACATGACACACATCTGTCCTCTACAGCTGGACGTGACACATCTGTCCTCTACAGCTGGAAGTGACACATCTGTCCTCTACAGCTGGACGTGACACATCTGTCCTCTACAGCTGGACGTGACACATCTGTCCTCTACAGCTGGACGTGACACATCCGTCCTCTACAGCTGGACATGACACATCCGTCCTCTACAGCTGGACATGACACATCTGTCCTCTCCTCAGTCACAGGACTCTCTGCAGCTGAACGTCTCACTGACTGAAGGACGTCAAATTAAAACCTGGAGCACGAACGAAGTGAAAGACGAGATGATGAAGGTGAAGGACGATGAGACTTTGATTTGTTTGTCTATTTCCTGTTCAAAATCAATTCATCAATGAACATGTGGCATCAAAAAGTTGTTGTAACAGGTGTGTGTGTGTGTGTGTGTGTGTGTGTGTGTGTGTGTGTGTGGTGGCTCATTTACCTTGCGGCCATCGCTGGCGTGGCAGTTGACGTTTAGCGGAGTCAGCAGCGCCATCAGCTTTTCTTCGTTTCCACTCCTGGAATTAAAGGGTTAAAAACACAGCGGGTCATTGAATGTTCAAGGATTTCCAGGATCTGAAGCTCCAGGACTACAGCACAGTACTGAAGCCTTTATTACGTGATGCTTCAAAGACTCGGTGAGTTTATTTTATATGTTTCTAAACAACTTTGATAGTTTTGATGATGATTATTTAATGGAGGGTCAGAGGTCATCAGGTGAGTTAAGGTGGACGTTGCGATCTGACGCAGGAACATCTCAACGAGGTGATCATTAACGAGGTGATCATTAACAAGGTGATCATTAACGAGGTGATCATTAACAAGGTGATCACCGGAACTAAACTTTTATTTCATTAATCTTCTTCTTCTCCTTCCGTCTTTTCCCTTCTTTGGTCACCACATTGAATCAGCTGCCTCCATCTCACTCCGTCTCCTGCATCCTCTTCTCTCTCACCAGCTTCCTTCATGTCCTCTCACTGCATCCATAAACCTCCTCTTTGCTCCTCCTCTAGGCCTCCTCCTGTCTGGCAGTTCAAAACTCAGCATCCTTCTACCAAGATATTCACTCTCTCTCTCTGGACATGAACCGTCTCAGTCTGGCCTCTCTGACTTTATCTCCAGAACCTCTAACATGTGCTGTCTCTGATGGACTCATTCCTGATCCTGAACCTCAGCATCTTCATCTCTGCTGCCTCCAGCTCTGCCTCCTGTCTTTTCGTAACGTTGTTTTAAATGAATTTTTTCATTAGTCGACGTCTGAAAACAGTTTAAAGAATAAAACAATGAACAGAAATGAATCAGCTGTTTGTCTGTGTGTGATGAACGCTGACACTCACCTCGCTGCTTCAAGAAGTTCGTCCTTCTTATATTCACCTGGACGGAAACAAACATGCAGATCAGAGAAGCACAGACATTGGTGAGCTGCTGCTTCATGTTTGTTTCAGGTGGAGGTGTTGAAGATGAATGAGCACAGACAACCTCGGAGCTGTGCACAAACATCATCAGTGACTGTGTCAGGTGGTTTAGGACTAACTGAGTGTGGGAGACACTGACCGGTGAGGACAGCCTTGGCTGAGGGGTCTGCAAGGTCCAACGCCGATTTGCCGTCAGTGTTGCGGATGTTTGGATCGGCGCCGTGTTGGAGTAACACTGAGAGGACAAACACTCGTCAGAGCTCTGAATCCAGACCGGGCACAGACCTGCAGAGCACGGAGAGCCTTACCGATACAAACGTCGATCTTTCCCTTGATGGCCGCCTCGTGTAACGGCGTGTAGTTCCAGTTGTCTCTGGCGTTGGGGTCGGCGCCCTGACACAGGAGGAGGCTGACGACTTCTGCGTGTCCGAAGGAGCAGGCGTTGTGCAGGGGGATGAGTCCGCCATCGTCCCGGGCGTGGACGTTTGCCCCCGTCTGCAGGAGGTGCTCCACCACATCCTTCCTGCCAAAACCTGAAAGACAATAAAACTAATGAATGTTCCGAACAGGGAATAAGAATAAAGACAGGACGAGGCACTGCAGAGAATCTGTTTCTACTCTGCAGGTCAGACTGAATAAACAGATCGAGTCTCAGAGTTCAGATCAGTTCAGACCGTGGACGTCTGACCGCTCTGAGCGTCTGGTCGCTGAATGCAGCGTGACGTCAGGATGTGTTTTTATCCAAACGTTGGACCTGAACCGACCTCTCCACCACATGTTGGACGTTACACGCCTGCAGCCAAAAAGCACGTCGTCCACTCAAACGATGGAAAACCTGTGTGCAGGCTCCCTCCGTTTTCCAAAATAACATCGTGCACATCGAGCATCGTTTTCAAAAAAGTTTTCGTTTACATCAACCCGCATGAATACGCCATGGAGCGCCATCATAACCACGCCAAGCCTCTGGGCGGATCATCAGCATAGCGAAACGTAAACACTGGTCGCACTTTTGGCATCAGCTGCCTGAAACTCTGTTTATCTCAATTTACACGCAAAAGCAAAACCGTAGTTTTCCAGAATCTCTAGCCGGAGTTTTTAGAAAGATTTGTTTTCAGAGGCGAGTTCAGCGTCTGCGTGTAAAAGATACAAAGGCACAAATGTTTTTAAAAATACCTGTGCACGTGTAAACGGGGCCTTAGTTTTTATCCCCTGTGCTTTTTCACTTTACAGGTTTTATTTATTTAATCGTTGCCGTTTTTAATCTTTCTTGTTTTGGTTTTAATCTTTTTGCAGCTGTTCTTAAATTGTGTTTTTTTTACCTCAAAAGTTTTAACGGACTTTGTTTTATATTTGTTTTTCTGTTGCTTAAAAAACTGTTCACTGTCTTTGTTCTGCTGTGTGAAGCGTCTCTGCATGAAACGTGACACAATAAATAAATAAATAAAGTTTTATACAGTGTGAGAAACACACCATCATCATCATCTTCAGACTTCCCCAGTCCAGGAAATCTTTCTATATTTGCATATTTATTTTGTTTGTTTCTTTTACAGTTGCTGTATTTTTCTTTTAAAGTATTTTATATTTCATATTTCTCACATACATTCTCTGTGTGGCAGCGCTGACTTGAAGAGTTTATTATTATTATTATTACTACTACCATCCTTCAGTTTATCATAAATACTTAAAATAAAATAATAAATTCAAACAGACGCTGATCAGGAAGGTGATCAATAACTAATCTGAAGAGTAACGAGTAACTAGAGCCGTTACACAGAAGTAGTGGAGTATAAAGTTCAGTATTTACCTCTGAGATGAAGTACAACATGTAAATACTACAAAAAGTACTTCCTGGCGTGTAGTACTCTGTAGTACTCAGAGTACAGCAGTTACTAATGTCACCTGTTTCAGTTTTTACTGATTTTAAACATGAAACAACATTTTTCTCTGGAGCTGCTAGCCTAGCCTAGCCTAGCCTAGCATAGCCACAGGCCGTGTTACGCTGCGTCTGTTTTGTGGTTAAATTAGCTGATTAGCATCACAATGCTAACGTGATAAAGTGCAGTTAGAGTTAAAACAGACAGACAGGTGAGCAGGTGACAGGTGAGCAGGTGGAAAACAACAACAAGTAGCCAGCTAGCTGTCGTCGTATGTTAGATAATGATAGCTTAGCCTAGCCTAGCTTAGCTCGTTACCTGCAGCGAAGTGCAGCGGGGTAGACTTCCGTCCGGCCATGTCCTTCGCGTTGACGTTCACCGAGTCGACGAGCCTCTTCACCCGCGACACGTCTCCGTTACGACAGGCCTCGAACAGCTCCCTGAACGCGCCCCCGATGCCGCTGCTGCCGTCGGTGGGGCTGGCGGCTCCGGATCCGGGGCTGGAGACGCTGCTGCTTCCCCCGCCGGAGGTTGTCGTGGTGAAGCTCGCACTGCTTGCCAGGACCGGGGCGGGTAGGTCCGGGGAGGCCGGAGCCATGTCGATCCCCCCGCTGCATTCTCTCTCGCCCTCCGGAGGTCCGACAGCCGAGGTGAGCAGAGCCATCGGCGGGGAGGCCGGAGGAGCGGCCGACAGAGAGCCGTTCCTCGGCGGAGACTGCAAAGTGTTCTGCTGCTGAGAGGAGCGACGAGGCACCGCCATTACAGCAGCACAGCTCCGAGCGACAATAGAAGAGCTGCTCCTCCTTTCCGGTGAAAGTGCTCCCGTTTCCGGTCAGCTGTTTACACTCAACGGAGGCAAACAGACCCGAGCAAGCTCAGGAGAGCTGAGGAGAGCTCCTCTAGTCTCCTTTAGAGCTCCTCTAGTCCGCTTTAGAGCTCATCTGGTCTGCTTTAGAGCTCCTCTAGTCTGCTTTAGAGCTCCTCTAGTCTCCTTTAGAGCTCCTCTAGTCCGCTTTAGAGCTCCTCTAGTCCGCTTTAGAGCTCTAGTCCGCTTTAGAGCTCATCTGGTCTGCTTTAGAGCTCCTCTAGTCTGCTTTAGAGCTCATCTGGTCTGCTTTAGAGCTCCTCTAGTCCGCTTTAGAGCTCCTCTGGTCTGCTTTAGAGCTCCTCTAGTCCGCATTAGAGCTCCTCTAGTCTGCTTTAGAGCTCCTCTAGTCCGCTTTAGAGCTCCTCTGGTCTGCTTTAGAGCTCTAGTCCGCTTTAGAGCTCCTCTGGTCTGCTTTAGAGCTCCTCTAGTCTGCTTTAGAGCTCCTCTAGTCTGCTTTAGAGCTCTAGTCCGCTTTAGAGCTCCTATAGTCCGCATTAGAGCTCCTCTAGTCTGCTTTAGAGCTCCTCTGGTCCGCTTTAGAGCTCCTCTGGTCCGCTTTAGAGCTCCTCTAGTCCGCTTTAGAGCTCTAGTCCGCTTTAGAGCTCCTATAGTCCGCATTAGAGCTCCTCTAGTCTGCTTTAGAGCGCCTCTAGTCCGCTTTAGAGCTCCTCTAGTCCGCTTTAGAGCTCCTATAGTCCGCATTAGAGCTCCTCTAGTCTGCTTTAGAGCTCCTCTAGTCCGCTTTAGAGCTCCTCTAGTCCGCTTTAGAGCTCCTCTGGTCCGCTTTAGAGCTCCTCTAGTCCGCTTTAGAGCTCCTCTGGTCCGCTTTAGAGCTCCTCTAGTCTCCTTTAGAGCTCCTCTGGTCTGCTTTAGGGCTCCTCTAGTCCGCTTTAGGGCTCCTCTAGTCTGCTTTAGAGCTCCTCTGGTCTCCTTTAGAGCTCCTCCGGTCTCCCTTAGAGCTCCTCTAGTCTCCTTTCGAGCTCCTCTAGTCTCCTTTCGAACTCCTCTAGTCCGCTTTAGAGCTCCTCTAGTCTCCTTTAGAGTTCCTCTAGTCCGCTTTAGAGCTCCTCTAGTCTCCTTTAGAGTTCCTCTAGTCCCCTTTAGAGCTCCTCTAGTCTCCCTTAGAGCTCCTCTAGTCTGCTTTAGAGCTCCTCTAGTCTCCATTAGAGCTCCTCTAGTCTCCTTTAGAGCTCCTCTTGTCTGCTTTAGAGCACCTCGTCTCCCTAAGAGCTCTTATAGTCTCCTTTAGAGCTCCCCTAGTCTGCTTTAGAGCTCCTCTAGTCTCCATTAGAGCTCCTCTAGTCTCCATTAGAGCTCCTCTAGTCAGCTTTAGAGCTCCTCTAGTCCGCTTTAGAGCTCCTCTAGTCTGCTTTTGAGCTCCTCTAGTCTCCTTCAGAGCTCCTCTACTCTTCTTTGGAGCTCCTCTAGTCTGCTTTTGAGCTCCTCTAGTCTCCTTTAGAGCTCCTTAGGAGGCCAAGCTTCATGCATATATTAACCTGCACATTATAATTTATTTATTTATGCACTGTTTACATTTAGTCTGTTGAACATAGATGTGTATATACTGTCATATCCATCTACCTCATGTACAGAACACAACCATATTTATTCCACCACCTGCACCATCATCTGTCCTTTCCCTCTCGGACAGACGTGCAATAGATGTCACGTGTACAGAACAAACCAACACAAACATATTGTACAATTACAATGAATAGATGATTAAATGAATGAATGAATGATAAATGATAAAATGATTACAGTAGCAGTGGAACCTGTGATGGACACAGATGCACAGCAGCAGCTATATATATTATACACATACAGTAGTGTAGAAGTAACCATCTTTGTGCATTCAATATCAATAAAAATAATTTGTTTGTCCAAACACAACAGTGAAATGAATGCAGTCATTTTGAGTTCATTAGTACTATTTCATAAATCGTATTACTTCCTTCACATTAAGTTTGTTTTCTGTGTGACTGAAATGCAGAAGTGGCTTCAATATTTTTTGAGTGTGTCTGTGATCTTCAGGCCGTGCAGACAGCAGTGCATCAGAAACACAGACAGGATTTCCTGCATGGGCTGAGGAACACCTCCAGAAACCATCAAACACACTTCAACTCTGCATCCACTAATGGCAGCTCCAACATTTAAGATGGACTGAGGTGATCTGAAAAACTGTCCTGGGGTCTGATGAGATGACATCAGTGTATCAGTGATGTTTGATGGAGGACAGATCCACGACGATCCACTGCACCTCTTGTGTGGTGACAGTGTTTTGTCCAGCAGGTGGCGCTCTAACATGAAGCACATTCTTCTTGTTGTGATGTGAAGTGTAAGTTTGGACTTGTTGCCTGCTTTGAAGTGTCAGCTGTAAAGATGAGTGAATCCGTCTGAACACACAGAAAGTTAGTGAAGGGAAACTACAGCAGCTCTGTTTGCTTCTTTCAAATCATCTTTGTGAAGAGGAAGACTCAGACAGAGTTAGAGGAAACATGTGAACTCATGTTGGAGCATCCAGATACCACAGGACATCTGACAGAGGAGACATGCAGCCTGAGAAACAGATCAGAGTGTTTAGACTAGAGTCAGCATGTAAACAGGCAAACTGCAAGCACGCACACGCACACACACACACACACGCACACACACACGCACACACACGCACACACACACACACACACACACACACAATCATCCACTAGATGGCGCTAGAGAACCCTGTGTATGTGTCAGACATGTTGTGATGTGTTGTCTTCCTCTTCTCTCTGTTACTTTCGTTTCTGACTGTGGCGCATGAATAAATTCAGAGGGTGAGTAAAACTGTAGAGAAATCGATGAGCAGACATTAAAGTCAAAGTTTGATCTGGGTATTGTTGATGGCTCAGTACAGTGAACAGTGTGGCTTTACTTTCTACACTTTAATGCTGTAGTAAGTCGGTTCTGAGCCGACGAGTTAACAGACCATGTTAGCTGGAATAGAGACAGCCACCGACAGTCTGAGAGCAAACGGAGGATTTTCTGTGTTTCCATGGGAACAGAGAGTTCCTGATATGTTTTTAAATGTGTAATCTGAAATGAAGATTTACTGACTGATGATTTACTGACTGGAACAAATGTCTGTGTCAACATTAAAGCTCAAGTGAAATATGAAGAGTCCATTTTAGAGACCATGACAGGAGGAAGTAGAGCTGGGAAGCCAATAATAACTTTCATCCACAGACATGGACATAGTGTCCGTGACGACCTGTTGTAAATAATTAAATCAACTGAATAATAAGATAGATGGATAAACAAGTGTTAGCACACCTGCAGTGTGTGGAGAAATAATCAGGCTTTGTTGGACTCATGGACTTTATGTAACAACGTATCTGTCTTTGTTAATGACTTAAAGTTTGATAGAGACAGTTTCTAACAACGTGTTAAGCTGTAGTTACATTCTTACAGTCTTACAGCTACTACCGGCCCTTTGAGGGCAACATGATGCTGATGTGGCCCTCTGTGGAAATGAGTCTGACCCTCCAGCTCTAACATGAGGCAGCATGATGAAGAACGTTCACACCAAGATCTCTTAAGATGAGATGCAGCCTATGATGACTGGGGTGGAGGTCTCTGACTGCACCAGCTGCTTTGTTTCCTGATGTTGAGCTGTAGCTAGTTTCTGTTTAACATGAACATTTTATGATATTCTCTCTGCAGGTTTTTAAACAGCAGTCAGTCTCCAGCACAGTGACATCATGGCCTCATCATCTACTGCATCTGGTAAAACTTTATTAGTCTGGTTACACACTGTGTGCTCTCACTGTCACCATATTACACAAAGTATTTTAAATTCACATTGTGTTAATAACCTGTGTACTGTAATTTAGATTTAGAGAGAAACTGTCTGTCTGTCTGTCTGTCTGTCTGTCTGTCTGTCTCTCATGTATAATGGTGTTGGTTCAGGCAGAGTAGATAATAATTGTATCAGTTTATTAAGGCTGTGAAAATGTTCATGCTGGTTGTGAACACCAACAATCACTGTAATGAGCAGGTTTATTACAGATTACATGTGAATGAAAGAATCAATCAACATCCATGTTTTATGTCTCCTTACAGGGTTATGGGACATGCCTAGGAGGACGCTGTCTTCCAGTAAGTCAAAGTGAACTGAGTGAGAAATGTTGTCGTCTATATTAACATCTATAATTTCAGTGTTTTGTAGGTGGTGGGTACAAACTCACATTTGATTAGATTTTTATTTGTGAGTAAGTTAATAATGGATGACAGAATCTGTGAAGTCCACCTTAAAACTGTTGGGAGGTTCTGAGTGACTTTGAGATGTGAAGTTTTTTTTGTGTGTGTTTTCTGTGTCACTGTGTTTTCCATGAGATGGTCAGGTGACTTTATTTCATTGATTTGTGTCTTCACTAAGTCAAATTTGGTTCATCATTGGATTGTTGCACTGAGTTATCAGACATGGGATCAGGGTCATGGCTGAGCCTCGGTACACCGTGGAGCAGGTTCTCCTGGCTGTAGGAGAACAGGTCGGTCTTGATAACATCACATACGGTTCTCGGATGAGTAAGGCCGTCGTGGCTTTTCTCAGAGAGGAGCGTCTGCTGCATGTGTTGGTGCAGAGAGGCCTGGTGTTACCTGGCGGTACCTGTCTCACCATTGTTGGTGCCTTCAACTTGAATCACCGTGTCAGGGGTACCCGCCTTCATCCTGAATGTTTGCCAGCAGGTTTCTCTGCAGCGTTACTTATGGCAGTATGAAGTGATTGGAGTGTGGTGATGGCCATGGAGCCTCTCCTAAACCACCTCAGACAAAGCCTTCCAGGGCTGACCTTTGTAGAAGATAGAAAACAACTGATTCACTTCTTCTGGAGAGGATACCATTGGACTAGATTGGCTGTGCTGTTTTACCTGTGTCAGAGGGGGGACAGGGAGTAGTTTAGAACAATCAACATCCACATTTTGTGTCTCCTTATAGTGCTATTTGGACCAGTCATGACAAGCAGCAGCAACGATGGATGGCTGCCACCTAACAGTAAGTAAAAGTGAACTGAGTGAGAAATGTTGTCGTCTATATGAACATCTATAATTTCAGTGTTTTGTAGGTGGTGGGTACAAACTCACATTTGATTAGATTTTTATTTGTGAGCTCACTGCTGAATTTGAAAGTTTCAAGTTAATAATGGATGACAGAATCTGTGAAGTCCACCTTAAAGAAGCTGTGACTTCCTGACTGGTTGTTAAAACAATTTGATTCTGTTCAACATGGATAAAGTCTACACTGACTGTGTTCACTGATTCACTGTTTTCTGATTTTCAGCGGATGAGATGAGGAAGATAATGATGAGGCGTGAAAGGATCCAGCATCTTGAACGTGAGTAAAGTGATGTCAGGCCGGGACTCAATGAGGACTCAGATGCAGAGTTTGGCAGACAGCTGTTTTATTCAGGTCAACAATATCCTTGA
This sequence comes from Collichthys lucidus, assembly GCA_004119915.2. Classification (NCBI taxonomy): domain Eukaryota; kingdom Metazoa; phylum Chordata; class Actinopteri; family Sciaenidae; genus Collichthys; species Collichthys lucidus. The sequence goes on from CM014088.1 coordinate 35,257,647, forward strand.
CTGAGTGAGGCTGATGAAAAAGGCCTCAACTAGAGGAAACAAAAAATCACTCCAAAAGGAGGAAAAAAACTCTAAACTTCTCTTATTAAAGATTAACAAAATAATCAAAATCACTCTCAACGAGGAAAAACATAAGGCTATGAAACATTAACTTAAGGCTAGAGTTGCACGATACCCACGGTATACACGGTACCCCGCGGTACCAAATCATACCCGTCGCTACTATACTAGAAATTTTACACGACTGTACTACCGTGGATTACTATATTACCGGTGCCAGTCTCCGCTACATAGCGGCCGCCTCTGCCCTCCTCCCGGCTTCTCACTGCATGCTACTCACTCGTAAACAAACATGGCATGTGCTGCAACCGAACTACACAGCTGCTGAATGATTGGCTGTTTGTCTGTTACTGGTGACGTCCAGGGATGTGATAGGCTGTTGCACGCTGGGTCCGCCCGTCTGTTAGCTGATTGGCTGTTCGTGTGTTTCTGCCGGCAAGCATGAACTCCATGAAGACAGCTCCGCTTCGATAGAAACTCGCTTCAAAACAAACAACAAGCTAAAGTTCTGTCTCGCCCAGACACGAGACAACACACTCACCGTGGCAGAAGCACCGGGCCCGAGCAGCGAGTCTGCCGTGGCGTCTTTGTCGGTGGCAACACTAATTTTGCTTAAAAACAAACGTTGTTGTTTCAGACTAACTTGTACAAATACATTGCAGTTTATAAAGATAATAATAATTAAAAAAAGGCTGCAGTATCGCGGTAATACCCGGAACCGCGATACTTTGTCTGGTATAGTATCGTGGTTACTCATTTTAGTATCGTGACAACTCTACTTAAGGCGCTCAAAAACAAGGCTGAAAACACACTAGGCTAAATACAAAGAAACAAAAGGGCTACACTAGGAAGTACAACAAAAAATCACTCTTGTGAGGTAGAAAACAAAAGAACACTAGAGAAAAGATGCTGTGACTGTGGGCTATGAAAAAGGGCTTTGGTGAACGCTACAGGAGACGAAACACTTCAGCACAGGACAAAGGAAGATGCAGACAATATATACACAGGGTGATGGGGAACAGGTGGAAACAATCAGACCGGTGACACATGAGGAAGGGCAAGTGACCTGAAACGAGAGGACAGGTAAATATTAAAATAAAACAGGAAATGACGAGACATAACAAAAACTTAACTTGACCTTACCGTGGTGTGACAAGTGAATGAATATGAAGAGACAAAGAATGAAGAAAGAACAAAAAGAAACAAAGAGACAAAAACAGCAAAGAAAGTCAACGACAGAAGAAAGAACAAGAACTTGAACATTTGGAGAAAAACAGACGACAACAGTTCTTTAGATTTAGAGAGAAACTGTCTGTCTGTCTGTCTGTCTGTCTGTCTGTCTGTCTGTCTGTCTGTCTGTCTGTCTGTCTCTCATGTATAATGGTGTTGGTTCAGGCAGAGTAGATAATAATTGTATCAGTTTATTAAGGCTGTGAAAATGTTCATGCTGGTTGTGAACACCAACAATCACTGTAATGAGCAGGTTTATTACAGATTACATGTGAATGAAAGAATCAATCAACATCCACATTTTATGTCTCCATACAGAGTTCATGTTTGAGGAGCCACCTAACAGTAAGTTATCCAGAAGAAACTGATTCACTTGTTCTGGAGAGGATACCATTGGACTAGATTGGCTGTGCTGTTTTACCTGTGTCAGAGGGGGGACAGGGAGTAGTTTAGAATAATCAACATCCACATTTTGTGTCTCCTTATAGTGCTATTTGGACCAGTCATGACAAGCAGCAGCAACAGTGGAGGACGGCCATCTTTCCGTAAGTAAAAGTGAACTGAGTGAGAAATGTTGTCGTCTATATGAACATCTATAAATTTGGTTCAGGCAGAGTAGATAATAGATGTATCAGTTTATTAAGGCTGTGAAAATGTTGATGCTGGTTGTGAACACCAACAATCACTGTAATGAGCAGGTTTATTACAGATTACATGTGAATGAAAGAATCAGTCAACATCCACATTTTATGTCTCCATACAGAGCTACAGAGACTTGAGGACTCCCTGCATGATCTCAGTAAGTCAAAGTGAACTGAGTGAGAAATGTTGTCGTCTATATGAACATCTATAATTTCAGTGTTTTGTAGGTGGTGGGTACAAACTCACATTTGATTAGATTTTTATTTGTGAGCTCACTGCTGAATTTGAAAGTTTCAAGTTAATAATGGATGACAGAATCTGTGAAGTCCACCTTAAAGAAGCTGTGACTTCCTGACTGGTTGTTAAAACAATTTGATTCTGTTCAACATGGATAAAGTCTACACTGACTGTGTTCACTGATTCACTGTTTTCTGTTTTTCAGGGGATCAGAGGAGGATGATGATGATGATTACCCAGAAACATAAAGGTGAGTAAAGTGAATGAATATGAAGAGACAAAGAATGAAGAAAGAACAAAAAGAAACAAAGAGACAAAAACAGCAAAGAAAGTCAACGACAGAAGAAAGAACAAGAACTTGAACATTTGGAGAAAAACAGACGACAACAGTTCTTTAGATTTAGAGAGAAACTGTCTGTCTGTCTGTCTGTCTGTCTGTCTGTCTGTCTGTCTGTCTGTCTGTCTGTCTGTCTGACTGTCTGTCTCTCATGTATAATGGTGTTGGTTCAGGCAGAGTAGATAATAATTGTATCAGTTTATTAAGGCTGTGAAAATGTTGATGCTGGTTGTGAACACCAACAATCACTGTAATGAGCAGGTTTATTACAGATTACATGTGAATGAAAGAATCAATCAACATCCACATTTTATGTCTCCATACAGGGTTCATGTTTGAGGAGCCACCTAACAGTAAGTTATCCAGAAGAAACTGATTCACTTGTTCTGGAGAGGATACCATTGGACTAGATTGGCTGTGCTGTTTTACCTGTGTCAGAGGGGGGACAGGGAGTAGTTTAGAATAATCAACATCCACATTTTGTGTCTCCTTATAGTGCTATTTGGACCAGTCATGACAAGCAGCAGCAACGATGGATGGCTGCCACCTGACAGTAAGTCAAAGTGAACTGAGTGAGAAATGTTGTCGTCTATATGAACATCTATAATTTCAGTGTTTTGTAGGTGGTGGGTACAAACTCACATTTGATTAGATTTTTATTTGTGAGCTCACTGCTGAATTTGAAAGTTTCAAGTTAATAATGGATGACAGAATCTGTGAAGTCCACCTTAAAGAAGCTGTGACTTCCTGACTGGTTGTTAAAACAATTTGATTCTGTTCAACATGGATGAAGTCTACACTGACTGTGTTCACTGATTCACTGTTTTCTGTTTCCAGTGGATGAGATGAGGAAGATGCGTGAAAGGAAGCAGCAGCAGAAAGGTGAGTAAAGTGAATGAATATGAAAGAGACAAAGAATGAAGAAAGAACAAAAAGAAACAAAGAGACAAAAACAGCAAAGAAAGTCAACGACAGAAGAAAGAACAAGAACTTGAACATTTGGAGAAAAACAGACGACAACAGTTCTTTAGATTTAGAGAGAAACTGTCTGTCTGTCTGTCTGTCTGTCTGTCTGTCTGTCTGTCTGTCTGTCTGTCTCTCATGTATAATGGTGTTGGTTCAGGCAGAGTAGATAATAATTGTATCTAGGGATGCAAATTATCAATTAATTCATTAATGGTTAGTTGATTGGCCTTATCGGTCGATTAACGATTAACTGATAAGCGTCTTTTTTCCTGAGAACATAGATTTCCCACGGTGTCTTTTAACATAAAGCAAAATATTGCTTATATACTGAATACAAAAATGCATGTTATATTCCTCAACCAATGTTTTATTGTACCAGTGGGGATATGGTACAGATATGGCATTTAACCAAAATAAATTCTGCACAGAAAATTGAAATACATGAAAAAAAAATAATTGTGCACTGGCTCACCTGTTGCCTGTGAAACATTAAGCAACATGCTATAGCCTGCACAGTATTAATTCAGGTTTATTACAGATTACATGTGAATGAAAGAATTAGTCAACATCCATGTTTTATGTCTCCATACAGAGTTCATGTTTGAGGAGCCACCTAACAGTAAGTTATCCAGAAGAAACTGATTCACTTGTTCTGGAGAGGATACCATTGGACTAGATTGGCTGTGCTGTTTTACCTGTGTCAGAGGGGGGACAGGGAGTAGTTTAGAATAATCAACATCCACATTTTGTGTCTCCTTATAGTGCTATTTGGACCAGTCATGACAAGCAGCAGCAACGATGGATGGCTGCCACCTAACAGTAAGTCAAAGTGAACTGAGTGAGAAATGTTGTCGTCTATATGAACATCTATAATTTCAGTGTTTTGTAGGTGGTGGGTACAAACTCACATTTGATTAGATTTTTATTTGTGAGCTCACTGCTGAATTTGAAAGTTTCAAGTTAATAATGGATGACAGAATCTGTGAAGTCCACCTTAAAGAAGCTGTGACTTCCTGACTGGTTGTTAAAACAATTTGATTCTGTTCAACATGGATGAAGTCTACACTGACTGTGTTCACTGATTCAATGTTTTCTGATTTTCAGGGGGTGATGAGGATGATGAAGGTGAGTAAAGTGAATGAATATGAAGAGACAAAGAATGAAGAAAGAACAAAAAGAAACAAAGAGACAAAAACAGCAAAGAAAGTCAACGACAGAAGAAAGAACAAGAACTTGAACATTTGGAGAAAAACAGACGACAACAGTTCTTTAGATTTAGAGAGAAACTGTCTGTCTGTCTGTCTGTCTGTCTGTCTGTCTGTCTGTCTGTCATGTATAATGGTGTTGGTTCAGGCAGAGTAGATAATAATTGTATCAGTTTATTAAGGCTGTGAAAATGTTGATGCTGGTTGTGAACACCAACAATCACTGTAATGAGCAGGTTTATTACAGATTACATGTGAATGAAAGAATCAATCAACATCCATGTTTTATGTCTCCATACAGGGTTCATGTTTGAGGAGCTGCCAGCTGACAGTAAGTCAAAGTGAACTGAGTGAGAAATGTTGTCGTCTATATTAACATCTAGAATTTCAGTGTTTTGTAGGTGGTGGGTACAAACTCACATTTGATTAGATTTTTATTTGTGAGCTCACTGCTGAATTTGAAAGTTTCAAGTTAATAATGGATGACAGAATCTGTGAAGTCCACCTTAAAGAAGCTGTGACTTCCTGACTGGTTGTTAAAACAATTTGATTCTGTTCAACATGGATGAAGTCTACACTTCAGTTCAGTTCAGTTCAGAGCTATATTGTCCCTCCAGGGGAAATTTGATTTGCAGTGGCAATGCAACTTACACAACAAGCAATAAATAGACAAACAGTGACATAGAACAATGACGCAAAGTAAAACAACCAAAAACTTGATTTAAACAATCCTAAATGAAGTTAGAATATAAGTGACAGAAAGCAAAAAGTCTATAAAAGATAAAAAGATAATCAGATGCCACAAGAACAGTGCGATTTAAGAATTGTGCAAATTGATTGCAGGTGGAACAAAGAAGAATTTATACCTTTTTGTTCATGCCCTAGGTAGCATGTATCTCCGTCCAGACGGCAGAGAAATAAATTCCTGCATCAATGGGTGTTCAGGGCGAGACAGGATGGACCGAGCCTTCTGTAGGACTCGTCTGTCAAAGATCTCTGAGAGACAGAGCTGCTGCATGTTTATTATCTTGTTGGCATCTTTTACAATTTTGAGCAGGCAATTTTTGTTTTTAACCAACAGGTTACCATAAAATGAGATCAAGCAGAAAGTTAAAACTGACTCAATAAAAGCTCTATAAAACAAAACCATTAAGGTCTTATCAACATTAAAAGATTTTAGTCTGCGCAGAAAGTTTAATCTCTGTCGGCCCTTTTTACAGATTGCAGAAGTATTTAGGTCATGTGTCAAGTTTTTATCAATTATTGTCCCCAAATATTTATAAGAATCCACCATCTCCACTGTTGTACCCTTGATGATGGTTGGGTAGGCTGTATGTGGAGTTTTCCTAAAATCAATGACCATGTCCTCAACTTGAGGTAATGGCTGTCACACCACTCCACAAAGTCAGTCATAACTGGCCCGTGGTCAACCTCTCCATCATGGAGTAAACTGACTAGGACTGTGTCGTCAGCAAATTTTAAGAAATGCCTGTCAGTGTGTTGACTCCTACAGTCATTTGTATATAAAATAAACAATAAAGGGGACAGGACACACCCCTGTGGAGAACCTGTAGATGTCATTTTCTTTTGGGATTAGACATTATTAACCCTAACTGACTGAGGCCTACCTATTAAAAAGTCAGTGAGCCATTTCACCATTCTAATATCAAGACTAAAAAAGGACACTAATTTGCGGTGTAAGATGAGTGGCTGAATTGTATTAAAAGCTCACTCAGGGTGTTGGTGAGTAAAGTGAATGAATATGAAGAGACAAAGAATGAAGAAAGAACAAAAAGAAACAAAGAGACAAAAACAGCAAAGAAAGTCAACGACAGAAGAAAGAACAAGAACTTGAACATTTGGAGAAAAACAGACAACAGTTCTTTAGATTTAGATTTAGTTGGAGGCTCATGCTGTCTCTCTGTCTCACATTTTGTGTTTCTATACAGAGTTCAGTTTGAGGCTCCACGGCAGCAGCAGCTATGAACTGCTGCCACCTAACAGTAAGTAAAAGTGAACTGAGTGAGAAATGTTGTCGTCTATATGAACATCTATAATTTCAGTGTTTTGTAGGTGGTGGGTACAAACTCACATTTGATTAGATTTTTATTTGTGAGCTCACTGCTGAATTTGAAAGTTTCAAGTTAATAATGGATGACAGAATCTGTGAAGTCCACCTTAAAGAAGCTGTGACTTCCTGACTGGTTGTTAAAACAATTTGATTCTGTTCAACATGGATGAAGTCTACACTGACTGTGTTCACTGATTCACTGTTTTCTGTTTCCAGTGTGACCATGGCTGATCCCCGAGGCATTTCAGTCGGGTACTTCACACTTGGAGGGTTCTGGACATATGTCTTCTGTACCCTTTTATCTCATTTGAGCTTTTTTCTCTGCAATAGACCTTTTTTTACAACTTCCGTATTTTGCACCGGAAATACACATTTGCTGTGGAAACCTATTTCCTCCCCGGTATGCCGGTGACCAGGTAAACAAGAAAAATGGCGCAAGCATCTAGCAAAAGTTGTTGTAGTGTAAACAAAGAGTTCCTGCATGTAATGACTATGTTAGATTTTCAGATTAGATTGAAAATAGAATGATAACGTCTCTATACTTAATATACTTATATCCACTCTGTAACTAGCTGTGCAGAATCTCAGCAGAAAGGGCTGCAACGGCAGTAAGAGGCACAGAGTACGTATGCACTCAATGGTCAAACCTCTAACTTGTGAGGCTCCTCGTTTTTCCGCTGCGACAGGTAGCATCTAGCCCTTACAAAAACCTGCCTGTCTACTACATTTGATACTATGACAAGCAAACACACGGACATAAACACAGAGATTGGCAAAAATGTTATGATGACAGCATTTGGTTAACGTTAACATTACGCTACTGTCGCAAGCTGCTACACACAAGACGTTCACTTGAAAAAAAGGCAGACAGTGAATAGTATTGTTTGTAACATCACGACCACGACTGTTATATTGCTTCTAAAAATACAACCTATATATTACAATATTATATTCATACAACCTATAGCCCTAGGTCTAAGTGAACACACAAATCATTTGTTAGCCTCAGTGCTCTCTAACGTTAGCTACGCTACTTACCTTGAAAGTTGTGGACAAACTCTTCGTAGACTTTGTGACGGAGTTTTCCTCAACGATTCGTGTCACGTCGGCAAAGGTGATCTTTGGCACATCCGTGAGGGAAGTTGTATACTGTACACCCTATCCATTTTTAAATTACCCGGCTTTCTGCTGTGTTGACATTAGACAGGAAGTCAAGATTCCCTGCGATTGCGTATTTCCGGTTTCTGTAAAAAAAGGCCTATAAATGACAAATATAACAGCAAATATTCAATATTAAGCAAACATGAATATCATTTAACCTGCTCATCATATTAATCAAAACGCTAAAGATAACTTTAGCGATGAACGCTTTGATGCTTCTTTTTGTTACATGGCCAATAAAAATAGATGCTTCATAAGTAATTACATCAACTTAAGACATAATTCATGTGAATCTTTAATCATATCTTCTGTGTTTGATCTTTGATTTCTTTTTTGTTCATCATTATAAAAGATGAATAAAGTCTTTCCCAGATCAATGTGACTGTTATTACATGCTGACAAACTCTTCACACAAACTGATAAAACAGAACAGAGGTTAGTAGAAGTAGTAACAGTAGTAGTATCAGTAATATCATATTTTAGAGTGTACATATTTTCAGTATGAGATCTGATGCTGCTGAATTGATCTTTATATTACAACGAGTTCTTCATAAGTGTATAAATACACGTCTTTATTAATACAATATTATATTTATAACAAATATTGTGTTATTGTCAAGTGTTTTACTTCTTTGCTGTGCTAATCCCACACTTGAAGGGTAGTACCAATACTGAACACTAAAACTGGAATTCACTCAATAACCAGGCCTTTGTTCCACCTTTTTATTTTTTCCTTCAGTCTTTGTGGCCCTGATATTTACAGCAGGTGTAGGTAGCAGGTGAAAAACCTTAAAAAGACAAACAAAACCATCCATTTACCAACCTGCTCAGTTTTTTGTAAAACAGTTACACAAGACTCAAATGATCATCAAAAGCTTAACATTAAATTCATGCATATGAAAATAGCTAGCTGACAAATAGATATTAAGTTAAGGCAGATTTGAACTGAATTGTTTCAATGTAAATGCATCAAAATATAAAATACATTTTGGACCACGGGATGCATAATGAATTAAGCAGGTTACTAAAGCCAATAAACAAATTAACAAACAGTTAGAAAACTAAACAGCAAGTTTTACCACAATTTTAAATATACATATTTGCAAACATATCCATTATGAAATAACGTTTTAGCAATGAAATACTTTTAGTTTGTTTTAAACACGTGCTGTTTCAAGTATAAAGATGCACATTTTTAACCCATGTCCTCACTGGCACCCAATAATTCAGCACAGGAATATCTACGCATCGAACCACATCTAAATTGGGCCATTTCAAACGCGAGATCACGCAAGTTGCCACAACATTTAGCAGACCAAACAAAGCCAGTTACAATAACCCTTACCAGCCAACATCTACACACCGCATGGATCTTTACAAACTTAAGACGCTACAAACACAAACATTTTCCGCGCGTCTCAGTGCCCCATCAGCGCACCAGCAGTACCTCGCATTCACAACAAAGAGGAATAAATGTGATCTTACCAGCTGTCTGTTCAGGTCTTGATTTTGGTATCAACTTCAGCACAGCTCGACAGGATGCTCGGGAAGAATACACAAGTTTTGATTTTCGCGCTGCAGCAGTATTTTTGCCGGTTCAGTCCTCGCTCACAACCAGGAAGTGAGTCTTTCCCGCTCTTTTCCGTTTGATCGCACATAGGTGAGTAATCACGCACTCGTACTCGCATACCATCTGACAAGAAGGGGACATTCGCCACGACAGTTACTGTGCTATCAACTCTTATACATAACTAATATATTATGTGCACAGTGTTTTATTAAATGAGAAAAGTGAAGTAAAATAAATGAAGTAGTCGCTCTGCAATAAGAGAGCAAACAATGAACATCCAGTTCAAAGAGAAATGATGGGCGATTGCTTACTTTAATTAAATGTTGAATAAATCTCAGCACACAAAAATCAAACGTTCAGAGTCAACGAGAAAACAACAGGAAGGAACAAACACTTAAAGACTCTTGTGAGTGACTGTGGTACAGCAGGTGAGTTGTACATGAATCACGGGGTCCAATTTTAGGCTGCTCCTGGTCATGTCACTGAACTCGTCAGCTGTTTGCATGGTTGTGTTCGTGTGTGTTAGACATGATGTTAGACCCAATCTAATAAAATGACTGCTGTAATGATGTGGACACTGATACATTGTGGGTGGAAATGGAACAAAGCTGTTGTCAAAATGTGCCTCTACAGCAGGGCTATTGAATTCATTTGGAACTGGGGCCAGTTCATGAATCTGAGGCAAAATAAGAGGCCGGAGAATATGAGTAATTATGGTAACAAAGAAATGACAACAACATACTGAAGGAGTCAAAAATGCAACATATGTACACAAATCCACACATGGACTACTACTGTACTAACTGTTATCATAAAGACACCAACAATCAGTGTAGGTCAGCCATATCACAGATATTTAAGACCTGTATAATCTAATGCAATCCAATACACCACTGAGTATATCATTAATTTCACTGAACTTGACAATAAAACATAGTCACTGTAATAAAAACAGACCTTTGATCGGTGGTTTGGCTGAGAAATAAAATAATAAACTGATACTACTCTGACTGCAGGTTAATGTTCATACAGTGTTGAGATCCAAACTGTTTGCTGCAGTGACGCAGATTTCATCTTTTGAAAAGTAATGCATAAATAAAAACCTGCAGCTCACCTGAGAACACATGTTGTTTCTGATTGAATGTGAATTCGTTTCTTTGGTACTTTTAAACAACATTTCTAACCATAACACCTTTGAAGCAAACATACAGGTGTCATAATCCAATAAAACCAGCCTCAGTTTGTCATTCAGGATCGGCCATGTTGTCCTGTTGCTGAGTTTAAACTGATATTAGAGTTTAACTCTGAAACCATGAAGAACATTCAGAGCCATGGTTCTCTTAATGAATGTCAGATGACAAACAATGAATTTACCAAAAACTGAACAGGTTCTGAAACTTGAGAAACATTTTCAGAGAGAAACTTCATCTTCTTCTAAAGTGTTTATCTAACAGTCAAACTGCAGGTCAAAGGTCTGATTTACTGAGTCACTGTGTGCTGCTGTCATGTTCAGGTGGATCAGATTTATATAAATGCAGCAGAAAAGATCAAGATGTACTGCACGTCAGTATTCATTAGACATATTCTCATGTGGATCATTACTTTCTGCCACTTTACATTATTTCCAACCAATCTCAAAAACCATGTAATCAGTTTTCATCCATTTTCCTTTTCATTGAATAACTGTGATGCTTTATGTTTTATATAACAAATATAAAAATGATAGAACTCAAGCAAAACTAAAAGCAGAGACATATTTATTACACGTTCTCTCATTTTTAAACTCAACTGGACGTCATCTGTCCTTCTGATGTTCATCAACAAGTCCTCACATCTACACTACAAATCAAGGTTTGAGTCTTTAGAAGGACAAAAACAAATCATAGGACTGACTTCTGACAGACAGCTACAGCTACTTGGTCTGATGTTTGCACTGACCTGACTTAAGTCTAGCCCTGCCCCCCCTGTGGATGCTTTAATGTCCACTGTTATAATTTGACTTAACTGTGTTGATTTGTTTGTTTTAGAATTTAATATTGTTTTTAATATTATGCTATGTGTGTCTTACTGAAACAAAGTGTTCAAAAGTGTTCTATAAATAAAATGTAATAAATAGTTTGCAATGTCTGTGTATGTGTTAGGATGACTGAAAGTCGTCAGCTCAGGTGAGTTCAGGTAAACATATCTCTGTGAAGGCCGTAATGAAGAAAGAGGGTGTTTCTTGGCCACGTGTGATTATAGTTCAGATCAACGTCATAGTTATACTATCCAATAAGATTTCTTTTAGATTTCCTCCTGACACACCTTCTGTCTCTTTGCTCTCAGCTGTTATCACTATGAAGTTGGTACATTCTTTATTGGAGGGAAAATGACGCAGCAACAATTTCTGGTGAGTAGACTGAAGAAAAATATGAATATATTTCGTTTCACAGGACTATTGTACTGACGTTCTTTACAGTGTACACTATATTTCTGCTCAGGTATTTCTCATGATAAAAGATATATTCTTGCCTGTTCACTACAAACCGATTTAAACAAATTTCTTTTGTGTGTTCACTCTCCAGACTGGTGATCAAATGGACCAGATCAGATGTAACTGCCACGATAACTTCAGTGACTGAAAGGAATCTACTCTATTCTCACTTTAACAAACAAGAAACACGATGGAGGACAGACGGTTTGGAACAAGAGCACCAACTTCAGGTATGTGCACCATGTTGAATTTGAAAAGGAAATAAATGACACCCCTCGAACATGCTACAAGTTATCTTGTGATATTAGGTTATTTCTGTCAGAATTGAGAGGATCGTTCAATTCACCCATTTAGGTACAATGAACATACAAAAAAGTTAGTTTAGTAGTAGTTAAGTATAGAAGTAGATAGATAAGAAACTCCATTTCTGTCCAAAGGTCAATGATCAAGATTACAGTGATAAGGATAATAGTAAATGTATAACTATTATTGATTATCCTTGTTGTACAGTATGTTAAATAGGAATGTCTTAGGTTGGGGTATATTTACGAACCTTTTAAAAATATAAAAAAAAAAAAGAAGATTAATGAGAAACACTGTGTCCTGCCTTTGAGAAAAGCACTGAATTTTTTATAACCCTGTTGCCAAACAAAGCTGGACCACATGACAATAAATCTCCTGAATCTTAAATATTGAGAATGGGGTTTCATATCGCCAGGAAGAAATAAGCAAGGCAGACCCTGAAAAATACATTGTCTACTTGACAGCATATGTTGCTCCAAGACCTGTATATATTGTTACCCTCAGATTCAAGTTATCCTTCACCAACAATTAAATTCTGATCAAGATGAGTAACAAGATCTGAGAGGAATTCGCCACACTCTGTAATAGTCCCGGCTCTAACCAATTTGGCCCCCTAGGCAAGAATTAAGGTGGTGCCCCCCTTGCATGGCAGCACTGCCAATTTACATACAAACACACAAGAAACTGAATACAATATATACATTTAATATAAATAGCCTACACACAGTATAAGATTTAACTACTCACAAAATAAAAACTGTAAACAAGAGGTGGAGGCGACAGAAGGATCGCTCGATGTTGCTAAAGTGGAGATAACTGGTGACCGGCCAAGACTGGCAGAGGGAGATTCAGATATCTCAACAGAAACGGAATACTAAAAATGAAAAACCTAAGAGAGGCATGCTTTCTCCTATTCTGTATCATATATCAAGAAATAATAGTACCAACTAGTTTTAGTATAAGAAAAGTGAATCTTTTTTTATTTACCCTGGATGGATGGTGCCCTTAGTATTTGCCTGTACTGCCTATGCCACAGGCCGGCACTGAGTTTCTGCCAGAAGGCTTATAGTCCAGTAATATGAACTCAAAGGTTATTAAAAATGGTCAGACAGAAGAGGATTCTGTGGAAAGACTATTAGATGATCAATTTCAATGCCGTATGAGACAAGATCAAGAGTGTGGTTCAGACAATGACTCGGTTTATTTATACAGTACTCTGACAGAAGCCGACTTAATCTAATAAAGAGATAAATGCAATACCAAGACTATCACTATGGTTGTCCACATGAATATGTGACTCTTATTGTAACTTCTCTCCACTTGCTGATTCTGAATTCATTCTACTAATACTAATACTAAATTAATTTGTCTCCTCCACAATTACGATCCCAACAACAGACACACTAGGTCCCAGTCCAACTCCTTATCAAAAACCAAATGTAATATTAAAGCTACTTCCACCCATAAATCCTGGATATGCACACAGGCCCATACATGATGTATAAACATAACACAGGGTTCCCACACCTTTTTCATGAACAAATATAAGCACTTTTCAAGCACCTTCAAGCACCAGTTTTTCCATTTTTCCAGCACCTTTAAATAGGTAGCCTACTATGAAGGTAGATTAGTGCCATATATCTGAAGAAGAGCAGACTATGATTTGCACTTGTAAAACCCGTAATTCGCAACTTGTAAACGCGCATCTCAGAGTTTGTAAGTGTAACTTCAGATCCACACATCTGCAAAAAGCAAACTGCAAGCATATTTCACAACTTGTGAAAGCGCGTCTTCGAATTTGCACTTGTAACTTCAGATCTGCAAAGCTGCACAACATGATTTGCATGCGCAGGTTCCTATTTGCTCGCTCAGTTGCGTCATCCTTCTCACGTGAATTTTGGCACGATTCTCTCGGATGGATTTGAAGGAAACGATTTGCGCGCAGAGACCAGGAATGCCTGTTTTACCACTCTTGTCCAAGAGGTGGCAGTGTGGTTATTGGCCATGCAAAAGTCAGGGATTATCTCAATAAACGGCTGTCCATGAATCATGGTCTGCGACACACGGCGCCACGAGAACATGGAGAGAAGTGTTCAACAACGTGTAAACCATAATGTTACTTACACGTTGTTGAACACTTCTCTCCATGTTCTCATGGCGCCGTGTCGTAGACCAAGAGTCATGGCCAGCCACCCACCACCACCACTGAGCCGTTTATCAAGTCCATTTTAAGATTCTCCACAAGATTTACCCTACAAATGTTAATATTTCAAAATATACTGACATAGACCTAGATTTACATTGCTCTTTTTGTAATAAGGAAGATGAAACACTTGTACATTTATTTTTTGAGTGCGATACTGTTAAGAAATTTCTAATAGACCTTAGTTTTCACCTTTTTGCACAACAGGGCCATTATGTCTTCACTCTCAAAGACATCTTCTTTTATTATGAGAACTCTACAGATTCATCATTTGAATTTTTAGTTAACTTTTATGTTCTACAAGCCAAATTTTTCATTCATAAACAGAAATGGCAAAAGAATCAACCTCTCTTTGATATTTTTATTTTAGAAATTTCCTCTCTTCTCAAATCTCTTAAACTTGTACACAATAAGAAAAACACAAAGCTTCTAAATGTTCTTTAAGATATATTCCTCTTGTATGTCTATGTATGTTCTTTATCTCTTGTTTTTTTTTTATTATACTGACTTTATCTTGATGTAATGATCAGCAATTTCTGTTCTACCTGTCACGTGTCATTGTAATACTCTGTCTTATTGCAATAATAAAATAAAAAATAAATAAAAAACTGAGCCGTTTATTGATATATTATCCAATAACCACACTGCCACCTCTTGGACAAGAGTGGTAAAACAGGCATTCCTGGTCTCTGCGCGCAAATCGTTTCCTTCAAATCCATCCGAGAGAATCGTGCCAAAATTCACGTGAGAAGGATGACGCAACTGAGCGAGCAAATAGGAACCTGCGCATGCAAATCATGTTGTGCAGCTTTGCAGATCTGAAGTTACAAGTGCAAATTCGAAGACGCGCTTTCACAAGTTGTGAAATATGCTTGCAGTTTGCTTTTTGCAAATGTGTGGATCTGAAGTTACACTTACAAACTCTGAGATGCGCGTTTACAAGTTGCGAATTACGGGTTTTACAAGTGCAAATCATAGTCTGCTCTTCTTCAGATATATGGCACTAATCTACCTTCATAGCCTACTAGTTGTGTTTGCCATGATGGTCATGGGAAGCGCAGCGGTGCCACTGTATGGCATAATGATATGGGTCTACTTAGCATTATTTCATATGGTGGTAGATTGACTGTTTTGATTTGTAACTAATTGTGAAATTTCAAGCATTTTCAAGCATTTCAAAATTCAAGCGTTTTCACAATCTTGAAAACACTGAATTGAAATTCAAGCATTTTCAAGGAATTCAAGCACCCGTGGGAACCATGATAACAGCTTCCTTATTACACTTGATACACAAAGCCGATTTCTTTGGGTCCGTCTTCTGTCTGAGTTCAGGTGATAGCTGAAGGCGATGCAGTGACTTCAATTGTAATTCCTTTTCTCTATTACATGTGGATATGTTGTTAGCGTGCTTACTTACAGTATACAGTACCTATCTCTGTCCTGTTTGTATAACTGTATTGTAAGCCTTATTGGACTTGTGAAGGGCGTCATAGCCACGTCTTACTATACCCTTATTGCCCTGTATATTGTATAGCAGCTGCTCAGTTAGTGACATTTCCAAAATAAATTTACACACTAATTGGATTTTTGATAAAGCTTCTGATATATATCAATATTAATTGATCAAACGACATCATTCTGTCTCCTTCAAATAGGTCAAATAAAGTTGTGATACCAATTAACTAAATTACCATCTGCAACCTCTGGCTTATTCTGATTCAGGATAATTGGGAAAGTAGCTAGTTGGTGGTTTACCTGAGTTAAATGGATCGATGTCCAGCCAGAGTCTGGGTTATTCTGTACTAATGCTTTTCTGCATCCAATGACACTGTCATACCTTTAACATTATTTTGCTGACATAACTGAATAATGTCGAGTAACCTTTTTACATAATTGCACAAATTGCTTCCAGAAATAAACCCTGTCTGGTTATTATTAATGATTGATGGAGGAATTTCTGGAGTCTTACTCTTCCACAATTTTACTATTATAACCAGACTGATTACAGAATATGAAGGTGTGGATGACTGAATGAATATTTATTTTGTGTCCTCACACAGATGATGTGCAGCCCCTGAAGCGCAGCAGCAGTTTTGAACTTCTGCCACCTTTAAGTGAGTCCAACTGAGACAGAGCTGATCTGGTTCATCATAAGATCTGAAGTTACAGTGATTCATAAAGAATGATGATTAAACTCAATCATGTTTGTTTAAAGTTCAACACCAAAATAAAATAAATAACTTATGTCACATTTAATGTTCTCCTGATTAAAGAAGTTGTGATTTCTCACGAGGTCTAAATCCAGTTTAGAGCAAATCTCCACCTGATTTAACTTTTCTAATCCAGTGTTTTCTCTTTCCAGTGTCTGAGCTGAGGGTTGTTCTTCTGGGGAACAGCTGGTCTCAGAGGAGTTCAGTGGGGAACTTCATACTGGGACAGACTGTGTTCAACACTGAGGAAGAACCAGACTGCTGTCTGAGAGAAAGGGGACAGGTGAAGGAGAAAGAAATGATTCTCATCAACACCCCAGATCTGCTGCATCCAGACATCTCTGAAGACAAACTGACAGAACATGTGAAAACCTGTGAGAGACTCTCTGATCCTGGACCTCATGTGTTCCTGCTGGTTCTACAGCCTGAAGACTTCACTGAGGAACACAACCTGAAGCTCTGCAGAGTCCTTCAACGCTTCAGTGATCAATCATTTGATCGTTCACTGATTCTGATATCAACACCCAGAGAGGAGAGTCCAGGATTCATGGAAAAATACATGGAACACCGTCCATTAAAAGACATGATCAGAAAATGTAGATACAGACATTTGAATCAGAGGAACATTGAACATTCAGAGCTGTTAACACGTTTGGGTCAAATTGTAAAGGAGAACAATGGAGAGCACGTCAGCTGTGATGTGTTTGAGGACGCAACATCGACTTTACCAGGAGATCATCAGAGACCAAAACAACAGGAAACACAGACTTCTATCATGGGTGCTGTTAAATCTGCTGGTAAATGCAGAAACATTTCTGACTTTGTTCACATGAATCTTCTTTCAGTAAATTAGAACATGACGTGGTAAATTAATGATGTCATCTTTTTACAGGAATCACTGGACGACGCTCAGAGAAAAACCCTTTAACTGACAGTAAGTACATTAATCACACTGATCATAGATTTGCAAATAGACTTTGGTGGCATCTTTTCTTCAGGATTTCACTTAACTAATGAAAAATATTACAATAAAACAGAAACATTTTTCAGCTTCAATCATTCCACATTTTAGTATCTTCTGTTATATTCATATTTAGCTACTCTGCATCAACAAAATAAAGTCATCTGGAGATGACTGCAGACATTTTGGGTGATGTCATTTAATATTTTTCTTTGTTGTATCATAGCATCTGGATTCAGGATTGTGCTGCTGGGAAAAAGTGAAGACAAACAGTCAAAACTTGGTAACTTCATCATCAAGAACCAGACTTCTCATTATCTTCCCTTTAAATCTTCAACTAGAAAATGTCTGGTCACCTATGGAGAGTGGAGAGGAAAACCATTAACTGTAGTGAAAACTCCACACATCTTCAGTCTGTCTGTGGAGGCATTAAGAGAAGAAATGAAGAGCTGTGTGAGTCTTTGTCTTCCTGGACCAAATGTTCTTCTGCTGTTAGTGAAACCTTCTGATTTCACTGCAGAGAACAGACAAACACTGAAGTTCATCCTGAGTTTGTTTGGTCAAGATGCTTTAAAACACTCGATGGTCATCATGACACACAAGGAGAACAAAAGAAGTTTCACTGTGAATCAGCTCCTTATACAGTGTGGAGGAAGACAGTACAGCATGTATGAAGATGACCACAGATCATTAATGCAGAAGATTGAGAACATTGTGTGTGAAAACAAAGGAACCTTTCTCACCTTCACTGAAGACACCACAAGACCAAAGTCTGAAGACATGAAACCAGCTTTAAACCTGGTTCTGTGTGGGAGGAGAGGAGCAGGCAAGACTTCAGCAGCCAAGGCCATTTTAGGTCAGACAGAGTTTCCTTCAGTCTCCAACTCATCAGAGTGTGTTAAACATCAGGGAGAGGTGTGTGGACGTTGGGTTTCCCTGGTGCAGCTGCCTGCCTTGTATGGAAAACCTCAGGAGGCAGTGATGGAGGAATCACTCAGGTGTATCTCCCTCTGTGATCCTGAGGGGGTCCATGCCTTCATCCTTGTCCTACCTGTGGGTCCCCTCACTGATGAAGACAAGGGCGAGTTAGAGACCATCCAGAACACATTCAGCTCTCGAGTCGATGACTTCACCATGATTCTGTTCACTGTGGAGTCAGATGCTGCAGCTCCAGCTGTTGTTAACTTTGTACAAGAAAACAAGGACATCCAGGAGCTCCGTCAGAGCTGTGGAGGAAGATATGTTGTTCTGAACATCAAGGACAAGCAGCAGATCCCAGTGCTGCTGGACATGGTGGAAAAAAACAGTCAAACAAAGAATGAACCATCCTGCTACACAACAGAAACATTTACACATGCACAGGTGGATAAAGTCATACAACTGGAGAGGCTGATGAAGAAAAACAAGATCTCTCGTAAGTACTTTGAATTTAAATGTTTTTAAACCATGTCAGACATCACAGAGTCTAGACTGTAGCAGCTTTGAATATTTAAAGTAACTCTTGGTCTTTATATTTCACAGGTGATGATGAACAGAGATCAGAGTGTCTCAGGATTGTGCTGTTCGGGAAGACTGGCTGTGGAAAGAGCTCTTCGGGAAACACCATTCTTAGAAGAAAAGAGTTTAAAGCTGATTTAAGCCAAACATCAGTCACCAAACTTTGTCGGAAAGCAAAGAGTGAAGTGGACGGTCGTCCAGTTGCTGTGGTCGACACTCCTGGTCTGTTTGACACAACTTTGTCTCGTGAAGAGGTTCATGAGGAGATGGTGAAATGCATCAGTCTTCTGGCTCCGGGACCACATGTCTTCCTGTTGGTGTTACAGATTGGCAGATTTACACCAGAGGAGAAGGAAACACTGAAACTCATCAAGAAGAGCTTTGGGAAGAATTCTGAAAAGTTCACCATCATTCTTTTAACTGGAGGAGATAAACTAAAACATGAAGAGATATCTGTTGAAGAATACATTGAAGAGAAATGTGATGACTCTTTCAAAAATCTGATCTCTGACTGTGGAGGAAGATACCATGTGTTTAATAACTATGATAAACAAAACCACAAACAAGTCAGTGAGCTGATAACAAAGATTGACACCATGGTGAAGGAAAATGGAGGCAGCTGCTACACTAATGACATGCTGCAAGAGGCCGAAGCAGCAATAAAGAAAGAAATGGAGAGGATCCTGAAAGAGAAGGAAGAAGAGATGAAGAAAGAGATGGAAGAACTGCAAAGAAAACATGAGGAAGAAATGGAGGAAATAAAAAGAAGAATGGAAGAACAGATAAGAGAAACTGAAAAAGAGAGAAAACTGAGAAAAAAACAACTTAAAGAAATGGCTGAAAACATCAAGAAAGAACGCGAGGAGAGAAAGAAAGAACAGGAAAAAAGAGAAGAAGAAGACAGGAAGAGAAAACAACAGGAAGAAATTCAACAACAGGAGTGGAAACAGAAAGAAAAAGATTTGGAGGAAAAAATAAAATTAGAATCAGAATCAAAAGAAACTATTGACAGAAAACTGGAGAGCAGAGAAGAGATGAGAAAAGAACGAGAGAGAGAAGAGAAAAAACAAAAAGAATGGTGGGATGAACGACATCAAGAAGATGAAAAGAGACGACAGGAAGAACAAAGAAGAATTAGAAAGCTTGAAGAAGAATACAAACAGGAAAGAGAAAACTATGAAAAGAAAAGACAAGAAGAGGAACGAAGAAGAAGAGAAGAAGAGGAAAAAGAGAAAAAAGACATCGAGGAGAAGTATCAGAAAGAAATGGAGAATCTGAAGACGACACATGAAGAAGAAGCCAGAAAGAAAGCTGAAGAGTTCAATGAATTCAAAGAGAAACAGAAGAAGGAATTTGAAGATCAGAAGAAAGAACATGATAAACAATACGACATCCTAAAGGCTCTTTCAGCACACAACGAAGAACAATTAAAGAAGAAACATCATGATGAAATTTGTAATTTAGTGAAATGTTTGACCAAAAAGCAACAAAATCTGAAAGAAATCAATGATTTATTGAAAAAACAAGAAGAAGAAATGAAGAAAGAGGAAAATGAGGAAGAAAAAAAGAAGCTGCAAGAAAAACATGAAAAAGAAATAAATGACTTGATAGAAAAACTTTCGAAACAAGTCGACACATCAAGCTGTTCCATTTCATGAGATTAGTTCCATGTCACGACAAATCAGTTTAAGATGTTTCCTTTTTAAATGAGTGAAACTCTAAAGAAGGAAAGATTTCATAGTAATATTTTACAGTGTACTACAATGTAATGAATCATGGACACAGAAAATACTTCAGGTCTCTAAGTCAGCAACTTATATAATGGTAAACCACAGGTAACCATAGCAACAGTACTGATGCTTCAGCCTTTGTTAGCAGGTAACTGAAGCTGAAGTGCAGAATACAAAGTTTTCGAAGTTTTTATCATGTTGATGTTGGACGTGCACAAAGCACACAGCTTATCTCAGACAAGGTTTTACTGATTTACTTTATGGACAAATAACAGCTGAGTTAGAGTTGAACTGTGTTTGAGTCCAACAGTTCAGATACACTTATTTTCTGTGTTTATTTAATGTCCTGATGCTCTTTGGTGTTTGTTTCTGATTGTGTTCCAGTGAGTCACTGCCCGTTCTGAGCTCAATTTAGGATCTGACTTCAGGAACAACTGTTGCATTTTTAAATCAGACTACATTCAAATTAATTAGAAATGATTAGTGAACCAAACTCAGAAATCATCAACCTGTGATAAAGACTAATCTTAAATAAGTAACTAGTAATTTGGGGTTGGAGAACATGTTTAACTTAATGTACTCCACTTCAGTTAAATTAGAAAAAATAATTTAATGTCCCAGGGTCCTTTGGGTGTTCTTTCAGAGATGCGCAGACCTGGCTGACGCAAACCTTGGCGCCGTATCGTGCGCTCTTTTCAGTTTACAAGTTTGGGCAAGTCCTCGGTAAACCGGAGCTCCGTTAAAAGCATCATTGTGTAGGCTACGACTGGATAACACAGTCGTAGCCTACCACAATAGTGGAACATGTTTCCAGACCCATAAATGCATTGTTTGGCATTTAAAATAAATTGTAATTGCACTAAGTAAATCCAATGAGTATTCACCATTCATTGTGTATTTGGGGCTCATTACCATTAGGTAATCTGTTTTTGTTGTTGTTGTTGTTGTTAATTTAATTAGCATGTGTTGTTTTAATGCCTATTGTAGAACTCTTTTAGGTCAAAAAAATATAAGTTAAATTTACCTGAATAGATGAGTAAAACTAAAGAGAATTAAGCTTTCACAATTCATGAATATTAAGTTAAATCTACAAAAAAAACCATATCTGAAATCCATTGATTTGAGTTACTGTAATCCAATGTATATGTTAATTTGAGTACTGCTAACTCAAAATAATAATTAATGTAATCTAATTTATCTAAATCAACAAAAATTACTTTTTTTCGAGGCAACGACTTTGGATATTTATTAAAGTAAAGTAAAGTAGTAAAGTAAAGTCAACTTATTATAGATTACAGTGTATGAATTAAGTACATAAGTTTCACAAATTAAGCTGGTTTTAGTCTCAGATCTAAAGAACGAGTTGTAACAAAGTGTATTCTAGACTCACAGTTGTTGTTGATCAACCAAAAAGATTCCTCCATGAGTAATGTACCAACAAAACAATGTCCGACATAGACAAAAGGTAAACTTGTTTGGAATTTTATTGATTTACATATATTTATTCATATTCTATATATACATGTTTTTATTTACTCCTATTATATTGTTATCTTGGTAAAGATCAAAGTTTGTTTCCAGTTTACGATGATTTAGTTTGAATGTTTAAACATCTACTCTTTCAGATTGTTTCCATTTTTCTTTCACTTATTCATTTGTTATATTTTTCTTATTATTCAAAGATTTATTGATGCTTTCTATATATTTTTATTCATTTATTATTATCATTTATTCTTGATCATTTAATCACTT
Organism: Collichthys lucidus; assembly: GCA_004119915.2. Lineage (NCBI taxonomy): Eukaryota > Metazoa > Chordata > Actinopteri > Sciaenidae > Collichthys > Collichthys lucidus. The sequence continues at coordinate 35,280,255 of CM014088.1, forward strand.
TATTAGCTCACCCATTATCATAATTATCATCTGTAAATGTTAACATTAATGTGTGTATTTACTTTGTACTTTATGGTTCAGATGGCTCAGTGTAGATAGAAGATGGCAGAAAGGTGTGACAGATGATGAGATGCTGTGAAATGTCTGGAAGCTCTCTGAAGAAACAAACAAACAAGCCTGCATGTCTGAGCTTGAGCACAGCGATTAAAAAACCATCGCCTCTTGACTCTCGTCTGGGCTTTTTGAGGCTCAGGGGGTTTGCTCTCCTGGGTCCGAGTCGTGTCAGGGGCTGGTGTCTGACCAATAGGTAAACTTTGGTGAATAATTGATGTCAGCCAGTTCAGATAATAAAAAGTTAGGAGGCACATGTGACCAAAAATGTATAGAGTCACAATTATTGAATTGAAATGTAGTATAACCAAATGCAAGCACTGAACAGAACCAATCTTTTCAATGATTCAGTGTTTTCATTTTTCATTGTAATTCTCTCTTTGTATTGAATATACTATCTGTTACTGGGAAAATAAAATGATCTAAACTTTTGTGGATCAGTTTCATTTCTGAAAGAGAACAAATGTTTGTGCCTGGTGAAGATCTTACAGCTGTTTTCTAGATTCACGGTATAATATATGATATTTGCTGCTGGAGGCAGATCTTACTCTGAAACTCATATTCAACCTAAAATGAAGCCATAACTCTGGAAGCGTCATGAATATGCAGATTATCTGTTGTTGTTACGACCTTTACTTAATGTTTAGAGTAACATCTCCATCAGCAGAGTGTACTGTCTTAAATGGACTTCCACCCACATGAATTATACATTTTACTGCTTTTTTCATATATAAATATATTTACATTTGTATTTCTTTGAGTCATTTATAACTCGAGTTACATTTACAATGAATGAAATTAGATTAAAGTGTATTCATCATCATCTTTCATCTGGCTGACATTTGTTCAAAACTGGATGAAGCATTTTGTTACAGTGATCAGCTGTTACAATAACATTAACATTATGACCACCTGCCTCTTTGTGCAGTCCTGACTCATCGAGGCCTGGACTGCACAGACCCGTGAAGGTGTGCTGGGATACCTGGCAGAAGTTAGCAGCAGATTGTTTAAGTCCTGTTGTGAGGTGACACCTCTGTGGATTGTACTTGTTTGTCCAGCACATTCCACAGACGATCGATTGGATATACGTAAAAATCACTGGAACTTGGGGATATAAAATAACATTTGTTTGGATGATATAGGTTATATTTATACATTTTTAAACAAAATCTAAACTGAGAGTTTAAATTGCAAATTCAACAAATTCGAACAAAAAGTAAATGCAGTGTTTTGTTCATGTGGACGAGTCAGAAGAAGTCAGTTAACTGACCCTAACCCTAAGTTAAGGGTGGACTGAACATTAGAGACATAATGAAAGTAGGCTTTATGAACAGTTTATTGTAATAGACTGTACAGGTGTACTTAATAAAGTGGACACACATTATTGTTCAGGACAGTGTTGATCAGACTCTCCTGTTCATGTGTAACAATAGTTCTGTCTGTGCAAAGAGGGAACAACTACTTCTACAATGACTGCAGCACAACCTGTTGGCACACTCTGCCATCTAGTGGATTTAATGTGCAAAAGTTGTTTTCTGGTGGACTAAAGTTAGATTTATTTAGAGCACTGTATCATGTCTGATAAAACTGTAAATGACTGTGCAGCGTGTCAGTGTCTGATAAAGCTTTAAACTCATGGATCTGTCACTGAAAGTGAATTTCCTGGATGGTATTTTTTATTCTCAATCTGTTTGTATTAAACTCTCTCCATCACTGAAGGACTCTAACATGAAATGTAATATTATATAACAATGTCTGATCTACATTTAACACAGGAGACTTTATAAATCTGTTTTTATTCTTCTTGTGATGTGAAGTGTAAGTTTGGACTTGTTGTCTGCTTTAAAGTGTCAGCTGTAAAGATGAGTGAATCCGTAGGAACACACAGAAAGTTAGTGAAGGGAAACTACAGCAGCTCTGTTTGCTTCTTTCAAATCATCTTTGTGAAGAGGAAGACTCAGACAGAGTTAGAGGAAACATTTGAACTCATGTCGGCACAGGACAAAGGGAGACGCAGACAATATATACACAGGGTGATGGGGAACAGGTGGAAACAATCAGGGCGGGGAAGACAATCAGACCGGTGACACACGAGGAAGGGCAAGTGACCTGAAACAAGAGGAGAGTTATCTTTCAAAATAAAACAGGAAATGACAAAACATAACAAAAACCCCGTTGACCTCACCGCGGTGTGACAGAGTGTGTTTGTGTTTCACTTCTGACTGCAGCATCAAGAAATTCAGAAGGTGAGTGAACTCGAGCAAAACTAAAGAAAAAAAAATAACAAAGTGATTAAATTCAAATGAATATATCGATGTTGTTGATGGATCAAAATAATTTCTAACAGATTTATTTTATGAACTAATGAATGAAGATGAATCATTAGTTAATCATCAATATTATAATATTTAAAGGTAAGTATCTATCTAACATTATCTGCAGTACCTACCGAACTGTATCTTACAATGTATCTAATATTACCTAACAGTAAATGAGATTACCTATCTAATACTATCTAATATTATCTAACATTTTCTATCTAACAATATCTAACAGTATCTATCAGCATCTATCTAACATTTTCTATGTAACAGTATCCGACCTTTTCTAACAGTATTTATCTAACAGTACCTTTCTGAGAGTATCTAACATTTTCTGTGTAACAGTATCTAACAGCAACTGACATTATCTATTTAAGAGTGTCTAACATTTTCCATCTAACATATTCTAACATTTTCTATCCAACAGTATCTAACATTATCTATCTAACAGTATCCAACAGTATCTAACATTATCTATCTAACAGTATCTAACATTTTCTATCTAACAGTATCTATCTAACATTAGCTAACATTTTCTATCTAACATTTTCTATCTAATAGTATCTATCTAACATTATCTAATATTATCTAACATATTCTAACATTACCTATCTAACATTATCTATCAAACATTATCTATCTAACATTTTCTATCTAATAGTATCTATCTAACAGTATCTATCTAACATTATCTAATATTATCTAACAGTATCTATCTAACATTATCTAATATTATCTAACATATTCTATCTAACATTACCTATCTAACATTATCTATCAAACATTTTCTATCTAACAGTATCTATCTAACATTATCTAATATTATCTAACAGTATCTATCTAACATTATCTATTATTATCTAACAGTATCTATCTAACATTATCTAATATTATCTAACAGTATCTATCTAACAGTATCTATCTAACATTATCTAACAGTATCTATCTAACATTTTCTATCTAACAGTATCTAATATTATCTAACAGTATCTAACAGTATCTAATATTATCTAACATATTCTATCTAACATTATCTAATATTATCTAACATATTCTATCTAACATTATCTAATATTATCTAACAGTATCTAACATTACCTATCTAACATTATCTATCTAACATCGTCTAATATTATCTAACAGTATCTATCTAACATTATCTATCTAACATTTTCTATCTAACATTTTCTATCTAACAGTATCTATCTAACATTTTCTATCTAACAGTATCTATCTAACATTTTCTATCTAACATTGTCTATCTAACATTGTCTATCTAACATTGTCTATCTAACATTCTCTATCTAACATTTTCTATCTAACAGTATCTATCTAACATATTCTATCTAACATTATCTATCTAACATTTTCTATCTAACATTTTCTATGTAACAGTATCTATCTAACATTTTCTATCTAACATTATCTATCTAACAGTATCTATCTAACAGTATCTATCTAACATTTTCTACCTAACAGTATCTATCTAACATTTTCTATCTAACAGTATCTATCTAACATTATCTATCTAACAGTATCTATCTAACATTTTCTATCTAACATTATCTATCTAACATTATCTATCTAACATTATCTATCTAACATTTTCTATCTAACATTTTCTATCTAACATTATCTATCTAACAGTATCTATCTAACATTTTCTATCTAACATTATCTATCTAACAGTATCTATCTAACATTTTCTATCTAACATTATCTATCTAACAGTATCTATCTAACAGTATCTATCTAACATTTTCTATCTAACAGTATCTATCTAACAGTATCTATCTAACATTATCTATCTAACATTATCTATCTAACATTTTCTATCTAACATTGTCTATCTAACAGTATCTATCTAACAGTATCTATCTAACAGTATCTATCTAACATTTTCTATCTAACATTATCTATCTAACATTTTCTACCTAACAGTATCTACCTAACAGTATCCATCTAACATTATCCATCTAACATTATCTATCTAACATTTTCTATCTAACATTTTCTATCTAACATTTTCTATCTAACATTTTCTATCTAACATTATCTATCTAACAGTATCTATCTAACATTTTCTATCCAACATTATCTATCCAACAGTATCTATCCAACATTTTCTATCTAACATTATCTATCTAACATTTTCTATCTAACATTTTCTATCTAACATTTTCTATCTAACATTATCTATCTAACATTTTCTATCTAACATTTTCTATCTAACATTATCTATCTAACATTATCTATCTAACAGTATCTATCTAACATTTTCTATCTAACATTTTCTATCTAACATTATCTATCTAACAGTATCTATCTAACATTTTCTATCTAACATTTTCTATCTAACATTATCTATCTAACATTTTCTATCTAACAGTATCTATCTAACATTTTCTATCTAACATTTTCTATCTAACATTATCTATCTAACATTATCTATCTAACAGTATCTATCTAACATTTTCTATCTAACATTTTCTATCTAACATTATCTATCTAACATTATCTATCTAACAGTATCTATCTAACATTTTCTACCTAACAGTATCTAACATTTTCTACCTAACAGTATCTATCTAACATTTTCTATCTAACAGTATCTATCTAACATTTTCTATCTAACAGTATCTATCTAACATTATCTATCTAACAGTATCTATCTAACATATTCTATCTAACATATTCTATCTAACATTATCTATCTAACATTATCTATCTAACAGTATCTATCTAACATATTCTATTAGAGTTGCACGATACCCACGGTATACCCGGTACCCCGCGGTACCAAATCATACCCGTCGCTACTATACTAGAAATTTTACACGACGGTACTACCGTGGATTACTATACTACCGGTGCCAGTCTCCGCTACATAGCGGCCGCCTCTGCTCTCCTCTCGGCTTCTCACTGCATGCTACTCACTCGTAAAAAAAACATGGCATGCGCTGCAACCGAACTACACAGCTGCTGAATGATTGGCTGTTTGCCTGTTACTGGTGACGTCCAGGGATGTGATAGGCTGTTGCACGCTGGGTCCGCCCATCTGTTAGCTGATTGGCTGTTCGCGTGTTTCTGCCGGCAAGCATGAACTCCATGAAGACAGCTCCGCTTCGATAGAAACTCGCTTCAAAACAAACAACAAGCTAAAGTTCTGTCTCGCCCAGACACGAGACAACACACTCACCGTGGCAGAAGCACCGGGCCCGAGCAGCGAGTCTGCTGTGGCGTCTTTGTCAGTGGCAACACTAATTTTGCTTAAAAAACAAACGTTGTTGTTTCAAACTAACTTGTACAAATACATTGCAGTTTATAAAGATAATAATAATAAAAAAAGGCTGCAGTATCGCGGTATTACCCGGAACCGTGATACTTTGTCTGGTATAGTATCGTGGTTACTCATTTTAGTATCGTGACAACTCTATATTCTATCTAACATTATCTATCTAACATTTTCTATCTAACAGTATCTATCTAACATATTCTATCTAACAGTATCTATCTAACATTTTCTATCTAACATTATCTATCTAACAGTATCTATCTAACATTTTCTATCTAACATTATCTATCTAACATTATCTATCTAACATTATCTATCTAACATATTCTATCTAACATTATCTATCTAACATTTTCTATCTAACAGTATCTTCCATCTAACAGTATGTGTCTCACATTATCAGTGTCTACCTGTATCTATAGTCAATGTCACATTTGAACCTAAATGTAATGTTGATCTTACCTTTATATGAATTTCCTGATCCATTCATTTCTTTGGGTTCAGCATTTTTAAAGATCAGATACAATGAGTCTTTATTAAACATCCAAAGGTGAAAACGCAGCTGAGGTGAAAACGTGATCACTGGATGTTCTTGTTACTGGAAAGCACAGCACCGCTTCAGCCAATTTGTTTGTGTGGTTAAGATAGAGACTGACTGAATATGTCTGTCTGTCTGTCTGTCTGTCTGTCTGTCTGTCTGTCTGTCTGTCTGTCTGTCTATCTATGATGTAATGTTGATCTTACCTTTACATGAAGTTCATGATGACGTGCAGTAAATTAAGTCATTTCTTTTGGGTCCAGCGTATTTTTGATCATCCGAAGGTGAAAAAGGTGTTGGCAAAATCCAAACTGAGCAGTCGTAACATCAAATTTTGCTGCATCTGATTTGTATCATGTTCCAAAAACCTGGCCTGCTCTCCGTAGGTTTATCATTTTTGTCAAAGTACTGATAGTACAGTGAAATGTTTTTATCATACCTGATGCTTTTAGATTCATATTCCTACATTAATGTTTCACTTTACTGCTGCAGATGTTTAAGGTTGAGCTCATTTAACTTACCTTTATATACTGTTTGCTGGTTGAACCTACAGCAATGCATCATGGTCTATATGAGCATCGTATGTTTGTAGTATGAAACGTGAGAACACATGAAGGAACATTTCATCCTTCAGATCATCACAAACATTTAACATCAACACGTGGAGAGACATGAACAGGAAGGGGACGAACAAGGGTAATCTAGAAAGTAACTAGTAACTAATGCTCTATGTAGTGGAGTACAATAGTTTGCCTCTGTCATGCAGTGTACTAGAAGTATAAAGTTACTTAGAATAGAAGTACTCGAGTAAAAGAGGAAACAAGTCTTTGTAAATGTGTACTTGATTACATGTACTTACATTTCACAGCAATCAGACAGATTTATCCTGCTGTGTTTGTTCTTGTTCCTTTATTACAATGATCATTTATTCAGATATTACTTCTATCTGGATAAACAGCAGAACTCGAAGAACTCATAAAAACAGAAGTGAAGGAATTTAACGAGTTTGAAGTTTAAGGCATGAATGAGCTGATGCAACAAGCAAAGGCTGAAGCAGCCGCTCGCTCGCTCGCTCTTACCTCCAGCTGAGCAGCAGTCGGCTCCACAGACAGCTCCAGTCTGAACCAGTTTGACAGCCACGTTTGATGCTTCACTGTACCTGTACTCACAGGTGGAAGTGGGCACAGTCTTTCCACGTCTGCTTCCTAGAGAATAGAGATTTGTATCATTTTAAATCATCTTATATTCAAGATTTTAGAGGCTTTACGCTGCTGGTCGTACAAAACAAGTTATCTGAGGATGTCTATGGAGCCCAGAAAATTACACTGACTGAAGTTTGTTTAGAATATGCAAAAAATAAAAATAAGGCAAAACAGTTAAACATAGAAATACATTATTAAAAAAGGAGTGAGAAGAAAAATAACTTATAAACTTTAAATAATGAGTGACAATACCAAGCTTCTTTGCAACTTGTTTAAATATTCCTGATACTTATAGATAAATAAAATATATCTCTGACTTTATATTACAAAAACAAACAAAATGAAACCTGCATATACACTTAATACAATACACACATACACACATGCATGAAGAGAAACAATAAATTCAAAACAAACTAAATTTGAGTAACTTGGACTGTAGAAATAAGGTTTGTGTGTTCCTGATGGCCAACGTTGTGTATGACTCGTATTGCTCTTTATTGAATGGTGGTTAGTGGCTGTAGATGTTTTATAGTTGTTGGCCCAAACCTCAGCTCAGTATTGAAAGCATGGTGAGACTCAGGAACAGTAAAGAGTGTGCAGCGATTTCTGATCCAAAACCTTTTCTGCTTTCTTTATTATTGCAATGCTTCTTCAGACTTTGGTCTGTACATGTTTGAGATGTGATTTCCACTTGATTCTACGATTACCCACAAAAATGTAATTTCATGAACTCTTTCTATTTTAACTCCCTCTAATTTATTAATACCTCTGTATTCAATTACCAAATACCATTAATTTAGTTTTGCTCAGATTTAATGATAACCTGTTTCTGTTGAACCATATACATAACGACGTAACTAAAATAATTAGTATTTCATACATCTGTTTGAACAACATTCTTTGACAAGAACAAATGTGTAAATATATAAAAATGTTGGCAGTGGACCTTCCTATGGACTCTTTGTTATTTTTATTAGCTGTGTTTCCTGATCACCTGTTCACCACAGAACTATGTTATATATTACATGTTCTGTTGATGATTGCAAGAAAAATTATTACTATCAATAATTACTATCAAACTACTATCAGTGGTTGGTGGGGTATATGACCAACTCCGTCCGAGGACTCTCTTGCCTTCACTTCACCACCTTTTGGTTACTGAGACGTCTGTCCTGCAATCAGTATTTTACTTCAAAGTGCAAAAGTATTATTAGCAAACTGAAGTATTAAAGTCAAAGTACTTGTTAGATGTCATATTATTGATGTTTTATTATGTACATTTTAGTTGGCCAAGCTCATTTGAAATACTTTTGATACTTTGTTTAATGTAAATAGAATCATACTTATATATTACTTACATGCTGTACTTCTTGAAAGGTGTGTGTGTGTATTAGTTTTACACTGTGTATGAAACAGTCAGACTTATTTATATTAAATCAGAAGACCTTACACTGAACACACACATAGTTAAATGTCAAAATGTTGTTCCTGATGTATATTGTCACCAACATGTTTTAAAGGATTTTATCGACTTTAATAAACAAAGTCATGACAAAGTTTTGTCATTTCTTTTTATTTCTTTCTTTTCCTTCTTCTGCTCAGATGTCACTTGTTTACAGTTTATAGCTCTATTGTGACGACGTGTGGAAACTTTAAGAACTGCAGCTGAGTAATCGTTTTCCATATTTCAGTGAAACAACATGAACTCAGATAAACTGAAGAAACAAAAAAACAGAGTTAGTCCTTAAAATCTTCTACAGCTACAACTCCAGCTAAACGTATCTGCTGTTATGAGAAGGTGGACGCCAGTTACAGACTATCTCGTTTAGGACGCCGATACACTTATACTGTATTCATTTATTATTATTATTACTTTTTTTTATTTATTTGTTTCTAATTCTTTTGCAGTACAGAACTAGATAAGATAAGTGCTGTACCCTCTACAGTGCTATCTGTGTGACAGATGAGACCCATGCTCTAGATGTTTTCTGTTTGTTTTCCTCTGTGGTGTTACTGGCCTGTTAATATGCATATAAGGCAATAAAGTTAAAAATAAATAAAATAAAAAATACTCATCAATCAAAATGTAACTTAATACTTCAATAAATAACACTGTCATACATCAGAGACACTTCAAATCAAACAGACTGTACTCGAGTAAATGTACTTAGTTACATGTGAGCGCTGTTAGCATCCAGCTTCATGATAAAGCTCGTCCCTCACCAAATGTCCGTCCTCGTGTGGACATGTCAGCATTAACATGATGTTATTACGTGATTCTCGCACAGTCAGTTTGGACGTCGGACACATAACTGAAGAATTTAACGAATCAGGCGGGAATCAGCTAACGCAACAAGCTAACGCTGAAGCTAGGCGGGAGCTAGCTGTTAGCTGTAGCTAACTAGCTAACGTGAGTCTTCACAGTGTTCAGTGAAACATGACAGAGTTCTTCTGTTGGCACGGACAGGGACGACTTACTGGACCGCAGGGCTGGACTGGACATGTGGCAAACCGGACATCGTCCCGGTGGGCCGGTGACCCAATGTGGGCCGGTCCGGTCCGCTATGTCTCTCTCTCTCTCTCTCGAAGTTCCCTCCAATTGTGCTGGCCAATCGGCTGCAGAGGGCCAGTGGCGTGTTGCCAGCATCGAGACATGATTGGTCTGTGTTTGTCAGTGTCAATCAATCATGGGCTGACGGTGCTGTCAATCACAACACAAACCAGGGTGGGCGGGACCTGGTGCTGCCGCTGAGTTTAAAATGGAGGAGAAACGCTGAAAAACGGCGATTAAAAAAAAAAAGTCTGTGGAAGAGGAAGATGCTAAATGTTCAAAACTGACAGACCTACTTTATTTTATTTTTTATACTTTATTGTGTCAAACAAGGATTACATTTAACATTTAACAGTTACTTTCCCAATCGTCACACTTTTTTTCTCCCACCCTGTGTATGTGTGAATAAGAAACCTTCAAATCATAAACAACCCAATAAACAATCAATCAGAACAATGAAATAAACTACACATCTATGTTTACATATATACCTCTAATGTACACATAATATACCATATTTCCATCACAGTTTTGTCCATTTGGTTGGTGTACACTCATTCATAACCTTTTGGAAAATATATATAATAAAGAAGAGAAAAAAGAGAGTAAACATACAATCTTATCTCGCTTACTCAACTTTTTATTAATGCTATAAGTCACCTTCTCCATCTCTTACAGAGTCTAACCATGTTTTAAGCTTAGGTGGATCAGGTGTTTTCCTATTTCTTGTCATTTGTTGAAGTGCAGTAATTCTCAGAATGTGTTCAGAACTTATCATCAGGGAGTATACCCAATATTATGTTACGCTGCTCTATTGGAGGGTTAAGGTTAAACTCTGTTACAAGAAACTGAAGGTTCAAACATCATCTGAATCCATGACATACCGAATGAAACTGTTTCTAACAGGTGCAAACACTGACACCGACAACAAGTGGCCACACATGTTCATACATGTATAATAGTCAGTTAACAGTTTATCAGGCACACAGAACTGAGGGAGATGCAGTCTAATGTAGCATCCTCTTCTATCGCTGCTTTGTGGAGAGCTTCTCTCTTCTGCTCTATTGCCTCTTATTCATCATTGTCTGTGAATAATAGGACAAACTGCATGAGATTATTAATAATATGTCATAAAATTGCTGGGAAACAAAATTACATGACAAAGAGTTGTGAGGAAAGGCCATTAATCATTACCTAGAGAGGTATCAGGAGCTGTTACCATGAGGCCAACGGTTTAGGGCGTCATCTCTCCAAACCTTTGAGTACAAAGTACAAACCTGTCTCCGAAAGTGAAACTCCATATTGAATTAAAAATAGCACAAACAAAGACAAACTACCAAATGTCCGAGCTGATTCTGCTTCTTCTGACTCAGAAGAAAGAAACCAGGAAGAAAATCAGGAAGTACAGAAAAAAGAGGTAGATAAACTTAAAAAAGAGCTTTCAGCTCAAAGCAAAAAAAGAGAAGGAACACATAGATCAATTAAAGAAGAAACAGAAACAGGAAATGAAGGAACTTTCAAAGCTAAACAAAGACGAGCAAAGGATCAGGATGTCTTTGGAACATGAACAACAAATCACTGAGCTGAAGCAGAAAATCTTAAACCAACATCAACAAAATCAGAAGAAAGAACTGAAAGAATTACAAAAGCAACATGAGGAAAAATTTAATCAGTTCAAACAGAAAATAAAAGAAATGAGAAAAACTAGATGAACAAGACATGAAGGAGCTGAAACAGAAAGTTATGAGCCAAGACGAAGACAGTCAGAAAGAAGAATTAGAAGAAATACAGAAAAGACATGACAAAGAAATGAACGAGTTGAAAGAGAAACTTTTGATTCCAGAAGAACAGTCCTGCTTTATCGCATGAACATTAAACATTAACGCTATACTCAACTGACTGAAAGGCTGGATCCACTCACTAACATCCAAGAGATAGACAACTGAAAGTAAAGTTAAAGTTTCATCTACAGACTCATTTATAAATGTTTGATATGTTCTAAATTTACTTGACTTTCTTCAGCTTGCCTTTATCTATATATTTCTTACCTGTGAGTAATTTCTTATTAACCTTGTGTATATCATTAAAGTCATCTTATCTTATGCTCTTATTGGTTCTTTAAGTGTTCATTTCCATTTAGATTTGTCTTGTTTGTAAAAGAATAATGATAATTTGTCAGTGAATGTATTTAGGCAATAGTTTCCATACTTCTTTAGGTAACTGCTTCACCCTCCCCGGTAGCTTCACTGCACGTACGTTCTTTTTCAGCATCTTGTAACAATGTAAAGTAATAATAAAGCTTCAGGTTTACGAACATGGCTGTGCATAGTCAGTGTATTCTATACAGTATATGGTGTTGCATGGTGTTCTCCCGGAGCCCAAAGTTAGAGAGTGTGAGAACAGACGTACGAATGACAGACACCGTTCACCTGATTAGTCGGATCTTTTACAGGTTTATTTTAGGCTGGTGTTGCAAGGGGCTTGGACACATGCAGCATTGCTGGTTAATGTGAGCATGCTTACCAACGTTATTGCTAGCAAAATACTATTTAAATACACGTTCAATTATTTCACGATACCAACTTATGTATAAAGTCAAACAGTATTGATTTTAGCCAACACTGAATCATATAATGGTACAAAGCAGGTGTAACCAACCATTTCCTTCTCTCCAGCTGCTTCCATCACTTGAAAAGGCAATGAAGCCATAAATATCTAAATTAAACTGCAAAGTGTAACGGTATAAAAAGGCATCATGAACAGTTTGGGGTGTCTTAACATGTGACCAGGTTTTTCAAATTAAAAACATCTTATAATATTTGTACTTTGAAAGAGCTTGAGACGCATCTGGGAAAAATGAAGTAGTATTTACTTTCTCTGTAGCTAAAGGTCACTAGAAGGTAGCCTTGTAGCCTAAGAGGCGAAACACTTACTGCCAATAGTGCAAAGAACTGAAAGGTCAGTCACCCCTAATTTAAAAATGGACTTTTCACTAAAAGCTCACTGTGGAAGGGGTCTGGGTGTGAACATGCCTCCCTAATTAAACACCATGTATATTTGCTTTGTTATACAAGTATATTCAAACAGTATGAAAACTGACATTTCTGCAAATAAAGACATCAGAGAAGCTGTAAACATCAAAAGTTGGCATTTTATTGAGAACACAAGAGAGCATTGATACAGTTCAAGAACGAACGAGTAGAAAAGCAGAACATCGGTGTGCAGTTTATTGCCTGAGATTGTTAAGGGGAACATGGGTAGAAAGATGCTCAGTGATAATACTGACATAATACAGTATAATATAATACAGTTTGTTTTCTTGGACTAAAGTTTATCACCAGGAGGACTTAAAGCGGAGCTAAAGGAACACGTTGGAGATGTTTGATGTTCAGTAAGCTGCTGAAGATCTGCCGAGTCGTTAAAATGTAAACGGGGTCGCTTGATTCATCCTGTGTGCGGCATCGCGCATCTTTTAGTCTGTTCACACAAGATCAACCAGAGACAAGTCTAGTTGGGCTGGAACAGTTGAAAAGCAGATTAACTTCCCTGCTGGGGCAGAGGACACGTGGAGCTTTCTAGAAGCACTTGCGGTGGACGATGGATGGGCCGGATTCATCGTACTCCTGCTTGCTGATCCACATCTGCTGGAAGGTGGACAGGGAGGCCAGGATGGAGCCGCCAATCCAGACAGAGTACTTCCTCTCTGGGGGAGCAATGATCTGGGGGTGAAGGAGAAAATAGGTTAAGATGGAAGCAGTGATGATTAGGAAAAAACTTGCTATATTCTTCTGGAAATGCCATCAAGATTTGGAGTCCTGTTTGGGAACCCCTAAAGAAAAACCCAATGACCAGGTTTGTCCACAAAGGGACAGTTTAACCTACAAAGACCAATTAGGGATTAATAATACCTTCATGTTAGACCTGCAGGCAGACTGTACCATTTTCTGAAAAAAAATAACCATACCTTGATTTTCATGGTGGGTGGGGCCAAGGAAGTGATCTCTTTCTGCATTCGGTCAGCGATGCCAGGGTACATGGTGGTGCCGCCGGACAGCACAGTGTTGGCATACAGGTCCTTACGGATGTCGACGTCACACTTCATGATGCTGTTGTAGGTAGTCTCGTGGACGCCAGCAGACTCCATTCCTGAACACACAGAAGGAACGAGAGGTTTAAATTTCAGTTCAACTCTTAGCACATTAAAAAAAGACTCAAATGAAAAAAGAAACTTTAAGCTACAAAACCAAGAGGAACTTTGTCAAATTGTTTGATCCTGCTACAATAAGTAAAAAAAATTAAAGCTGGACCGTTACAAGAACTCAAAGAGGCAAAAGCAGAGATAAGCATAATTTTGTTGGAACTTGTTACCCACCGATGAATGAAGGCTGGAAGAGGGTCTCGGCGCAGCGGAACCTCTCATTGCCGATGGTGATGACCTGTCCGTCAGGAAGCTCGTAGCTCTTCTCCAGGGAAGAGGAGGAAGCTGCCGTCTGCATCTCCTGCTCAAAGTCGAGAGCCACGTAGCAGAGCTTCTCCTTGATGTCACGCACGATCTCACGCTCGGCTGCAGTTCAAAGGTTGAGATTTGTGTTACAAAGGGACAAAAAGTAGAACAAGCTGCAGACCTACACTTTGTTTTAGAAATGTAGACCATTGTACCGGTGGTGGTGAAGCTGTAGCCTCTCTCTGTGAGGATCTTCATCAGGTAGTCGGTCAGATCTCTGCCAGCCAAGTCCAGACGGAGGATGGCGTGAGGCAGAGCATAACCCTCATAGATGGGTACAGTGTGGCTGACACCATCACCAGAGTCCATGACAATACCTGCAAGACAAAAAGATTACAACTGACATTAAACAACATTCAACATTAAACCAGTTAGAGGTGCAGTTCCTCTAAATAGTCACAAGGTGTTGCTCTAAGACAAGATAAGTCTGTGCATCAGACACCAAGATGTTCCAGCTTAGAGAGATGTGTTTGTATTAGAGTTCTCACCTGTTGTACGACCGGAGGCGTACAGCGACAGCACGGCCTGGATGGCCACATACATGGCAGGACAGTTGAAGGTCTCGAACATGATCTGCAGCAAAGAGAAACACAAGAACAAATCTTTATAAGATACTTGGACCAATATTTGTACAGGAAGGTGAAACTAATGTGCAGCTTCTGTCTCAGACTCACCTGTGTCATCTTCTCCCTGTTGGCTTTGGGGTTGAGTGGAGCCTCGGTCAGCAGGACTGGATGCTCCTCAGGAGCAACACGGAGCTCGTTGTAGAAGGTGTGATGCCAAATCTGCAGGGACGGGACATGGTCAATGTTGGAAGGAACTCAATACAACTGATGGAGCGTTTAATGGAAAGAGAGGTCTTCACTTTGGAAGATTCTTTTATTGCATGACAACCTCAACATTCATGCAGTTACAGATTAAACTACAAGAAGACGATAAGTTATTGAGCTAAAAGTTATGAATTTAAAGTAAGTACTACAATTTTTGTCAATGGGAACGTTCTATTTTACTTCAAGTATTTAAAGGTCATCTTTAAATTACAAAAGATCTCGGTTCTGATGCAGCTTCTCATCTACAGGGAAGATCTTATTTGGACTTCAATGTTCTCCATGTTGGGGAGTTGAAGATCTTTTAAAAAAATCACATTAGAAATCTTAAGTTTGTATGTGTATAAAAACATCTTCCAACCAGGAAACTTCACTTGTTTAAGCTTCAAGTTCAAAAACTGATGGATGTAATTTAAATAAATGTCTTTACTTTCTCCATGTCGTCCCAGTTGGTGACAATGCCGTGTTCGATGGGGTACTTCAGGGTCAGGATGCCTCTCTTGCTCTGGGCTTCATCTCCCACGTAGCTGTCCTTCTGTCCCATTCCCACCATCACACCCTGCACACAAAGCAAAACAGTCACACCAAGTTCATCGCCGTTACACTGTCATAGTGATGAGACACAATGACATCCATGCTGTGTCAGTACCTGGTGTCTGGGGCGACCCACGATAGACGGGAAGACGGCGCGGGGGGCGTCGTCTCCAGCAAAACCGGCCTTGCACATGCCAGAGCCATTATCAACAACGAGGGCAGCGATGTCGTCTTCCATTTCTGAGAGAGACAGTCAGATGAATAAGAAACAATATCTGGGTAGTTACAGTCACGCCTGGCTTCTGTTCCCGATGCTGCAAAACTTCAGATTTCTCTGCTATGACACTAAACAGTCAGCCTTCATTCAGAAGGTCATGAGTTTTAACAAGAGTCAGAAATGCGTGACTCACATTTTGAAATAAAGTCGAGTGCACCTTTACAGTGACGCAACATCTTGAGGCTGATGTTGCACAAACCTTCATTTAAAAAGTCTGAATGGAAACTCATTTTGTGCATGCCGCACTTTTAAAGAAAGAGTTTCCCTCCAATCAGCTGGAATGACGTTTGTCGGGTGTGGCAGCTTCAAGTCGCCCAACCTGCGTGTCATCGCTTCAGGGCATTTCAAACAAGTTCAGGCAGAACTCCTGTTGGGCAAACTCTACATGCTGCATACATGATGCTGCGTGTGTCTTAAGCTTTAGATCCTGACGGCTCCCTTTTTAAAAAGGACATCAGGTCAACAGCAGCATCCACTCTGTACCGACAAGAGATTCAGGGGTTTGAAACAGGAAGCAGCCCGTCCCTCAGGACATTCACTGAACGTCAAATTAACCGCAAGGGACGAGTCAGTCATTACTCCAAATTATGAATGACTAAATATTCTACCATTGTGAAACATTTTACTCCAAAACAGAAATCAGAAAAATATTCCTACAGTTCAGGAAATGTTTGTCTCCAGCTTCACCTTGTATCAAACTGTTTTAAAGTTTCACATCCTCATACCTGCACTCATCTTCTCTTTTCATGCTGATCTCAGACCAGATACCTCCTGACAGAGCTGCGCCCTTTAAAAATGTTAAATCATCTTCACAGGAGAACAAACTGTGTCTTTGCTCTGTGCGTGAAATCACTGCCATCACCTGTCAGTCACACCTGAAGCTGATGATGATGATCATAATTAAACTCGGTGATTAAACGTCATCTCTTTCCACATCAAACTTGGAAAGCCACCTGAAGCTCGGCGCTGGGTCTTACCTGTGCAGGTGAGTCTCGGGTGTGTCTCTCGGTGAAGTCTTTGGGTGTTTCTCTGCCCCAGCTGTGCTCGGTGAATGCAGCATCTCGAGCCAAACGCTCACCGGTTTTATTCTCGTTCGCGGGACAGCTGGCGTTGTCCATAAAAGGTAACGTTCTCTCAGCTCGGGCTCTCATTGGTCCAGGTGAGCAGGAGCCCTCAGGTTCTCTGAGCTCGTGTCCTGATTGGCTAGAGGAAGCATCTGTCAAGGGGGAGGGGGCATGTGGGAAAAAAAAACCTGTTTCCCCCCCGAAAAAAAAAAAAAAAACCTCAGGGTTTCTACTGAAATCATGGACTTCACCAGAGAGCTGTGATTGGCCCGTCAGACCGGAAGGTGTGTGTGGCGTGTGGAGGTGACAACAGGACGAAATACTGATACAAATATTTCCATTGGTGGAAACGACTTAATAAAAACTAATATGTAAACCAATAACAATGTGAATTATCTTCATTTATTTGGATGATTAAATTTTTAATAATGACCTTTCACATTTTGTAACTTTTAATTAATTAATTTCTACACTGACCTGTGACCAGGTGAATGGTGTCTGTCATTTGGTGAAACTGGATCAGATTTATATATTTTTTATTTTATTTTTTATTTAATATTTCTTGTTTTCTGTTTTTTCCTTTGATGTCCTCCGACTGTTCTGCCTCAACTCTCTGTGAGGTTTTAGACAGTCTGCACGGACGTCACAGAGACTACGTCCAGGTTTTAGACAGTCTGCACGGACGTCACGGAGACTACGTCCAGGTTTTAGACAGTCTGCACGGACGTCACAGAGACTACGTCCAGGTTTTAGACAGTCTGCACGGACGTCACGGAGACTACGTCCAGGTTTTAGACAGTCTGCGGGGACGTCACAGAGACTACGTCCAGGTTTTAGACAGTCTGCGCGGACGTCACAGAGACTACGTCCAGGTTTTAGACAGTCTGCGGGGACGTCACAGAGACTACGTCCAGGTTTTAGACAGTCTGCGCGGACGTCACAGAGACTACGTCCAGGTTTTAGACAGTCTGCAGGGACGTCACAGAGACTACGTCCAGGTTTTAGACAGTCTGCGGGGACGTCACAGAGACTACGTCCAGGTTTAAGACAGTCTGAGGAGACGTCTCAGAGACTACGTCCAGGTTTTAGACAGTCTGCGGGGACGTCACAGAGACTACGTCCAGGTTTAAGACAGTCTGAGGAGACGTCTCAGAGACTACGTCCAGGTTTTAGACAGTCTGCACGGACGTCACAGAGACTACGTCCAGGTTTTAGACAGTCTGCACGGACGTCACGGAGACTACGTCCAGGTTTTAGACAGTCTGCACGGACGTCACGGAGACTACGTCCAGGTTTTAGACAGTCTGCACGGACGTCACGGAGACTACGTCCAGGTTTTAGACAGTCTGCACGGACGTCACGGAGACTACGTCCAGGTTTTAGACAGTCTGCACAGACGTCACGGAGACTACGTCCAGGTTTTAGACAGTCTGCAGGGACGTCACAGAGACTACGTCCAGGTTTTAGACAGTCTGCGGGGACGTCACAGAGACTACGTCCAGGTTTAAGACAGTCTGAGGAGACGTCTCAGAGACTACGTCCAGGTTTTAGACAGTCTGCGGGGACGTCACAGAGACTACGTCCAGGTTTAAGACAGTCTGAGGAGACGTCTCAGAGACTACGTCCAGGTTTTAGACAGTCTGTGCGGACGTCACGGAGACTACGTCCAGGTTTTAGACAGTCTGCAGGGACGTCATGGAGACCACGTCCAGGTTTTAGACAGTCTGAGGAGACGTCACAGAGACTACGTCCAGGTTTTAGACAGTCTGAGGAGACGTCTCAGAGACTACGTCCAGGTTTTAGACAGTCTGAGGAGACGTCACAGAGACTACGTCCAGGTTTTAGACAGTCTGAGGAGACGTCTCAGAGACTACGTCCAGGTTTTATACTGTTTTTTGGCATGTCCAGATTGTATCCAGAACACTTCTGCACTGCAGAAACATCAAATCTAGTGAATCGTGTCCAAACGACAGTAGCAGCTGATTTTAAACATCAGCTCTGTCAGAGCAAATGAAGCAATCACCAACACACACTTTCCAAAAACATGTTGCAAACACACACAACACAACAGAAGTGTTTCCAGAGGACAATGAACACGTCAGCTGTTGCTACAGTTTGTGATTTTTGTGACTCATGAAGTTAGAAATGGTTCAGAGGAACAACACTGAAGAACCCCTTTAGCCCAGTTACCATAGAAACTATATCGCTTTTATTCAAGCCGACCTCTAACATAAACAAACTGTAAACTGCAACTCAGCAAAAAATGTGCTGGTGGTGCTCTAAGGCCCTTCTCTGTGCAGCGTACAGTCTTTCTTTAATCTCAATAAAAGTTCATTTACAATGAAATACTTCAGTTTGAATTTACTCCCCCAGACGTCTATGACCTCCTGCTGACCGACTCTGACTTGTGATCAGGTGACCCACTCTGACCTGTGATCAGGTGACCCACTCTGACAGGTGATCCACTCTGACCTGTGATCAGGCGACCCACTCTGACCTGTGATCAGGCGACCCACTCTGACCTGTGATCAGGCGACCCACTCTGACCTGTGATCAGGCGACCCACTCTGACCTGTGATCAGGCGACCCACTCTGACCTGTGATCAGGTGAACGGTGTCTCTGTCATTCGTACGTCTGTTCTCACACTATGTAACTTTGGGCTCCGGGTCGGGAGAAGTACGTAACGCTTTACGGCACTAAGTCACACAGCAGCAACTATTTCACTGATTCTGGTGAAATGAGGACTCGAAGTACAGACGTCATAATTACACACAGGTGTAACACAAAGACCAGGAGGCAGAGTCTTTGAGTCTCTCTTTGGTCTTCAGGGTTTCAGCCTCTGAGACCAACAGGGAATAACTTTACAGTACCAAGGTGATTTACAGACTTTATGATGGAAACAGTGGTACTTCTGTCGCTGTGTTCACTGTTAGACTGGACGCTGCCGGTTCAGAGGTTCTGTCGCCGTGTTCACTGTTAGACTGGACACTGCCGGTTCAGAGGTTCTGTTGCCGTGTTCACTGTTAGACTGGACACTGCCGGTTCAGAGGTTCTGTTGCCGTGTTCACTGTTAGACTGGACGCTGCCGGTTCAGAGGTTCTGTTGCTGTGTTCACTGTTAGACTGGACGCTGCCGGTTCAGAGGTTCTGTTACTGTGTTCACTGTTAGACTGGACGCTGCCGGGTCAGAGGTTCTGTCGCTGTGTTCACTGTTAGACTGGACACTGCCGGTTCAGAGGTTCTGTCTCTGTGTTCACTGTTAGACTGGACGCTGCCAGTTCAGAGGTTCTGTTGCCGTGTTCACTGTTAGACTGGACACTGCTGGTTCAGAGGTTCTGTTGCCGTGTTCACTGTTAGACTGGACGCTGCCGGTTCAGAGGTTCTGTCGCCGTGTTCACTGTTAGACTGGACGCTGCCGGTTCAGAGGTTCTGTCGCCGTGTTCACTGTTAGACTGGACGCTGCCGGTTCAGAGGTTCTGTCGCCGTGTTCACTGTTAGACTGGACGCTGCCGGTTCAGAGGTTCTGTCGCCGTGTTCACTGTTAGACTGGACGCTGCCGGTTCAGAGGTTCTGTCGCCGTGTTCACTGTTAGACTGGACACTGCCGGTTCAGAGGTTCTGTTACTGTGTTCACTGTTAGACTGGACGCTGCCGGTTCAGAGGTTCTGTCGCCGTGTTCACTGTTAGACTGGACACTGCCGGTTCAGAGGTTCTGTTACTGTGTTCACTGTTAGACTGGACACTGCCGGTTCAGAGGTTCTGTTACTGTGTTCACTGTTAGACTGGACACTGCCGGGTCAGAGGTTCTGTCGCTGTGTTCACTGTTAGACTGGACACTGCCGGTTCAGAGGTTCTGTTGCTGTGTTCACTGTTAGACTGGACACTGCTGGTTCAGAGGTTCTGTTGCTGTGTTCACTGTTAGACTGGACACTGCCGGTTCAGAGTTTTGAACTTTCCTCGTCCTCAGTGTGAACATGGCCTCAGTTTTTAGTGTTGGGTGTAAACAGACTAATTGACAGCGTTCATACTTCTGATTAAAGAAATAAACCAAACTCTCTGTGATTTACAGAGTTTCCTGATAGACAGTGAAGTAAACTGCTGACAACTGTAGCTGCTGTTAGCTCATGTTAGCTCAGTTTGTTAGCCGGGCCGAGCTGGGCTGACTGCTGTTGGACTAGTCAGTGATATCAGCTGCTGCTGGTGACCTGGTTGGTGTTTGGCTGTTAGCAAAGTTGTCGACTCGCTAGTTTTTGATCATAAGTAATGTAACACTTTTTCACAAGACACCCGCCCAACAGAACCTGTAGAGTCTGTTCACTGTTGAAAATAAAATCATTCAGATATTCTGTTGACGAAGGACCGATCAGAGCCTGCACACGGTCAGCAGTGAACCGACACCCCGCTGAGCTCCGCTTTTAAAACATCATGTGTTTCATCATCGAGTTGAAGTTTGATGACTTGTAAGACGAATCATTCCTGCTGAGTTTAATGAACTTGTTCAGGCACAGTCTTAGTCCCTGTCAGGTCTGTCCTGCAGGCTGCCCTCATGTGAAAATCCAGTTTTGATTAAAGAATCTTTGGGGGGGCCCAACAGGTTGAACTGGCCCCGACCTTTCCGCTCCTGTCTTTCTTTATATTCTCACTGTTGCTTCACTCTTTTCTCTGTTTGCTGCATTTCTCATCAGGTCAGTTCATTAAACCTTCGGCTCCAGTAATCGTCAGTTTGGTTTTCCTGCAGAACGGTGACGCTTTGTAATGTCACACTGCTGCTTCACAATAGTTTTGCATTGCTATATATTGCAGAGGTGTTCCTGTTATTGTGTCCACACCCTGAACCTGCACAGACACGTCTGTCCGCTCAGATACAGCCCCTCGGATGCTCCTGTCACTGAATTATGGACTTTTAAAGATGTAAAAAAAAAAAAAAATCCTTTTTTAACATCAAACTCGGCCAAACATAACGCAGGAGTTCAGGGTGTTACCTCAGTCTGCTTTTTTCAGGTTTTAAGGGGCGGTCCTCGCCAGATGTGGCCACACCCCCCTGCATTATCAGACAGGAGCTTCTTCCCATGTGTCCTTGTATGGGCTTAACTGCAGCTGAAATCCCACCAAATGACACACCTGCTGCTGCAGAGGGAAGTGGAAGGAAGTTTCACTGAAGTCCTGCTGAACGCTACAGACGCTGACTTTTATTCTAACATTCACCTGAAGCTCGCAGGTGCCCGATGAAACGTGATGCATCGAGATCCAGAGCCACAAAGTCCTCAAATGTCCCGAGCTGGGAGGGGAAGTAAACGCAGCGTGTGCAGTGTCTTTTAATGTAAGATTGAAACAGAGTCAAAGAAAAGTGAATGTTGATACTCGTTTAAATACTCGAGTATTTAAATGACAAGGACCTGGTGCTGCAGTTTTCCTTATATGGACTGAAGTGCAGCTGAAATTCCACCATGTGACACACCTGCTGCAGGGTCACCTACGTCAGCTTGCACAACATTTACCTGCAGGATGCTCGAAAAATCAGCCTGTACAATATTTACATGCTTGTGCTCGAGTATCTTAATTTTTGCTGCTTCTACCTCGACTTCACGACATTTCAGAAGCAAATATTGAAGCTTTTATGCCACTACATGTGACAGCTGTGCTTATTCTAAACATGAACACACATAAAACATGATTAAAAGCTTTGACCTGCTATAATGCCTGCAATAAGAGAAGACACTCCTCATACTTTAGGCACATTTTGATGAAATCATTTGGACTTTTTTTTACTGCAGTATTTTTTAAATTCAAGAGATGAGAGTCACAGAAAGTGTTCAGTATTTAAACTAGCTGAAAATTAAAGTGCGGCTCTTTTCACAGCGAATTCTTCTGATTGAAGCAGTTTTACTGTTCTGACTGCAGTGAAGTCTCAGTTTGCCTCAGCATGCCGGTTTAGAGCCCTGACCTGTGATCAGCGCCCTGCAGTCAGCCAGTCGACATTGTCCACATTCTCCGGCTGGTTCAGGCCTGTTCGTGGAGCCAGAGGAGTGTCAGTCTGCTGCACCACTCAGAGACCGATCAACATGCGACAACACAAAGACCAAAAAAGGTGAGAATGCAGGAGAAACTTCCCGGATGGGAATCCTCCGTCTGTGCGTCCTCTTCACGAATCAGACTGCTTTTCATGAAAATCGACGTGCAGAGACTCGAAGCCTGCAGCGGACAGATAATCCATCATGTCAGCCTTCATCTCCGTCAGAGTTACAGCCTCGCTTAATGCAGAGGAGAGATTAAAGCAGGTTTCAAGTCTCTACACGTTGATTTACATGTTAATGAGCTGAAACTAGTGGAAGGAAGAATTCATTCAGAAAACATGTTGATCAGTGAGTCTCAGTTGATTCATTTTGTGGCTTCAGTTCAACTAAAATGAGTCAAACTTGCTTTTTTATAAAACCTGTGATATAAAGTAAATTTTGTCGAGCTGCAGCTACTGAGATTTTTTAATGAATTAGCAGATAAATCAGTGGCCGATTAAATATAATAAAATCATTTTAAACATCTCCATTTCCTTAAGACCAAAGTCTGAAATCAAAAACAGAGAATGTTCATGTCCAGGTTTTAGACAGTCTGCGGGGACGTCACAGAGACTACGTCCAGGTTTTAGACAGTCTGTGAGGTCGTCACAGAGACTACGTCCAGGTTTTAGACAGTCTGCAGGGACGTCACAGAGACTACGTCCAGGTTTTAGACAGTCTGTGAGGTCGTCACGGAGACTACGTCCAGGTTTTAGACAGTCTGTGGGGACGTCACAGAGACTACGTCCAGGTTTTAGACAGTCTGTGAGGTCGTCACAGAGACTACGTCCAGGTTTTAGACAGTCTGCAGGGACGTCTCAGAGACTACGTCCAGGTTTTAGACAGTCTGCGAGGACGTCACAGAGACTACGTCCAGGTTTTAGACAGTCTGTGGGGACGTCACGGAGACTACGTCCAGATTTTAGACAGTCTGCGGAGACGTCACGGAGACTATGTCCAGGTTTTAGACAGTCTGTGGGGACGTCACGGAGACTACGTCCAGGTTTTAGACAGTCTGCGGGGACGTCACGGAGACTACGTCCAGGTTTTAGACAGTCTGCGGGGACGTCACGGAGACTACGTCCAGGTTTTAGACAGTCTGTGGACGTCACAGAGACTACGTCCAGGTTTTAGACAGTCTGCGGGGACGTCTCAGAGACTACGTCCAGGTTTTAGACAGTCTGCGGGGACGTCACGGAGACTACGTCCAGGTTTTAGACAGTCTGCGGGGACGTCTCAGAGACTACGTCCAGGTTTTAGACAGTCTGCGGGGACGTCACGGAGACTACGTCCAGGTTTTAGACAGTCTGCGGGGACGTCTCAGAGACTACGTCCAGGTTTTAGACAGTCTGCGGGGACGTCACGGAGACTACGTCCAGGTTTTAGACAGTCTGCGGGGACGTCACGGAGACTACGTCCAGGTTTTAGACAGTCTGCGGGGACGTCACGGAGACTACGTCCAGGTTTTAGACAGTCTGCGGGGACGTCACGGAGACTACGTCCAGGAGGTCACTGAGGTCAGAGTCAGACGTGTTTAATAGATAATATTCGGCCTCATGCATGTTAAAAGATAAACCTCTCAATATAATGTAATACAGAGTTCCTAAAGACTGTATTTTACGTCATTGTATGTGTTTTCTTCACCTCTGTAAGACTCAAGAAGATTTCCAATTATTTTGGTTCGTGCTTCCATTAGCGCCCCCATCAGGTCCAAACCTCTCACTGACAAACAAAGAAGCTTCCACACTGTTGCTGAACTAAATCTAATGTAGACTGTGAAAAATCACACGTTTATGGAAAATGACATGATGTATTTAAAGTTGTATACAAAACTAAAATTACAGACATTATCTGTAAATTAACAACTAAAATGTTCATTTATTTGTATAATTTATTTAAACTATATAAAGTATTGTCATTAAGTAATAATGACAAATTACAGTTATTTTACTGTAATATTTATACAGTACTTTTTCAGCTTTTACACACAAATCTATGTAAAATGTCTCATTATATAAATGTTTAAGTCCAAATTAAAAAAAAAAATGTCTTTGTGAAATGCCAATGGTTAAACATAAAGTTATTACTACATGTTCATTTAATGTCTCTAAATATTTATTGGTATCCGATACATAAACTGTAGATGTGCCTTTATGTTGATGTTTGTTATATGTGCAGGTTGTGATATCTAAAACTTCACGATAACATGGACAAACTTCATCTGCTCCTAAACAGATAATTTATTATTCATTAACAATTTATCAATATTCAGAATTACATTTCTGTGGGTGTTTGTAGGTGGAACACATTACACATATACTGCAGCTTTACTGTCCGGTGCTTTAATTTTTTTTATATTTACAGGTATCAAATAAACAGTTTTGTAAAAAAAGCAGTATTCAGTGCAACAACTTGTATATCATACAGAAAGATCATAAAATGAATCATACACATAATGATGATAATGAGAATATGAGAATAAAAGTCATGTATAATCATAAAGGCAGATATGATAAAGTCACACTGCAGGAGCTCGTTGAATGGTTCGGGAGGCGGACACGGTCAACACCTTTGAGAGCAGAGTGCCTTCTTGTGGCAGAACAACAGAATAGCAGGTCGACTGTTTTCAAAACACACAAAGCTTCTAAAGTAAATACAATGGTCAGTTCATTTTTAATCTATAACAGGATTCAGTTACACTAGTTACATTTACATTAGTGCACATGCACTTATCTGTTAGCTGCAGATATTTTACATAAGACACCTCACTATCTGTTCATGTCATGACAGACGATATAAAAACAAAGCAATGTGAATTCTTATTAAAAATATTTACATAAAAGAAAAAAAACTAAATCTGGAAAATGATTTTTCTCACGCTCTACTTGTCGACGTTCTTCCTGCCTTTTCTCTTTGTTTCGTCTCCTGTTCTTTTTTTCTTTTGTTATCCTCCATTTCTACGAGGTGTTTGACTCCTCAGTCCAGTCGTGTATCAGTAAAGTCCAAAGCCTTCATGCACATTCATGTTCTATTCAATAACCAAAAACTCATCCAGCCTCTCGGCCTCATCACCTGTGCAGTCTTTTTGTTCCAGAGAAAACACGTAGAGTTGACATGATATTGAATATGAAAAATGTTCAACGGCACGGACCCCTGTGCTGTTCAATGATTTTTAAATGAAGTATTTGTTGACATCATGATTAAGACTTCAGTCCGTGTGGCGATCAGAGGATGATACAATTATTTTTGTATTTTTCTTTCAAATCTTTCACTTCTTCTTCATGCTTTTTCTTCAAACCCTCCATTTCGTCTTTCAGATGTTTTTCTTTGTGCTTTGAGAGTTTTTCTAACAGCTCGTACTCTTTGTCCCGACTCCCTTCGGCCTCTTTCATTTGTCTCTCATGTTTTTGCTTCAGGTCCTTCACTTCCTCCATATGTTTGTCGACCAACGCTGCAAAGTCCTCTGTGTATTTCTTCCTAAACTCGTTGAATTCTTCAGCTTGTTTTCTGGCTTCTTCTTCATATTTCTTCTTCATTTCCTCAATTCTTTTCTTATAGTTCTCCTCTAATTCTTTTCTTTCCTTTTCCTCTTGTTCTCTTTTGATTCGATCTTCTTTTCTTCTCTTTTCATGTTTTTCTCTTTCCTGTTCGTATTCTTCTTGAAGCTTTTTAAGTTTTTCTCGCTCCTCATGTCGTCGCTGCTCATCTTCTCGATTTCGGTTTTCCCACCATTCCTTTCTTTCATTTTCCCAGTTCTCTCGTTGCTTTCTCATCTCTTCTCTGCTCCGTTCCAACTTTCTGTCAATGGTTTCCTTTTCCTCTGTTTCCGACTTTATTTTCTTCTCCAGAGCTTCCCGGTTCTGTTCCCATTCCTGTTGTTGAAGTTCTTCCACCTTTTTCCTTTTGTTCTCCTCCTCCTCTCTCTTTTCCTGTTCTTTCTTTCTCTGTTCACGTTCCTTATTTATGTTTTCTTTCATTTCTTCAAGTTGTTCATCTCTCTGTTTTCTTTCCTTTTCAGTTTTTGCTCTCTGTTCTTCCATTCTTCTTTCCATTTCTTGTATTTTTTCTTTATGTTTTCGTTCTAGCTCCTGCTTCTGTCTCTCCATCTCTTCTTCCTTCTCTTTCAGGATTCTCTCCACTTCCTGTTTTATTGCTGCCTCTGCCTCTTGAAACATGTCATTGGTGTAGCAGCTGCCGCCATTTTTCCTCACCATTGACTCAACCTGTGTCAGCAGCTTGCTGACCTGAGTACGATTCATCAGATCCTTGTTATTGAAAACATGATATCTGTCGCCACAGTCATGTATCAGTTTTTTGACAAAGTCCTCACAGTCTTCTTCTAGATAAGATTCAAATGATTGATTGTTTAGGTCGTCTCCTCTGGTGAATGTAACAATGATGAAATTTTGGGAATTCTTGCCAAAATATTTCTTGATCAGTTCCACAGATTCTTTTTCCTCTTGTGTAAATCGGCCAATCTGCAGCACCAGTAAGATCACATGAGGTCCAGGAGACAACATGCTGATGCATTTCACAAGTTCCTGTTGAACGTCATCATTGGACAGAGTTGTGTCAAACAATCCAGGAGTGTCGACCACAACGACAGGTCGCCCATCAATCTCTCCTGATGCTTTCTGGCAAATCTTGGTGATGGACTTTTGGCTGGCTTTGGATTTAAAATGTTTTTTGCCTAAAATTGTGTTTCCAGTTGCACTCTTCCCACTGCCAGTCTTCCCGATCAGCACCATCCTGAGACACTCTCTGTTCTGACTCTCTTCATCACCTCCAGCCTCACTTCTCTGTTTAACATCCTGCAGCTCAGCTTCAAGTCTGGAAACCTTTTCCATCTGAGCCTTGGTGAACATGTCCTTAGTGAAGCATCTGGATCCTTCAGCTCTCATCTTTTCCACCATGTCCAGCAGCTCTGGGATCTGCTGCTTGTCCTTGATGTTCAGAACAACATATCTTCCTCCACAGCTCTGACGGAGCTCCTGGATGTCCTTGTTTTCTTGTACAAAGTTATCAACAGCTGGAGCTGCAGGATCTGACTCCACAGTGAACAGAATCATGGTGAAGTCATCGACTCGAGAGCTGAATGTGTTCTGGATGGTCTTTAACTCGCCCTTGTCTTCATCAGTGAGGGGACCCACAGGTAGGACCAGGATGAAGGCATGGACCCCCTCAGGATCACAGAGGGAGATACACCTGAGTGATTCCTCCATCACTGCCTCCTGAGGTTTTCCATACAAGGCAGGCAGCTGCACCAGGGAAACCCGACGTCCACACACCTCTCCCTGATGTTTAACACACTCTGATGAGTTGGAGACTGAAGGAAACTCTGTCTGACCTAAAATGGCCTTGGCTGCTGAAGTCTTGCCTGCTCCTCTCCTCCCACACAGAACCAGGTTTAAAGCTGGTTTCATGTCTTCAGACTTTGGTCTTGTGGTGTCTTCAGTGAAGGTGAGGAAGGTTCCTTTGTTTTCACACACAATATTCTCAATCTTCTGCATTAATGATCTGTGGTCATCTTCATACATGTTGTAGTGTCTTCCTCCACAGTCTGTAAGGAGCTGAGTCACAGTAGAACTTTTGTTCTCCTTGTGTGTCATGATGACCATCGAGTGTTTGAAAGCATCTTGACCAAACAAACTCAGGATGAACTTCAGTGTTTGTCTGTTCTCTGCAGTGAAATCAGAAGGATTCACTAACAGCAGTAGAACATTTGGTCTAGGAAGACAAAGACTCACACACTTCTTCATCTCTTCTCTAACTGCCTCCACAGACAGACTGAAGATGTCTGGAGTTTTCACTACAGTTAATGGTTTTCCTCTCCACTCTCCACAGGCTGCCATACAATGTTTGGTTGGAGAAGTTCTTTGGTAATGAAAAGTCTGTTCCTTGATGATGAAGTTACCAAGTTTTGTCTGTTTGTCTTCACTTTTTCCCAGCAGCACAATCCTGAATCCAGATGCTGTAATACAACAGAGAAACAGATTAAATGACATCAAGTTATATTTATATTATTAGTTAGTTATTAGTTGTTATTATCATTATTATTAGTCATGAACCTGGTTTACCTGTCCAAATGGGCAGTCGATAAAGAGAATGAAAATATACAGTATGTGTCAGTTTAAAACAATTTGTATGTTTAACCCTTGGAGGGTCTTCCGGTTATGTCTCCTGAATAGTTCCTAAGACAAAACATGGCTCCTTCCTAAAAACTGCTATAAAAATAATATATAATAATATTTTTTTCCACTTTAAACACGTCAGTCTTTCAGAACTACTTCAGCCTGAAATATACATATCAAATATTAATTATATTTTTTGGTTTTTAACCCTTTAAATGCCAGTATGTTTACATAACTCTGCTGGTTTTTATTTTTAAAAAAAACAAAAAAACTAAAATAATTTCCATAAAATACATTTCAATGACTAATGGCTAACTATTGTTATTAGGCCCTAAGATGGGTTAATGATTGGCAGCAACATTGATTTTGATGCATTGTTATTTTTTTTGCAGTGTCATATTTTTAAATAAACATCCATTTGTTTTCCTTAAAATAAGTAAATAACTTCTTCCAAAAAACTGCTATAAAATAATATATATTAATATGTTTTTCCACTTTAAACACGTCAGTCTTTTAGAACTACTTCAGCACTAAATATATTTCTATCGCAGAAAACAGTAAAAAGTGTTAAACTTTGCTGCACGTTTTGAATGGGTAAAATGGGGCCAAGTGGTGGACAAATATAAAAACTACAAATTGAAAGCCAGTGGTCCAAAATGAAATCTTAACATAAAGGAATGCATTAATTTATGTTAGGATAAACGTGGGATCAAAAAAAGTGTTTTTTAATGGTTTTTAATGGGGCACGTTTTGTCCCTGGGAACTATTTAGGATGCATTTCTGTTGCTAAGCCATTTTAGGCTTAATAAAGTACTGAGATTTCTATTCTAAAAATATTTTTAAATGAATATCTTTGACCAAATTTTAGCAATCTTCATTCAACACAGCCACATTTATTAAAAAATAAAAAAGCAAAAAAAAAAAGGCCACGAATGGTCCTAAGATGGCTCAGGGGTTAATATCAACATTTGGATGAAAGAAAGATTTAATTTCTTTTCAATAGTGAAGTATGTGATGTGTTTGGGTTAATCCTGCAGGAAAGATCGCTCCATAAATCTATAATCAGTGTGATTAATGTACTTACTGTCAGTCAAAGGGTTTTTCTCTGAGCGCCGTCCTTTAAATATATTCAGCCCTGTAAAAAGATGACATCATTAATTTACCACGTCATGTTCTAATTTAGTGAAAGAAGATTCATGTGAACAAAGTCAGAATTGTTTCTGCACTTACCAGCAGATTTAACAGCATCCATGATAGAAGTCTGTGTTTCCTGTTGTTTTGGTCTCTGATGATCTCCTGGTAAAGTCGATGTTGCGTCCTTAAACACATCACAGCTGACGTGCTCTCCATTGTTCTCCTTTACAGTTTGACCCAAACGTGTTAACAGCTCTGAATGTTCAATGTTCCTCTGATTCAAATGTCTGTATCTACATTTTCTGATCATGTCTTTTAATGGACGGTGTTCCATGTATTTTTCCATGAATCCTGGTCTCTCCTCTCTGGGTGTTGGTATCAGAATCAGTGAATGATCAAATGATTGATCACTGAAGAGTTGAAGGACTCTGCAGAGCTTCAGGTTGTGTTCCTCAGTGAAGTCTTCAGGCTGTAGAACCAGCAGGAACACATGAGGTCCAGGATCAGAGAGTCTCTCACAGGTTTTCACATGCTCTGTCAGTTTGTCTTCAGAGATGTCTGGATGCAGCAGATCTGGGGTGTTGATGAGAATCATTTCTTTCTCCTTCACCTGTCCCCTTTCTCTCAGACAGCAGTCTGGTTCTTCCTCAGTGTTGAACACAGTCTGTCCCAGTATGAAGTTCCCCACTGAACTCCTCTGAGACCAGCTGTTCCCCAGAAGAACAACCCTCAGCTCAGACACTGAAAAGAGAAAACACTGGATTAGAAAAGTTAAATCAGGTGGAGATTTGCTCTAAAGTGGATTTAGACCTCGTGAGAAATCACAACTTCTTTAATCAGGAGAACATTAAATGTGACATAAGTTATTTATTTTATTTTGGTGTTGAACTTTAAACAAACATGATTCAGTTTAATCATCATTCTTTATGAATCACTGTAACTTCAGATCTTATGATGAACCAGATCAGCTCTGTCTCAGTTGGACTCACTTGTTGGTGGCAGAAGTTCATAACTGCTGCTGCGCTTCAGGGGCTGCACATCATCTGTGTGAGGACACAAAATAAATATTCATTCAGTCATCCACACCTTCATATTCTGTAATCAGTCTGTGTAACTAACAACGTGGAGAGAGAACAAGAAGACACTGATTCAACCGTACTGCTCTGTTCCCCAGTGTCACGCCAAAAGAGGTCCACAGGGACGTCAAAGTATAAATATAGTTCTGGGAGGAGTGGGGAGCAGCAGGAGCGGCCTTTGGGCTACTTATGTAAATATGTTTATTCATGTCTATTTATTTTGGGTGTTTATTAGTGGGTGATGGGTTTGTAGTGGAGAGAGAGAGAGAAGAGACTCAGGAGCAGAAATACATGAAATCAATTAGATTATCATGGACAGTTCATCCAGAATATTTACATGTTGTCCACAGGCTTATAGGTAAACAACAACATGTTTTTAATTTATATTACAACCTGTAACAAATACATGAAATTATGATGTTAAAGGTTTCATAATCTTAAATATGGCACCTTTAATAACAAACTTTACTTCACCTAATATATTTATCTCATCATTTAATGTCCATGTTTATTTTATTAATCATAAACATCTAATTAATCCTTCATTCTTTCAGTTCTTAGACATTTAGATATAAATAAATGTCTCATTTATTAGTGAGAAGCTGTCTGTGTGTTTTCTTTGAAGTCAAAATAATTCACTTTCTTAGGACACTGATTTATTGAATGATTCTTTTGTTTTAGTCTGTTTGTTTCTCTTGGTGAGGCCACAAACTTCATGAGTGCAAAGATTTCATTGAAAGGATTTATTTCTCTACATTTGATAAAAAGAAAATACATCAAGGTTCAAGATACTGAAGGAAACGAAGACTCGATCAAGGCAACACTGAATACTGATCAATATGATTTCAAGAATAACTCCATCAGTAATCCATCACACTGAATGTTTCTATAGTAACAGTGGTTCTAACAATGAAGCCAAAACATTTTCATGTTCAGACTTTTAGTTCAGGAATAAATAATAATGAGAATAATGAACTCTTACTGGACGCCATGATGTCACTGCTGGAAACTTCAGAGACTCATTGAGCTGAAAACCAACTGCTGGGTTTGAGAAGCTGAAGAGAGGAGAGACAATGTTACACTGTCACACACACACACACACACGCGCGCGCGCGCGCGCACACACACACACACACACACACACACACACACACACACACACACACACACACAGCTGCAGTATCACTTTGAGCCGCTAGATGTCACTGTTCCAGCTAAAGTTCTACGCTGTTCCTTTCATGGCCCGGTAATTTAAATGTTTAATACAGTAAATATCTTCTATCATTAGATCATTACTTTAATAAATATGAAACATTCATTTCTGGGACGTAGACAAAACAAACACATTTGTTCTTTAAAGATAATAAAATAATCAAAATCAGATTTTACACACAAACATGTCGGATCAGCTCTTCCTCCTGTCATGGTCTCTAAAATGGACTCTTCATATTTCACTTGAGCTTTAATGTTGACACAGACATTTGTTCCAGTCAGTAAATCATCAGTCAGTAAATCTTCATTTCAGATTACACATTTAAAAACATATCAGGAACTCTCTGTTCCCATGGAAACACAGAAAATCCTCCGTTTGCTCTCAGACTGTCGGTGGCTGTCTCTATTCCAGCTAACATGGTCTGTTAACTCGTCGGCTCAGAACCGACTTACTACAGCATTAAAGTGTAGAAAGTAAAGCCACACTGTTCACTGTACTGAGCCATCAACAATACCCAGATCAAACTTTGACTTTAATGTCTGCTCATCGATTTCTCTACAGTTTTACTCACCCTCTGAATTTCTTCATGCGCCACAGTCAGAAACGAAACTTTAAAATAAAAAGAGTCTCAACATACCTGAACCACACACTCAGGTTTTTCTAGTTTCATCTGGTGGAGGTGTGTGTGTGTGTGTGTGTGTGTGTGCAGTTTGGTGACTCTAGTTCACACCATGTACATTTGTTTAAACAATACTTCATTAAGCATCTGAAGTTATGGAGTGTGTAGGAGCAGTGATATCAGCGGTGTGCATGAGCGTGCAAGTGTTGATAGTGTGAAACAAAAGGACAAACTAAAGCAAAGCAAAGCTGACTGGAGACAGAGGAGCCCAGAACAGGGCGAAGCCAGAGAGAGCATGAGTACCTGGCTGCAGTGGCATAAATACTCCAATGCAGAGTGAGTAATAGAAAACACCTGCAAGCAGAGAAACCACACCCAGGAGAGGAGGAAGGGACGCACTCAGGATGCCACACAGGGCATCACACAGGCTGCATGTCTCCTCTGTCAGATGTCCTGTGGTATCTGGATGCTCCAACATGAGTTCACATGTCTCCTCTAACTCTGTCTGAGTCTTCCTCTTCACAAAGATGATTTGAAAGAAGCAAACAGAGCTGCTGCAGTTTCCCTTCACTAACTTTCTGTGTGTTCAAACGGATTCACTCATCTTTACAGCTGACACTTTAAAGCAGGCAACAAGTCCAAACTTACACTTCACATGACAACAAGAAGAATGTGCTTCATGTTAGAGCGCCACCTGCTGGACAAAACACTGTCACCACACAAGAGGTGCAGTGGATCGTCGTGGATCTGTCCTCCATCAAACATCACTGAAATCTGGTGACTGTGGTTCTACAGGGGGTGGAACATCTGTCTGTCCGTCTACCTGTTCTTCCTAAAGATAAGGGGCTAAATAAATGTGTTACTGCAGCTTTAAGATGCTGTGTTTGGACTTTGTTAATATAAAATGTTTAATAAAGAAAATGAATCAGTCATTTATAAACAGCCCTAAGAGTGTAAGCAAACCTTTGACCACAGATGAAGAATGAAAAACATTTGTCATGTTCAACACAAAAGACATAAAATCACGTCTCAGTCCACGTCCTGTGTCTCCGTCTTTAAAAGTCTTAACTGGAAAACTAAACCATGACTGTGACATCTGAACTCGTGTTATGTAAGATGGTTATGACGTGGCCTCCTGTTGCTGAGCTGCTGGTATTTATGAGCCCGAGGAGCCACCTGGACTTCTTCAAGAAGCTGCTGATGCATGTTGGGACATCTGCTGGGTTTGTTACCTGTTTTTCAAAAGATATTTACTTCATTATGCTCGACTGTGAAGCCAAAGCTATGCTGAGTTAAAGCAGATTTCATGTAATGAAATCATTTATTCCAGAAGGTTGTCATCAGCATCTCAGCGTTAAAAGACACATTTACATTTGTCAGCACTAACACAAAAGTCCTGTGATGAATACGACCTTATTTTTAGTTGACAAGTTGATCAATCTCTTGATTTTTGATTCAACTTTGTTGCAGTTTTGATGTTTTTTAGTTGAAATATGTAAATGAGTTCACCATGTTACGTAATGTGTCCAAACTGAGGTAATAAAATGAGAATCAGACTGAACATTTCGTTATTTTGCTGATCTAACACAATGTTCATGTCATGCATTATCTGCTTTAGTCTCTCCTGAACCTACAAATCTGTATAACTGAAAATCAAAGCTGACATTTTATAAATTAACCTTAAAATAATCAGCATATTAATCAACAGTGAAAATAATCACGTGCGCTCCAGTTTTTAACAGACCTCTGATTGGCTCGCTTCAAAGATCAGCAGCAGATCTTCTGTGAATTGCTGAAACATTGTGATCTGTGCTCAGTGTTTGTGTCTGAGTCTGTCTGAAGCCGCCACAAACCTTACAGTCCCCTGTACAGACCTCGTGCATGTCTTGGAGTAAATTGGCCTATGGGGCCTTCAAAACATGCTTATTTTGTAGATCTGGGCCTGTTAG
The DNA here is from genome assembly GCA_004119915.2 of Collichthys lucidus. NCBI lineage: Eukaryota > Metazoa > Chordata > Actinopteri > Sciaenidae > Collichthys > Collichthys lucidus. Next base: position 35,315,656 of record CM014088.1, read on the forward strand.
TGAGCCCAGCTCCCGGCCCAGTTAACAGAACCAGATGTTGTTCTTTTAAGTTTTGGGCTTCTTAATGAGGAATATGAGGAGAACGAGGTGCAGCTGGGATGTAAAGTGTTAAAGGTCCTGAAACCTGTGGATTTATAGATGTCTCACATGCAGCTCTGCAGGGTTTTACATGTTCATCACATCTGGGTCAGGAGGCCCCGCATGCCAGCGGCAGCAGGACAGGCGTCTGCATGTCTGCTGTCAGGACGGACACATAAATACCTGGACGTCCAGACGCTGCTTTCACTGTCAGACTGTCCGTTGCAGGTGGAAGACAGAAGAGGAAGAGAGAGACGGCAACATGGTCCCACTGAGGCTGGTCGCCTTCGGCTGTGAGTTTCCTCTTTTCAATCATTCGCTGAATCGTAGCATCATAAAAGTTATGAATGTCACGATGTGACGCATGGACAGGGACGCTGGAGGAAAGAAACATTTGTTGATGACGTTTCATTGACTCATTTAAAAACTTCTTTTAAAACCATCTGTTGCTTAATTCTGGTTATTTAGGAAGCTGATTCTGTTTACATCTCGTTTTGTCAGTTTGTTGTGAACTACAGTGATGAAGAGTTTAACTCTGTGACTGTGTGCTGTGCTTTCAGTGCTGGCTGCAGCCTGGTTCTTCACTCGTGCTGCCGGTGAGTTTAACAGAACCGACGTCAACATTTAGACCTAAGCCAGAGTTTAGTTATTACATGACACATTTTAGTTATCACTCCATAACTACATGATATGTAGAAACTACCAGATGTGTCAAATCAAAACAATACATGTGGTTAGAAAACATTTCTAAAACTGTACTGGGGAGGTTTCATACTATGACCAACAACAACAACAACAACAACAACAACAACAATAATAATAATAATAATAATGATAATAATAATAATAATAATAATAATAATAATAATAATAATAATAATAATAATAATAATAATAATAATAATAAATAAGTCTTAAAATGGGATTTAACAGATAACAATCACAGAGCTTTTTATTCATAGAGTCAAGTCAAACATTTCATTTTAATAATTTAATTTAAAATAAGGAGAACAATGAAGCGCACAAAACGTGAGGAGATAGTGACCTGATGATGATGATGGTGATGATGATGATGATGGTGATGGTGATGGTGATGATGATGATGATGGTGGTGGTGATGATGATGATGATGATGATGATGATGATGGTGAGGGTTGATGATGATGATGGTGATGATGATGATGATGATGATGATGGTGAGGGTTGATGATGATGATGGTGATGATGATGATGATGATGGTGAGGGTTGATGATGATGATGGTGATGATGATGATGATGATGATGATGGTGAGGGTTGATGATGATGATGGTGATGATGATGATGATGATGATGATGATGGTGATGGCGATGGCGATGGCGATGGCGATGGCGATGATGGTGATGGTGATGGTGATGATGATGATGATGATGATGTTTTCACAGAGGGAGAGGTCCTCTACGCCTGTCACAATGACACTGCAAACATAGCATGTGGTAAGCGCACACACGCACACACACACACACACACACACACACAACAGTTCATTCAGTTTCTACTTCATTGTCACATTTTGCAGAGTTTAAGGTCAGAGAAGTCGTTTCCAGTGTTTCTGCTGAGCTGAGCTGCTGTAGGTTCAGACTTACTGTAAAGTCCTTTAATGTGGAGACCTCAGGAGAACATGCCAATCACACCGATCAGTCAGAGTTCATCAGTTTGAATGAACGCCGTCGTCCTTCTCGTCCTGCAGAGGTCGGCAGTAAGATAAAGCTGGAGCACATCCTGTACAAGGTCGGCGTGGGGACGCGGTGCGGGGAGGGAAAACGCCACCCAGACGACGGACCCGACACCTACTGCTCCTTCCCCTGGGCTGAGATGGTGGTGGAGGATCTGTAAGAACATTAGTCCTTCTCTCTGGTTCTTCTTCTTGACATCTGGAACGACACTCTGATGTTTTCTGTCTCCAGCTGTGCGAACAAGAAGTCCTGTGAGGTCCCGGTCACGGAGTGGGTGTTTGGTGAATACCCCTGTAAGGAGCAGACCAGATACCTGGAGATATCCTACAGCTGCGCCACACCTCCTCCACCACCTCCACCTCCTCCACCTCCAACCAAACCTGACTGTATGTACATACACATGGAGCTGTTCTTCTTAAACCTCCGTGGACTCTAACTCTTCGTATGTCCTCACAAACATAACAGAAACAATAATCAAATACATCCAAATCCAACTTACTCTGATGTATTCTTGTTAAATGAGGAGTCCTGGTCTCAGGCGGTCTGGATCAGGTCTGTCTCCTGTCCGTCACAGTCCAAAGAACTCCATCATCAGTTAGACGCATTAAAAACAGACTGATTCTTCTTTGAGCTTAAAACTTTTACTACCTGTGGGACGATTCCACCAGATGTTTAGATGTTTCCTTCATTTGAAATCCTCTTTGTCTCTTTGTGTTTCTCTTGTATTTGCTCTTTAAGCGTCGTGTTCGTTTTTTAAACTCTCTGCTCGTTCCACATTTCTCATCTCGGCTCGTGTTTCTCTGCAGGTGTCGACAAATCAGCCGCTGAGGCCTGACGCTTTCAAACTTCATTGTTGCTGAAGACACAGCGACTGATCGGACGTGTCGCGATGTCACAGGATCATGTTTGCTCTTCAACACGTGTTCAGAGTTTTGTACAGTTTCTGTTTTGAAAAAGATGAAAACATGTTTGAGCTCTTTGACTCAAGAAGGATTTTAAACCAATAAAATCATCGTTCACTTTGAGAAATAAATCATCTTCTGTTCATTTTCTTTTTCTTCCATGTTCATATCATTTGTTGTATGAACTGTGAAATTGCTTCATGGATCTGAAGTCATCAGCAGAAACAAATCAGTTGTTACATGAACGTACCTCAGGTGAGCACAGGTGAGAGGTGACAGGCTGTGTTTGTCCACTGGGGGGCGTGGTTGATCTGTCCAACACGGTTCATTAACACTGAAGCTGTTTGTGTTTTGTAGAGGACATTATAGAGTTAATAACATTCAAATTAAAAGTCATATATTCATTTATTTTACCATTTTAATCAGCAAATAAAAATATTAACAAACACATTTAGTGACATTTGACCTGGAAGAAGTACTCACATCCTTTACTTCAGTAAAAATACTGATACTACACTGCGACTGCGAGTAAAAGTATACAAATATTATAAGTATTGTCTTTCTATCTTCTGTCTCTGATGTTTTTGTGTTTATATTCCTGCATTATATGTTTAATATGTAAAATAAATAAAAAAAATAAAATAAAATTTCAGGCTGAGCTTCTTTTTTTTTTAAATACTTTATATACTGCAGCGATGCATCATGGTCTATAAGTGTGTATAATGTGTTGGTCTGTTCAGATGTTCAGATAATCCCAGAGAAGCTTTTCAAACACAAACATCAGCATCGTCTGGAGATACGAGGTGTTCACAGAAACAACTGTAATCTGAAAAGTAACTAGTAACTAAAGCTGTGAGGCAAATGTAATGGAGTAAAAAGTACAATATTCCCCTCGAGTAGAAGTATGAAGTGGAATGAAATGGAAACACACCTGTAGTACCTGTAGTACAGTTTGAAGTACTTGAGGTACTACATGTTTGATCTACTTGTACTGGACTACATCTCAAGAGGAAACATTGTACTTTTTACTCCACTACATTTGTCTGACAGCTTCAGTTACTCTGCAGATTATTAATAATCAGCCTGATAGGGTCACGTGTACTCTGTGATAACATGTGTGATTGTTGGATTATGAATATTCTGTGTGAACAAGTCAACATTTGAGATTCTGAGCATCAAATATATTTAAATCTAACTTACTCTGATGTATTCTTCCTAAATGAGGAGTCCTGGTCTCAGACGGTCTGGATCAGGTCTGTCTCCTGTCCGTCACAGTCCAAAGTGAACCTGGGGAAGCAGAACTCCATCAAATTAAATTATTTTTGTCTCTTTGTTTCTGTTATATTTTCTCTTTACACGTTGTTTTCATTTTTAAAACTCCCTGCTCGTTTGACATTCAGACCAGAGGAAATCTGGACTGTTGAGTCCAGATCTGAGAGTTCTGGTTCAGACCACCTTGTCTAAGGTGAACGGATGGTGGATCTACATGTGTGGTTCCTACCCTGAAGCATGTTTGTTTGTTTACCATATATTTGACAGTTTTATTTACAAATGTTTCCGTTTTCTGTGAGTAATAATAATTATTCCTCGTCATCAGTCACAGTGATCACATCATGGACCCTCCTCGTGCTTCACTTCTGTTTTTCCGACATTTTGTGAAGAAACGAAAGTGAAAGTTTCCTGAAGCCTGCGCACAGTCCGCTCCTTCGTGTCAGTCTGTCGGTGTGCTGGTACCGGACGGGACGGCAGCATGGCTGAAGCCGAGTGTCCTCCGGTGACCGTGGAGGGGGACTGGAGTCCACCTCAGAATAAAACCGCGAAGAACAAACTGCAACTTTACTTCCAGAGCAAGAAGAAGTCCAGCGGGGGAGACTGCCGAGTGGAGGCCGAGGACGGAGCTCCGAGAGCGGCTGTGTACTTCAGATCAGAGGAGGGTGAGTGTCAAAGCTCCAGCAGGTCTGACCTCAGATCAGATTTAATGAAGTTACAATGTTTCAATAATCAAACACTGTGAAAAGATCGAATCCAAAACTACAAGATGTGATTATTTTATCTGAAATCTAATAACATGACATGAAATCTAATGACATGATGTGAAATCTGATGACATGACATGAAATCTAATGACGTGAAATCTAATGACATGACATGAAATCTAATGACGTGACGTGAAATCTAATGACGTGAAATCTAATGACATGACGTGAAATCTAATGACATGACATGAAATCTAATGACATGACATGAAATCTAATGACGTGACGTGAAATCTAATGACATGACATGAAATCTAATGACATGACGTGAAATCTAATGACATGACATGAAATCTAATGACATGACGTGAAATCTAATGACGTGACGTGAAATCTAATGACATGACGTGAAATCTAATGACATGACATGAAATCTAATGACATGACATGAAATCTAATGACGTGACGTGAAATCTAATGACATGACGTGAAATCTAATGACATGACATGAAATCTAATGACATGACATGAAATCTAATGACGTGACGTGAAATCTAATGACATGACATGAAATCTAATGACATGACGTGAAATCTAATGACATGACATGAAATCTAATGACATGACGTGAAATCTAATGACGTGACGTGAAATCTAATGACATGACATGAAATCTAATTACATGACATGAAATCTAATGACATGACATGAAATCTAATGACATGACGTGAAATCTAATGACGTGACGTGAAATCTAATGACGTGACGTGAAATCTAATGATGTGACGTAAAAACTAATGACATGACGTGACGTGAAATCTAATGACATGACGTGAAATCTAATGACGTGACGTGAAATCTAATGACGTGACGTGAAATCTAATGACGTGACGTGAAATCTAATGACATGACGTGAAATCTAATGACGTGACGTGAAATCCAATGACATGACGTGAAATCTAATGACGTGACGTGAAATCTAATGACATGACGTGAAGACGTTTTAAACAGTCAGCATGTGCAGCTCCTCCTCCATTTTGTTCAGATGATGGGTGTGGACATACAGTGAAGTGTCAACATGTCCGACATGATAAGAACTGTTTAAAGTCCTGCAGACTAAAACCTGGACGTAGTCTCCGTGACGTCCCCACAGACTGTCTAAAACCTGGACGTAGTCTCTGTGACGTCCCCGCAGACTGTCTAAAACCTGGACGTAGTCTCTGTGACGTCCCCGCAGACTGTCTAAAACCTGGACGTAGTCTCTGTGACGTCCCCGCAGACTGTCTAAAACCTGGACGTAGTCTCCGTGACGTCCCCGCAGACTGTCTAAAACCTGGACGTAGTCTCTGTGACGTCCCTGAAGACTGTCTAAAATCTGGACGTAGTCTCCGTGACGTCCCCGCAGACTGTCTAAAACCTGGACGTAGTCTCTGTGACGTCCCCGCAGACTGTCTAAAACCTGGACGTAGTCTCTGTGACCAAATCAGGAAACACATCTGAATTCATGCTTCACTGAATGGGCAACAAATATTTCTATGACTAAGTTGTAATGTGACCGTCAATGTGTTTTCCTTTCAAACTTTCTCGTGTTCATGAACTGTGACTGTTTTTCTGCTGGGAAACTGATTTTAAGTGTTTGACGTGATTTCAGTGAGAGCGAGAGTCCTCGCCAGGCAAAACCATGAAATCATCCTGGAGAATAAAACTTTCAAGTTACGTCTGAATTCTGCATCAGTAAGTAGAGAAGATGTTATAGATTTACAGCCTGTTGTGTCACCGTCCTGTGGGATTTGTAGTTTGAGTCGTCTTTTTTTATAGACTGCAGTTCACTGGAACTGATCTCAGGTGTTTATCATCGTTGGACTCTGATCTCAATATAAATGCTTGAGCCTAAAACCATAAACCTAATGCTGCACAGAAATAACTTTCCTGTAAACACCAGTCGTGTCTTTATGACTTTAGTCACCTGCTCCTTTATAACAGTGTCGCTTTCTTCTTCTGTGATTTCTGAGCGTGTGGCGGCAGCAGGAAGTTGACCTTTAACTCTTCTTCCTCTGTTGTCGCTGTTTGCTTTGGACTCTGGAGTCTGACAGGGCGTTTCTTTAATAACCTGAATGACAGCATTCCTGATGATGACGACGATGAGGTTTATTCAGCAGACCATAAAAACATAAGAACGTGTTGATGCAGCTGCGTGTTAGCCTCTAAAACTCTTCATCCGTCTGATAAAATGAAATAAAACCTGGTTTGTCTTCTAACGCCACAAACATCGTGTCTTATCTCGTTTCTTGACTGCAGTTAAATGTTGTTTGACAGATTTGGGATCTTTGCGAGCTGAACATCTAAAACACATTTGTTAAACATCATCTGGAGTTTATGAAGGTGACCCTGGAAAATATCTTAAAAGTTCAGAAACAGAAATCTTCAGCGCTGAAACAAACTGCAGAGTTTTATGGAAGTTAAACATTCAGTCAGGTCGGCTGTTAATCTGGAAAACCTCATGTTCAGTTTGAAAATCTTATTTTATTCATTTAATTGAACAGAAGTTCTTATTGTGAATTAATTCTCACAGGCGTAAAAAAAAACTAAAACATGTTTTAATTGTAACATTTGAAGGGTAGTTCCTGAGTTTGTTTTTAAATTTATTCTCCAGAACAAGATTTCAGTTTGTGAAAAGATCATTAAATAAATATGTTAAAATCTCTAACGCAGCAACATTTCTCTCAGATTTTTGTTTTCTTTATTTTGTATATTTCAAATGTTTCTTTGTGTTTTTCTTCTCAGACTCCACCGGGCAGCGACGTCTCAGGTAAAACGTCTTCTGTAACGTCTTCCAGCTCCGAGCCCATCGGTTTCTCCTGAAACTAACAGCTGATCGCTGCAGCTTTTAGTCAGAGCAAGCAGGAGGAAGCAGTGTATTTGTTGGGGACTATTTTCAGCGGAGGATTAATCCACATCTGCAGCTCAGTGATGTGTTTTTAAAGAGATAAGAATGTCGCTTTTAGGTTTAGCGGAGTGATGAGGAGAGAGAGCGAGGTTTTACCTTCTGCAGCTTCAACCTGAAGTGAACACGTTTGGTTTTCTTCATTCTTAGATTCATCGACAGATTCAAAGACTCCGGAGTCGAAACCTGAGCCTGGAAATGGAGCCGAGAAAGAAGACGGTAAAGACAAACAGATTAAACAACAAGTCGACAGGAAGTCTGAAAAACATTTTTTTAAAATATGTTCAAAGGTTCCTGATAGTTTCCAGGAAATTTTACATAAAGAAAAATTGTATTACAAGAGCTTTCAGCTATGTCTCATGGTCTTCATCAGCAGCATTAGCTCAATATCTGAAAATAAATCATTTTGTACTATTTTTTTTAATCTAGTATTTGAACCTTCGGTATAATTAGTCTTAACTTGTGTGTTTCTTTCCAGGAATCTTTCAAGAGATGTTTGAAGATGTAAAGAAGCTAACGCAGGTTTTTATTTGTCTCCTCTCAGAGTCGGAGTCCGTTCAGGGCCTCGCCGTGCTGTTGGACAACGTTGCAGAGGACATGTCCAGAGATCTGTTGTCCATGCTGGTGGAGAACATCTCAGGTTTGGACGAGAGCAGCTACAGTCTGGAGATCATCTGGGAGAGCAACAGAGCCGTGATCACCTTCGACAGCCCAGCAGGTGAGAAGGAACCTGACACTGCAGTAAACACGCAGATCCACAGAACTACAGTGAAGACAACATCAAGGCCTATGCCGAGTCTTAATTCAGATACTTGCAGTAGTTCTCCTCTATGTAGTAGAACTTCTGATGAAGTAGTACTTCTTGGCGTAGTGCAGTAATCTCAGCAGGGTTTCAGTTTGAACTATAGAGATCATAGAGATCCAACCACATGATCTTCTTCACAAGATGATAAATCATTCGTGAAGCAACAGAATAAGGAGCAGCAGTCTTCAAATGATGTCAAATGTCTCTGGAATCGTTTGCAGATGTGGAGAAGTTCCTCAGTGTGAGTCAGTCCAGCCAGAAGCTGCAGAGACACGGACTGACCGCTCGACTGCTGGAGGCAGCAAAGATCGTCCGAGTGGAGAGTCTTCCTCCGACCGTGGTCAAAGGTACAACTGCTAAATCAACGTGTTCCCCAAGTTAATCCGGTGTCACCATATACCCTCAGCACAGCCTCTGATTCTAAGTAATCCAAGTTTTGCGAAGAATTAAACATGTTTTCTGTCTGCAGTGTTTAAAAAATGAAACATAATTCCTTTCCAGACATGTTGGAGCTGTACTTTGAGAAGAACTGGGCTCTGCCGGACAGCATCGTCATGATCCCAGATGAACAGGCTGCCGTCGTAACTTTCAGTGACCCCAAAGGTTTTTAGTTTTTCTTTGTTCAAGAGCATTGTAACTTCAAAACAAATGTATAGAAGTATAATGAAACTGGATTGGACTCCAAACAACAAGAAATATATGGAATTGTATGTGTAAAAGTTTGTGTCTGTTTTTATTTCCTGTGTTGCTGCAGTTGTGAAAACCATCTGCGTTAAAGAAGACTATGTGATGCGGTCCATTGCTATCAAGGTGTATCCGTACTACGAGGCCCTGGGCGCCGCCTTGTACGGCAAAGAGCGGCCATCGTGGAAGCTGCCCAAGCCCTTCACAGAGAAAGTTCACCATGTCATCTGGAAATTCCTTCTGATGAAGAAACTGTTGAAAACCATCAACAGTCAGATGAGGCCGTACTTCTGCAGCGTGGACTTGGATCACCCAGAGGTGAAACTAAGCCCCCTTCCGAGCCTTTTGAGGCAGAAAGGTCTCACTGCAAAACAAATCGACATGTGGATGAGTACCGCCCAGGAGGCCTTCCGTCGGCAAATGTCTCAGTACACAGCCTTCGAATGTTCAGTAAATGCACCTGCATGGAAAGCTGCAGAGAAAGAAGTCCGTTCGGTCGTCAAGGAAGACGCCCACCTGGTGCTGGATACATCCAGGGGTGTTTTGACCGTGGCCGGCCAAGCTGACGATATAAAACAAATCAGGGCTCGTGTGGAGAATATCGTTCTCAAAGCCATGAGTCAGATTGAACGGCAGACGAATGGTGTCTCTGAGGTAATGCTTTTGTCCCCTGCAATGTTCTACATCCTGAAGCAGGAAGGGTTCGAGAAAGCTGCACAGGACATTTCTCCTGACATGAAAGTCTCCTACGATGGAGGCACCCAGACTTTAACCATCGCAGGACTGACTGGCGAGGTCTTCAAGACAAAATCTTGGATCTTGGAGAAAAATGTGGGGATGAGTAAAAAACGGGTAGATGTCCCCCAACATCTTTTAAACTTTCTCAAGTCAGTGGATCCCATGGACATGTCTCAGTGTCTGTTCACATCCAAGGGCATCAGTGCCATCTACAGCATTGAGAGCAAAGGGGTTTTGCTGTTAGGGAGTTCTGACAGTGTCCTTGCTGACGCAGAGAGTAAGATGAAGGCAGTTTTGTCTGTGCAGACTCTAGATGTAGAGGACCAGGAAGTAATGAAACGTAAGGACTGGCAGGTCCTGAACCAACAGCTGTTAGACACCTACAACTCCTCTAAGAATAAAACGGTAGCCATTCAGATCCACCCAGAGAGAAGAGACAGAATAACAGTGGCCGGCTTCCAGGATCCAGTGAAAGAAGTCAGCCGCAACCTGAGGGAATTTATTGTAAACTACTCACAAGTTAAGGAAACCCTTCGTGTCAAGTCCTGTGCTGTTGTTCAGTTTATTGACAAGAAAAAAACACAAGATTGGACCATTATTGCCAAAACCAATGATGTGACAGTCCTCTTTGATGAAGAGAGGCCGAAAATTCACTTCGCTGGGGCTCGTCTCCACGTCCAGAAAGTGAAATCCTGCTTCCAGGAACTGACTGCTGCTCTCTGTACTGACAACTTAATTGTGGACAAGCCTGGGGCTAAGAAGTACTTCATCACTCAAGGAAGCATGTTTCGGTCTACAATAATGTCAGAGCTGAGCTGTGTGGTGGTGCTGTGTCCAGAGGATGAAGAGGAAGAGGAGGAAGAGGACTATGAGGTAGTAAATGGCGATTGTTATTGCAAAGTGAAAACTGCCAACGAAGTCTTGGTTTCAGTTAGCAAGGCAGACATCTGTAGCTTTAGTGTTGACGCGGTGGTCAATGCAGCTAATGAGGATTTGCAGCACATTGGTGGTCTGGCTTTCGCGCTGCTCCAGGCTGCAGGACCAGAGCTGCAGAAAATCAGCAACGACTACACTGCCAAATTTGGAAAGCTGCGCGCAGGTGACGCCATCGTAACAGGTGCAGGTAACCTACCTTGCAAGTACGTTGTACATGCCGTGGGTCCCCGGTTCTCCGACTATGACAAGAAGACATCAGTGTCACGTCTGAAACTTGCTGTGAAAGAAAGTCTGAGACAAGCAGAAACAGCAAACTGCTCCAGCATCGCACTGCCAGCCATCAGCTCGGGCGTGTTTGGATTTCCTGTTGACCTCTGTGCTGACACCATAGCTCAGGCAGTGCGGGAGTACTGCGACAGTCCTGGAAGTCTGAAGTCGCTGACTGAGATTCACATGGTGGACAATAACGATAACACAGTGAGAGTTCTGGCCACAGCTGTCAACAGAGAGTTCTCCGATCTCGGACCTACAATGACAGTACCACAGAAGGCGAGAGGAAAAGGCGCCACAGGGTAAATTATTAAAATAAAACTTTACTGTTAGATCACACTGCAAGGAATTGAAGCTGGATATTCAATGAGATAGTTCAACACTGAGTAAGATACCAGTCACATGTCTGAGCTCAGCTTTGCATATAGACTGTAAACAGGCTCAGTCCAAAGGTCAAAATCCATTTAAAAGTACAAAAACTAAAAAATATCAGTTGTCTGTTTTTGTTTGTCTGTGATCTGAACCACATGCTGTCAGCACAGAGATGTTGGACCAACTGACATCAGCATCGTTAGAGCCACAATAAGCCAGTAAGCTTGAGTAGAGTCAGAGAACAAACCTGACAACAAAACTACAATGTCAGGACTACAAAAAACATCACACACACACACACACACACACACACACACACACTGGAAGGTGTTTTAAAGAACTGTTTTGTTTACTTCCCAGTGGATTTCATAGAGGCAGAGGCAGAGGTGGAGGTCAGAGCCAGTCGCCCAGGGGCCGTCGGTTTGGTGAAGGAGGAGGACGAGCTGAGGGGACAGGAGCTGGATTTCAGGGAGGTCGACAAGATGGCAGGGGAGGTCATGGCCCCAGGGAACACGCCAGGCATGGAGGGGAAGCTTCTACATCTACTTTTCCTTCTTGGTATTATCGGTTGTCTCTTTTTTTCTTGTTCTGTCTTCTTATTTATTATCGGAGTCTGTGACAGGGGCAGGAACCAACGAGACCAAAGAGCCACATACTTGTAGTATGAGTGAGTCCAAAAAGCACCGACTGTCTAAGAGTCTCCATCGGTTTCATCCTTTCACCATTTTTTTTGTCTTTTTGAGCACCAAAGCAAACGTTTGGGTGCAGCGACGTGACGATACTCGCCGTCATGACAACAGTCCTGTTCTTTGATTGGCTGCAGGCAGGGGAGGATGCAGCAGACCACCTCTGAGGGTCTGAAGATCGTTCTCTGTAACGGAAACATTCAAGACCAGATGGTGAGTACTGACCCTGTGATGCTTTTCAAAAATATCATTTGAGTAAGGTAGTTTATGATAAACTGCAGTATTACATGGATGCGTGTGTCCCAACTGTTGATGCGTGATCGTGACTCTCTGCAAAGTTCTTATACTCTGACTAAAAGGGTATTTTTGTATTTTTGTCCATTATTTCTGTTGGTTATGATTATAAAAGTATCTGAAATCATGCACACTGTACCTTTAAAAGAACAGTCAGTTGTCCTAAATGAGTAAAGTAACACCATTGCCAGGTTTGACAGAAATTAAGTCAGGACAATATGAGCACTCAACTCATTGTATTTCTGCTGAAAGGTTCGAGATCCTCCACATTTTCTACCACAGTCCTAATCTCGTGTACCATGCTGTGATTTTTGGACCACAGACGGACGTCATCGTCAACACCATCGCAGAGAACATGAACCTGAAGCAGGGAGCCGTTTCCACAGCGATCCTGCAGGCGGCCGGGCACGGCCTGCAGTCAGCTGTTCTGTCTGAAGCCCCGTCGGCCTCGCTGCGGCACGGCGACGTCGTCGTCACAGACGGTTTCAACCTCAAGTGTCAGAAGGTCTTTCATGCCGTTTGCCCTGGTTGGGACAATGGAGGCGGCCAGGCAGAGGAGGTGAGGAGATGACAGCGAGGGGCGTTCACACCTGGAGTTTGGTTCCTTGATTTGCACAAGAGGAGTTAACATGAAGTTATACAGACACGTCTTTTGTTGATTGGAAAGTTTTGACAATGCTGCATCTTCAGGACTCACTTGCAGAAATATATGTTACCATGATAACTAAATTAAACAAACCACACCAGAGTCTGCAGCCTTTTCAAGCCGTCTTTGGGCAATATGCCGTGTTTTCCTCCATACTGAGTAATTCATTTGTAAAATCATTATTTATTCAATATTTCAGCTGCCCAAAGTAAAACACAGTTTCTCATGAGCAAAGACTTCCTGCTGGCGTGCAGTTTGCTTACACTCTCTTGTCTTCTTGTCGTCGTTTTTGTCTCAGGACTTAAAATCCATCATCAGATTTTGTCTGAAGGAGGCCGAGAAGCGAAGGATGACGTCGCTGTCCTTCCCGGCCATCGGCACAGGAAACCTGAGCTTCCCCAGGAGCGTGGTGTCCAGAGTCCTGCTGCAGGAGATCCACTCATACAGCAGCATCAGGACTCCTCAACATCTGAGGGAGGTGGACATCGTCGTTCATCCCAGTGACAGCCAAACCGTAGATGTGAGTTTTCATTTTGCTGAGCAGGATGGGTTCATGTGTCATAGTCTGGGTTCCCCAGCTAAATGCTTCACTGTGGACCAACCAGTACATAGTTTTTTCTCTCAAACGATGACATGAGCGCACTGAGAGTGAACCAGAACACTAAAGTTGTGGCCTGACAGACAAACAACGAGCTGAACGTCCTATAAAGCTCCATGAAGCCAAGCTGCATTTTTTTAAAGCAAGGGAAGAGTCCAACAACAATAAGGTCAACAAAGAAACGAGTCGACTTCTCAGTTGATTCGTTTGTTCAGGAAACATTTTCCTCGTGAGTTTTTGGTCTCTAGTGTCAAGTCGTCTTCCACACTGCACGATGTTCATTTAGTACGTTATGAAGGAAAAGAGACGATAAAGGGGCGGGGTTTGCTTTAAGGGTACCGTGTGATTGACAAGTCTCTGAGTCCGTCCAGCTCGACACATCGGGCAAACTCTTGTCCAAATACGGTCACTTCTGGCTCCAAAGAAAACAAGATGCCGACATCCATAACGCCAAACTCGAGGTTTCAGAATGGTCATCAAACCAGGGAGTGACGTCACGGTGGGTTTACGCTTGGGTTAGAAAGAAGTGAGTTCCAGGTTACATCAGCCACTGCTAGCATAACACACCCAAATCTCCCACACAGCGTCAACAGTTGCATTGTGGGTATAAGTGGGAAAAAAACGATATTGTTAATGAAAAATCGGAGGAGGACGTTTCAAATCCAAAAAGATTCATAGAAGCTAGTTTACAAGTTCAATATGCCAATATCGTCTTTTCAGTGTTTCACCAGAGAGTTCAAAGGTCAGACTGGTCAGAGAAACATCAGACATGACGCACAGGAATTCAACGAGTCACCAGCTGGCCAATCATCGAGCCAATCACAGCAGTCCTCAGGTAAGAATCTTTCTTTGAGCTCTTTGTTCTCCGTCTTCAGAGCGTCTTACTCTCTAAAACATGGTTACAGCCACTCTTTAATCTGAACATGAGCTCTGTGTGTGTCAGCCTCCTTCGGTCAGGTGTTGTCCCCCTCCCTCGGTGTGTATCGGATGCAGATGGGTCAGCTGATCCTCGAGGTGTCGTCTGGAGACATCACCAAGGAAGCCTGTGATGTCATTATCAACTCCTCCAATCCAGAATTCACCCTTAAATCAGGTGACTATCCCTGTTGGCAGCACTGCAACTCAAAATGTGATTGAAAGGTGATTCAATTGAAATGTTGATGGATGTTTTGGAGAAATATTAGTGAGAGAGGAAGAGCTTTTTTAAAATCTGTCCACCCAAAACAACAACAGTGGACACGGATCAGTCGTAACATTCAGGTGAAGTAAAAAACACTCACATCTTGTTGTCATGGTTTCTGTCAGTCAACGTTTCGTCCTCAAAGTCGACGTGTTAGAAGCTGAAAAATGAAAAAACATCAGGATTTGATGGTTAGATGATGGCAGAACATCTCCAGAACTGAAGCTCTAGTGGTGTGTTCCCAGTCTACAGTGGTCAGTACCAGTACCGGTGACAGGGTCATGGACGGTGTCCACCAACAATGGCCACATCAGCATTGGACCATAGAGCAATGGAAGAAGGTGCATCGCTTACCTGGGGAACACATGACACCAGAATGACCTATGTAAAGATGCTTTTGGTAATGTTCTGTTGGGAAACCTTCATGTGGACATTGCTTTGACTTGTACCACCTAACAAAGAATTATTGCAGACCATGTCCACGAGAACAGTGTCCCTCATGGCAGTGGCCTCTTTCAGCAGGATAATGCAGAAATGGTTCAAGGTGTTGACTGGACCTCCGATTTCCCCAGATCTCAATTCAATCAAGCATCTGTGGGATGTGGCGGACAAACAAGTCCAATCTATGGAGGTGCCACCTCGCAACTTCCAGGACTGAAAGGATCTGCTCCTAACGTTTTGGTAGCAGATCGGTCTAGAGGAGTCCAGGCCTCGATGGGTCAGGGTTGTTTTGGCAGCAGAAGCGGGACTTACACAGTATTAGGCATGTGGTCTTAATGTTATGGCTGATTAGTGTATGTTCCAATGTCCCAATAATTTTGCAGGCGTGTCCAAGGCGATCTTAGACAGCGCCGGAGCGACAGTTGAGCTGGAGTGCTTAAACATCGGTATGTAACTTTAACCTTCATCTATCCACACGCTGTTTGATCGTCAGCATCACGCTGCCATGCAGCACAAAGTGCGTATGTTTTACCGTACTGAGCGCTACTCCTTCCCGTCTGTAGTGAATTCTCCGGGTTACCAGCCTCGTCCCATGATCCTGACGTCGGCTGGGATGCTGCCCAGCAGACAGATTCTCCACATCGTCGGGCTGAACGATCCTACAAGGATCAAGGACATGGTTTACTCCGTGCTGAAGTTTTGTGAGGAGAACAAGTTGAAGTCTGTCGCCTTCCCAGCCCTGGGAACAGGTCTGTGCAAAGAATAACTAATACATCACTGACAAAGTTACATTTTGATCAGACCTTTTCACTGTGATGCCATGTTGTGTCATCAGATTAAAAGGAGCCTTAAAGTTTACTGATCATGTTCCCCAGAGGACAAACGCGTATTTTCATTACTGATTAATCTCTGTGGTGAAATTCCACCAAAGTGAACTGGTTTTTGTTGCATGTGTAATCCCACTGTGGTTCAGCTGTACTTGAGTATTTGTTCTGATTACATTACTTATGATTATAGATTCAGATCTCCTTTGTGTACAGACAGTGCAGCAGTTGCTAACATTAGCTTAGAAATGGACTACTCTACTACAACACTACTGTAAAGCACAAGACGCGTGAAGCGTTACGTACATCATCATCTGTCTGTTAGGTCAGGGAGGGGCCAGCCCGTCGGCGGTGGCGGACGCCATGGTGGAGGCAGTGGTGGAGTTTGTGAGGAAAAAACACCCGAAGTTTGTCGGCAGCGTGAAGATCCTGATCTTCCAGACCGGCATGATGAAGGAGTTTCACAAGAGTATGAAGAAGAAAGAGGGACAGGAAGTGGAGGAGAAGAGCATCCTCGGCAAGCTCAAAGGTATTTGAGCCAGTATCAGCTCTGAGCTGTGAACTGTGTCAAAAGACATCCGAAAATAACTTTGCAATAAAAGAGCTACACAGATATGAATAAAATAAAAACATATCGTGAACTGATTGTTGTTGTATTTATCAGTAGTCATGGAAGAGTCCAATATATATGTCTAATACAAAATTAAAAGATTAATAATACAAACAAATCATATTGTTTGTTGTTTCAGATTCTTTCCAGAGCGTCGCTCAGTTCTTCACAGGCTCTGTGGACGAGCGACGCGACGCTCTGGTTCTTGAGCGGGAAGAGTTTGAGCCCACGGTGTTCCAGCTGTGTGCCGACAGCGAAAAGGTGAACGTTCATTTATTCATTGTTTCCAATGTGAACCATGCAAACCCGCCAAAATAAAATATGAAACTGAACTCCGCAAACATTACGTCTGCAGGCCGTGAGTCAGGCCAAGAAAAGGATCAAGGAGCTGATTGTGGCCGAGCAGGCGCAGAGAACCATCGCGGACCAGTTCATCAATCATCTGTCGCAGGCTGACATGGACGAGCTGAGGGCCCTGCAGAGGAATCTGACAGTTAGCATCCGTCTGGACAAAGGGATGGAGGACCAGGAGCCCAAAATCCACATTGAGGGTCTGACCAGAGATGTCTACACTGCTGAGTCTGCTGTCAGGTCAGAAAATTCATTTCAGGTGTGGAGAAGCTTCCATACAAAGACAAAGTTTGAATATTCCTTCAACTCCTTTTGCTGCTCACCATCAGGGACATCATCCGGAAGGTGGAGCGGACGGAGAACCTGAGGAACAAGGCCTTGCTGGTGAGTGGACTGATAGAATGGCAGTTTCAGCACCACACCGGGACGATGGTGGCCTTCGACATGTACACCAACCTCACCCTGGAGGAGGCTCTGGAGAGAAAACAAAACGTGAAGATCAAGATCAACAACGAGACCTACGACGTTGATGTGAAGCTTAAAAAAGCCGAATCAGCTAACGGGCGCAAAATGTTGGAGCTCCTGAGAAAAGATTTAAAAAGTGAGTGAATTTGTTTCCATAGTTTTAATCTGGCTGATTTTTTTTGACCGTCATCTAACAGACGATCGTCTAATCGAACTCTTGTGTTTCTTTATGCAGATGATGTCGCCCTGCCGTCACACTGGGATGACATGAAAGGTGACCTCCTCAAGCTGATTCCTCTGACTGCGGGATCCAAAGAATACAAAGACGTGGAGACAGAACTGACAAACCAGAATCTTCATGCAAACATCATCAGTGTATGTTCAGTCTCTGATAATCAGAAGTGGGTCTGTGTTGGTGGAGGCGTGTTGTTCAGGTTTAGGCGACACGATGAAGTACCTGGAAGTTCAGACACCAAAACAGGATTTTATTTGAATTCTGGAAAGTTTTCAAGATTTTATCTGTTGAAAATTAGACTTCATAAATCCAACTTATACCTGTGTTGTTGTTGTTGCAGATTGACCGGGTCCAGAACCCGACACTGTGGCAGAGCTATCAGCTGATGAAGAAACAGCTGGAGGCGAAGAACAAACACACGAACAATGAAAGGCGACTCTTCCACGGCACCGGGGCCAAATCCATCGATCTCATCAACAATCAAGGCTTCAACCGCAGCTACGCAGGAGCACACGGTAACCGAACACATGGACACTCGTAAAACTATGAGAAGAAAACACTAGGTTATGACTTCATGAGAGATTGTTTGTCCAATCTGAAGACAGTGTCATGTTCATCAGCTCTTTCTTCGACCCAATCATGTTACTGACCTGTTGACAGTTCACTTCATTCATTGTGAATAGGGATGCAACGATACACTCAACTCACGACTCGAGTCACGATTTTTTGTTAACAATACGATTTTTTAAAATCAAAATGAGCTACAGACAAATTCTGACCAAATAAAATTATATTTATTATACTTTTTAAAAAAAAATCTTTCTTTACAGAAACTCTCAAACAGTTTGTGTTTATTAAACAACAAAACACATGACACATATCTGCTTTCTTTAGAAACAGTCTCACAGTAAACTGCTGTTAACCTTTTTTTGATCAGCAGCCAATGTGGCTGGTAAGTTTTGTACATAACAATAAAATAAAAACATTAAAACTTGCAGCAGCACGCGTCAATTTCCACAGAGCAGCTCGAGCGAAGGAAGCCAGACACAGAAAAAACAAAGAGAACCCGGTGGATTTTCAAAATAAAATACCCCGTGCAAACTGCCGGTCGTAAAAACAGACAAAAGAGAAACTAACTAACTACGTAACATATTTACACATGTAGAAGCATGTTTAGAAGAACATACACCGGGAAAATGTCCAAATCTGAGCAGGTAAACAAAGTCTGGCGGGCTGAGCGCTCGCTCCTGAAACTCTCCCGGTGGGTTTGAAGTCGCGTGCAGGACGGACCAAACACGCCACGCTAACGCAACGCGGCGGGAAGCCTGTTTGACCAGTGAGAGCACGCGCTGTGCGGGTTCCCATTCAACAAGAATCGCGATTCATTTTTTCTGTCCAACCGATGCGAGTCGTCACGCATTTGTACGGATTTTTAATCGTGTCACGATGCATCGTTACGTCCCTAATTGTGAGTGTTTGTTTGCAGCATTTCAGAACTTTTACAGTCTTTAGTTGAAACGTTTTTCAAACATGTTTCTGCCATCAAACTCACAAACCATCTCAACTGTATTATTTTTTGTCATGAAACTACCAACAACCGACTGTAGCTTCAGACGTAGTCATACCACATGTTTTATGGCTGTTCTTCTTTGTCTGTCTGTAGCTGCGATGCATGGCAATGGCTCTTACTTTGCTGTGGACCCTAATTACTCGGCGCGGGGCTACGCCAAGCCTGACGGCCAAGGACACAAGCGCATGTACCTCGCCAGGGTCCTGGTCGGAGAGTTCACTAACGGAAGACAAGGCATGATCGCCCCTCCATCCAGGAGCTCTGTGAACGCTGCAGACCTGTATGACAGCGTTGTTGACAACACTGCAAACCCAACCATGTTCATCATCTTCAGTGACATCCAGGCGTATCCAGAATACCTGATCACATTTACTTGAACTGCTGCGATCCCTATGTGCAACAGTCCAAGAAAAAAAAAATTAATAACAAGAATGTAGAAGAATCATCACACACAGATTAAAGTCAAGTTCTTTTCCTTCATTTGACATTTGTTCAATTGTTTCTTTGTTGGTTTGGAAAATATATAATCTGAAATACTGTTTAATTAAAAAACTGCAAGAGTTTTAAGAAATTCACTTCAGCTGTTTTATTAAGAACCAAACGAGATTCCAAGATTCTCTAAGTATTGTAAATGATATATACAGGTGCAGGTCAAACAATTTAATAAACCTTCTCATCTGGTAGTTTTTCTTTACGTCTGTTTATTTCTTCATTCTCACCTGATGTCCTCCAGCACGTCGTTCCAGAGTCGAGGGGTCCAGACTCCAAAGTCTCAGTCACCTCAACGTAATAGACCTCCGCTCGGGGATATCAGGCTGCATTCAGGTTGTAACTGAGAGATCAGGAGCTGACCCCAAGCATGCTGTAAAAGTGATCATTCAAGATTTAAAACACGTTGTAAAATGTACAGGTAACCAGTGCAGAGACGTTAACTCTGTGTTATCAGGCTGCTCCAATAAGTCTCTGAGGACTTTGCAGTTAATTTCAGATGCTGCTGCACGTGTTCTGACAGGAACCAAGATCAGAGATCACATCTCTCCCATTCTGGCTTCCTTGCATTGGCTCCCTGTTAAATCTAGAATAGAATTTAAATTCTCCTCCTTACTTACAAAGCTCTTCATGGTCAGACACCATCATATCTAAAAGAGCTCATAGTACCTTACTACCCCTCTAGAACACTGCGCTCTCAGGACGCTGGGTTCCTTGTGGTTCCTTGTGGTTCCTATAGTCTCCAAAAGTAGATTGGGAGCCAGAGCTTTCAGCTATCAGGCTCCTCTTCTGTGGAACAAACTACCAATCTGGGTTCAGGAGGCAGACACGGTCAAACCTTTAAGAGTAGACTGAAGACTTTCCTCTTTGATAAAGCTTATAGTTAAGGCTGGCTCAGGTCACCCCTTAGTTATGCTGCCATAGGATCAGACTGCCCCTCTCTCTGTCTCTTTCAGAGTTATGCCTAGTCAGGGCACGGTATTGGTTGAAGATGCAGTCACATCTCCCTTTACTGAAAACCCGACCCCTGCCAAACAGCCCAGAGATGGATGCAGAAACCCTGAAGACAGATATCCTGCTTTCACTAAAGACTGACATTGTGGGGCAGAGCGGCCGAACCTGAGCCCCCACAGTGAGCTTTCGCATGTGGGGGCTCAGGTTCGAATCCCGACCTGTGTGGCCCTTTCCCGCATGTCATTCCCTCATCTCTCTGACAATTCTGACATTGCAGCAGTGATTTAAAAAAAACGCTTAAGTGAACTTGCACTCGCTGACATGATGATAAATCCAAACAAAATAGTTCAGATAAGAACTCTATCTCTTCTGTTTCTAGGCTGAATTTCTACTTTTTTTGTCAGCGGCTGGAACAATGAACCCAAACGCACGACTCGGGAGACAAAAGTACAAAATAAACAAATCTTTAATTATCAAAGTTCAACAGAAAAATCACTCACTGGGAGGAAAACACTAAATACTAAGAAAAAAAACACTCATTAGAGGAAAAACCTATTAACAAACTAAATACTAACAAAAAACCTCTTACGAGGGAGAAAAACTATGAAATCCAAAGGCTAGGCAAAGTATCAAAGCAAAGTACAAAACCCTGATAAAGCACGACCACGAGACAAGGACTGAGACGAGGTTATGGAAAGACGCTGGTTCTCTGGCACAAAGAACAAGACGGAGTGGCAGCAGACAAAGGGAGACGCAGACGAGATAAACGCAGGGTGATGGAGAACAGGTGGAAACAATCAGGGCGGGGACACACGAGGAAGGACAAGTGACCTGAAACGAGAGGAGAGTTACCTTTCAAAATAAAACAGGAAATGACAGGATAACATTGACACAGGACAACCTAAACATAGCCAGCTTTATTAGTCATGACAGTTTGTTTGCCAACCCTCAGAAAATTGATCGTTTATCTCTTTTGTGTCATGTAAAATGTGTGTTACATGCTTCAGTGTTCTTTCCTATAGACATATATAGCCAGGTTTAATCTAACGAAGTGTTTTCAGTAGAACGCTGTGTGCCTCACAGCCTTGTTTGGTTTTACTTTGTAACTTTCACCTTTTCTGTCCTCGGATGTAGCAAGAGGTGTCTTGTTACAGCTCATACTTCACTAGTGGAATCTGTGTGGGACAGCCCGGTGGACTCTGCAAGATTCCTCTTCCTCCTGCACTATTGAAAACAACAAAACCTTTAAGGACCAACTGATCGAACTCTGGAGGTTTTTCCATCAGCAGACAATCTGGATCTGGACTAGACTGAACTGGACTCAGGTAAGTCTGTGAAGCATGTTTTTGTTTTCGCTGTTGTGAAACTTTAAGGAACGATCTGTCAGATATTCACTGTATTAATTCATAAAACGACTGTTACGGCCGCCGCCGTTTCGCCCCGGCAGGTCTCTTGTTTGTGGTGTCTATCCCCTATGTCAGTCCAGGTGTGCGGTTGCCAATGAAATATTGTGTCTCAGCTGAGGAGGTGTGATCCCGATGACACCGGAGCCTGGAAGCCAAGAGGGCTGGGATGGCGCGACATCCCCTGCATCCTCTCCCGGCCGACCAATCCGCTGGGCACAATTGCCCTGGCCCTGGCATTTAAACTGCAGCCGCCCGAGCATGGTGGCTGGTTTTGTATTGTGCACTGTGAGCTCGCCTCGTTTTGTTCGTATTTGAAAACTGTGGATGTTGGTGTATTGAATTACTGGGACTGGGCAGGGTTTAGATTAGTTATATATAGTGATGGGAACTTTTCTTAGTGAGCCGGATCATTTGGCTCAGCTCGTCAAGAAGAGCCGGCTCTTTCAGCTCCCAGGTGGCTCTTCATTTTACCTTTTATAATTCAGGCAAATTTAGCTCTTGAATTTCAAAAATTTGCTGTAGCCAACTGCATTTACAGTAAAATCACTTGTAACTACCTGAAACCAGCCAGTGAATGCACTAAGCTGCTTGAAGAACCACTGTGATACACAAAGCAGATAGAAACACCTATAAAAACCTAAGCATAGAAATTTTAAAAAAGGACAGCTACTGACATTTTTTATGTATTCATATAAACGGTGGCATAATCTTATGCTTAAAAAAGAAAGCACAAGGTATAAACAATAAAGATAACTTAATAGTTTAAACCTGGTCTAAATCTAAACTACACTGTACATTGATCAATGACTGTTAAAATGTTTTAATCCAACATTGGGCCACCATTTATTCAATTTTTCTGTTTTTTTATTTAATTCAATATTTAATAATTAATGGATTAAATTCTATCGTCCAGGTTTGGGCTAAAAATAGACGGGATGGGCGAATTTTGGTCTAAACTTAGACTGGACGTCTGATAGATGTCTAATGCTCAGTGGGGTATTTCTGTTTTGTGCTGTTTTGATGTGTGTTTTGTTATTTAGTGTTAGCTCTAGCTGGTGAGGGTTTTGTTTCTCGCTTTGGTTTTCTACTTAGACATGACAGGCTCTGTTAGAGTTCCATTTTTGTTATATGTGTTTGTTCTTTTAAACACCACTCGCTCGCCCTTTGTTCCCTTTTGCCTCACCTCCATTTTGAACTTTCATTTTCATAAAATACCTTTGTTTATTAACCTAAACATCTTGGTTTTATGTTACTTCCTCATACCCCATTTCCTGGTCGTAACAATGACTGTGCTGTGTCATTGGAGATTAAGGAAACTTGTAGAAGGAAGGAGCGACTTGACAACAATACTACAGTCACCAAGTTTCCTCCTCAAGTTTCATAAACTCGATATACAACCCCCCGAATCACCAGGAAACAGAAGACAAAGACAGAATCCTGAAACTCCACCGGTCACGTGTCTGTCTCGGTCCGTCCTGCATCGACCTCAAACCCACAGGGAGCGTTTCAGAAGCGTTTCTCCCTCCACACTTTGTTTACTTGCTCAGATTTGCTCATTTTCCTGGTTCATGTTCTTCTAAATATGCTTCTACATGTGGAAACATGCTACGTACTTCATTTGTTTTTCTTTGGTCTGTTTTTACGAACAGTGTTGGGAAGTTCGAGTCTTTTAACTGACTCGGATCTCTTACTCTCAGACGGTAAATTTAACAAATCTCTTTTGAGTCATTTCGTTCATTCACTAGTGCAGCGCTGTAACCCTCTAATGATGTGTCAGTCACGAACGAGTCGGTTCAAAGAGCCGACTCTTTTAAGTGAACGATGGGAGCCGGCTTGCATTCTACGCTGACAGGTGTTCTACTTGAATACTTTTGCTTTGCTTTGTAATAAACTTGTGTTGTCTAAATGTACCGGCCACATGTTTCAGAATCATTTCAAACAAACTGACTGACTCATTTTCAGAATCTCTGGGATTTATTTTAGGAAATAAAAACATTGAAATTATTATTTGTGCTGACAGATTTGTTTTAAAGAAGAATGTGTTTCCCTCAAAAACTCTTGACAGTTAAAATACAGTCAAAAGAGAAAAACTGCAGAGGTCTGATGAGAAATGTCTCCATACACTTGTTGATATTTACAGATGTTCAGTTTACAACCAGAACTCAACAGACCACTGACTAACGCAGAGAGCTAACTGCTGGCTTATTCATGTAAACATTTCAAATTAGAGATGCAAATCACTCAGATGATGCTTTCTGCATTTTAATTCTTTTAAATCATCCAAAGGTTTTACCTTGTTTTGGATTGAGTTCAAAACATCATTTTTAACTCGTTTTCTTTTTTAAAACACTGTCGCGGATTTATTTATTCTTTATTCTTGGCCAAGGAGAGACAGCAGTACGAGTACAACAGTCGCAAAGTTCTCTCTGCTGATAATACATTCAACTGTTCCTTTGTAGACATTTCTCCCCCTCCCTCCCCTCTGAGGTCATAAAACAGAGACTCTTGCATCGGGGGGTTACCCTCGTAAATATCTGTATTTTGTAGAAATTTTGTAGAAATTGGTGGATTTGTTCTGATCACATGACTTCTGATCAAAAACTGGCAAGTCAACAACTTTGGTACCAGCCAAACATCAACCAGGTCCCCAGCAGCCAGTTCAAACACAGTGAGCCATGTAGTTCTGGAAAGTGGAGGAAGAGACTTCAACGGTTTTTCACCAGGTTTGAGTTCAGGATTTTTGAGGCCGTCTTAAATCACAGCTTGATGATGCACTGAAGCTTTATTTAGTGTAACCTGGCCCCGACACTAACACAGTATTAAACCTTCAACGCGTTACAATCTGTGGTTCTCCGTTAGTCAGTTATTAAACTTGCTTACACTCAGTTAGTCAGTTATTAAACTTGTTTACACTCAGTTAGTCAGTTATTAAACCTGCTTACACTCAGTTAGTCAGTTATTAAACTTGCTTACACTCAGTTAGTCAGTTATTAAACTTGTTTACACTCAGTTAGTCAGTTATTAAACTTGCTTACACTCAGTTAGTCAGTTATTAAACCTGCTTACACTCAGTTAGTCAGTTATTAAACCTGCTTACACTCAGTTAGTCAGTTATTAAACCTGCTTACACTCAGTTAGTCAGTTATTAAACTTGTTTACACTCAGTTAGTCAGTTATTAAACTTGCTTACACTCAGTTAGTCAGTTATTAAACTGCTTACACTCAGTTAGTCAGTTATTAAACCTGCTTACACTCAGTTAGTCGTATTAAACTTGTTACACTCAGTTAGTCAGTTATTAAACCTGCTTACACTCAGTTAGTCAGTTATTAAACCTCTTACACTCAGTTAGTCAGTTATTAAACTTGCTTACACTCAGTTAGTCAGTTATTAAACCTGCTTACACTCAGTTAGTCAGTTATTAAACTTGTTTACACTCAGTTAGTCAGTTATTAAACTTGCTTACACTCAGTTAGTCAGTTATTAAACTTGCTTACACTCAGTTAGTCAGTTATTAAACCTGCTTACACTCAGTTAGTCAGTTATTAAACTTGTTTACACTCAGTTAGTCAGTTATTAAACTTGCTTACACTCAGTTAGTCAGTTATTAAACTTGCTTACACTCAGTTAGTCAGTTATTAAACCTGCTTACACTCAGTTAGTCAGTTATTAAACCTGCTTACACTCAGTAGTCAGTTATTAAACTTGCTTACACTCAGTTAGTCAGTTATTAAACCTGCTTACACTCAGTTAGTCAGTTATTAAACCTGCTTACACTCAGTTAGTCAGTTATTAAACCTGCTTACACTCAGTTAGTCAGTTATTAAACTTGTTTACACTCAGTTAGTCAGTTATTAAACCTGCTTACACTCAGTTAGTCAGTTATTAAACTTGTTTACACTCAGTTAGTCAGTTATTAAACCTGCTTACACTCAGTTAGTCAGTTATTAAACTTGTTTACACTCAGTTAGTCAGTTATTAAACTGCTTACACTCAGTTAGTCAGTTATTAAACCTGCTTACACTCAGTTAGTCAGTTATTAAACTTGTTTACACTCAGTTAGTCAGTATTAAACTTGTTACACTCAGTTAGTCAGTCTTAAACTTGTTTACACTCAGTTAGTCAGTTATTAACTTGTTTACACTCAGTTAGTCAGTTTTAAACCTGCTTACACTCAGTTAGTCAGTTATTCCTGCTTACACTCAGTTAGTCAGTTATTAAACCTGCTTACTCGCCAGTTAGTCAGTTTTGAACCTTGTTTACACTCAGTGTCACATATTGTTGGGGTTAGTGTGAGGATAAACTGGCTCGTGGTTTGAGGAACAACGCAATGGGGGTCGAGAGAACAAGGCACAAACACAGGGGAGCCACTCGATCGCATGTATGGTTAGCGGGGGGCGGGGGAAGGAGAAAGAGAGAATCAGAACAGCAAAAGAGGAAGCACACACACGAACACACACACCGCGAACACACACACCCGAACACACACAGCGCGAAACACACACACACAGCGCGAACACCACACAGCGCGACACACACAGCGCGAACACACACACGCGAACACACAGCGCGAAACACCACACAGCGCGAACACAAGCGCGAAACACACACACCGCAACACACACAACAGCGCGAAACACACACACAGCGCGAACACACACACCGCGAACACACACACACACCGCAACACACCACACAGCGCGAACACAACACACAGCGCGAACACACACACCGCGAACACACACAGCGCGAACACACACACACAGCGCGAACACACAAACCGCGAACACACACACCGCAGAACACACACAGCGCGAACACACACACACAGCGCGAACACACACAGCGCGAACACACACACACAGCGCGAACACAACACACAGCGCGAACACACACAGCGCGAACACACACACCGAACACACACACACAGCTCGAACACACACATCGCGAACAACAACACGCGAACACACACAGCGGAAACACACACCCGCAACACACATCGCTAACACACACACCTCGAACACACCACACATCGCTAACACACACATCGCGAACACACACACCGAACACACACATCTCGAACACACACACCTCTAACACACACAGCTCTAACACACATACTCTAACAAACACATCTCAAAACACACACCTCTAACACACACATCTAACACACACACCTCTAACACACCTCAACTAGATGAAATAGAATACCCTGTGTGTGTGTGTGTGTGTGTGTGGTGTGTGTGTGTGTGTGTGTGTGTGTGTGTGTGTGTGTGTGTGGTGTGTGTGTGTGTGTGGGGTGGTGTGTGTGTGTGGTGTGTGTGTGTGTGTATGGGGGTGTGTGTGTGTGTGTGTGCGTGTGTGTGGTGTGTATGGGCGGGGTGTGTGTGTGTGTGTATGGGCGCGTGTGTGTGTGGTGTGCGTGTGTGTGTGTGGTGCGTGTGTGTGTATGGGCGCGTGTGTGGTGTGTGTGGTGTGTGTGTGCGGTGTGTGTGTGTGTGTGTGTGTGTGTGTGTGTGTGTGTGTGTGTGTGTGTGTGTGTGTGTTTTGTCGGTGGCGCATCAAGAAATCCAGAAGGTGAGTGAACTCGAGCAAAACTAGAGAAAGAAAAATAACAAAGTGATTAAATTCAAATGAATATATCGATGTTGTTGATGGATCAATATAATTTATGACAGATTTGTTTTATGAACTAATGAATGAAGATGAAATCATCAGTTAATCATCGACCATCCTCCGTCAGTCGACTGTTCAGATCAGATCAAACTGTTTGTTATTATCACAGTAACTTGAAACTTACTGTTCATGCAGTAAAGTCCATTTTAGAGACCATGACAGGAGGAAGAGCTGATCCGACATGTTTGTGTGTAAAATCTGATTTTGATTATTTTATTATCTTTAAACAACAAATGTGTTTGTTTTGTCTACGTCACAGAAATGAATGTTTCATATTTATTAAAGTAATGATCTAATGATAGGAGATATTTACTGTATTAAACATTTAAATTACCGGGCCATGAAAGGAACAACAACAACTTGTGGGTATTCACATCCAAATTGGACAAAAGGTTTATGAATTGCAACTCTTTAATATGTAGAGGCCAAAAGTAATTGGACAGTTGACTGAAAAACTGTTTCATGGACAGATGTGAGCTGTTGTTCTTTTGAGAGTTGCACAGTACCTGCAGTGCCTAATCTTAGCGGTTCCTACTATACTAGAAATTCTACATGAGGTCCTACCGTGGATTACTAAACTACCGGTGCCAGAATTAAATAACAAATCCTGAACAAACGGATCAAAAGAAAACTGATGATTTTGTTTGACTTGTTTTTTAGTCACTGAAAGTTCAAACAGTGGTTTGTTTCTGTGAGATGCTCAGAAAATGTGTATTTTATTATTTTCTCTTTATATTAGTTAATCTGTGTGTTAATTGTGAAGCAGTCGTTATAATAATGTGTAATGAATGAGAACAGTCTGACAGTGAATCAGTTCTGTCACTTTCAAAGGAGCAAATGTCTTTGACACATAACTGGGTGTGTTCATTTTACACATCCACTAGATGAAACTAGAAAAACCTGTGTGTGTGTGTGTGTGTGGTGTGTGTGTGTGTATGGGGTGTGGTGTGTGTGGGGGGTGTGTGTGTGTGGTGTGTGGGGTGTGTGTGTGTGTGTGTGTATGGCGTGTGGGGGTGTGTGTGATAGGGGAGTGTGTGTGTGTGTGTATGGCGCGCGTGTGTGTGTGTGGTGTGTGTGTGTGTGTGTATGGGCGCGTGTGTGTGTGTGCGTGGTGTGGTGTGTGTGGGTGTGTGTGTGTGTGTGTGTGTGTGTAGGGGTGTGTGTGTTATGGGGCGGTTGTGGTGTGTGGTGTGTGTGTGTGGTGTGTGTGTGTGGTGTGGTGTGTGGTTCAGGTATGTTGAGACTTAGACTTTCGGTTTTGTCGGTGGCGCATTCAAGAAACATCCAGAAGGTGCGTGACCGAGCAAACTCGAGAGACAAGCCCAAGGCTTAAATCAATGAATATCGATGTTGTTGATGGACCCCTATTTATGACAGTTGTTTTTGCAACTGAATGGAAGATGACCCATCAGTTACTCATCGACCTCCTCCGTCAGTCGACTGTTCAGATCAGAATCAAAGTTTGTTATCAAGTAAACTTGAAGCGGGACGGGGGGGGGGGGGGGGGTGGGGGGGGGGGGGGGGGGGGGGCGGGGGGGGGGGGGGGGGGGGGGGGGGGGGGGGGGGGGACCGCGAACACACACAGCGGAACACACACACAGCGCGAACACCACACACACACGCGAACACACACAGCGCGAAACACAACCGCGAAAACACACACAGCGCGAACACACCGCAACGAGAACACACACAGCGCGAACACACACAACCGCGAACACACACACCGCGAAACACACCGGCGAACACACACAGCGAGAACACACCACACCGCGAACACACACACACCGAAATCACACACAGCGCACACACACACCGCGAACACACACAGCGCGAACACACACCGCAACACACACAGCGCGAACACACACCGCGAACACAAACAGCGAACACACAAACCGCGAACACACACAGCGGCGAACACAACACCGCGAACACACACAGCGCGAACACACACACGCGAAAACACACAGCGCTAACACACCACGAACACACACACCGCGAACACACACATCGAAACACACACGCGAGAACACAAACAGCTCGAACACACACATGCGCTAACACACACATCGCGAACACCCACACCTTAACACGCACAGCGCTAACACACACACCTAACACACACGCGCGAACACCCACACCGCGAACACACACAAGCGAACACACACAGCGCGAACAACACACACGCAAACACACAGCGCGAACACCCCACCCGCGAACACGCACTCTCGAACACAACAGCTCAAAACACAAACGAACACACACACCGCGAACACACACAGCGCGAACACACACAGCGCGAACACACACACACGAACACACACACCGCGAAACCACACACAGCGAACACCACAGCGCGAACACACATCCGCGAACACACACACCGCGAACAAACACAGCGCGAACACACACACCGCGAACACACAGCGCGAACACAACAGCGCGAACACACACACCGCGAACACACACAGCGCGAACCACACAGAGCGCGAACACACACACCGCGAACACACACACCGCGAACACACAGCGCGAACACACAACACCGCGAACACACACACACGAACACACACACCGCGAACCCACACAGCGCGAACACACACAGCGCGAACACACACACCGCGAACACACCACACCGCGAACACCACAAAGCGCGAACACACACCGCGAACAACAGCGCGAACACACCAGCGCGAACACACACACCGCGAAACACACACAGCGCGAACACACACAGCGCGAACACACACAGCGCGAACACACACAGCGCGAAACACAACAGACGGCGAACACACAGCGCGAACACACACAGCGCGAACACACACACACCGCGAACACACACAGCGCGAACAAACACACACCGGAACACACACACCGCGACAACACACCGCGAACACACACACACCGCGAACACACACACCGCGAACCACACACCGCGAACACACACAGCGCGAACCACACAGCGCGAACACACAAACCGCGAACACACACAGCGCGAACACACACAGCGCGAACACACACACGCGAACACACACAGCGCAACACACACAGCGCGAACACACACAGCGGAACACACACACCGCGAACACACACAGCGCGAAGACAGCGCGAACACACACACGCGAACACGCACAGCGAACACACAGAGCGAACAACCACAGCGCGAACACACACAGCGCGAACACAAACACAAGGAACACACACAGCGCGAACACACACACCGCGAACACACACAGCGAACACACACCGCGAAACACAACCGCGACACACACGCGAACCACACAGCCGCGAACACACAACAGCGCGAACACACACAGCGCGAACACACACGCGAACCACACCCCACACCACACCGCGAACACACACACCGAACACACACACGCGACACAACACAGCGCGAACACACACACCGCGAACACACACACACGCGAACACACACAGCGGAACACACACACCGCGAACACACACAGCGCGAACACACACAGCGCGAAACACACACAGCGCGAACAACACACACCGCGAAACACACACACCGCGAACACACACACCGCGAACACCACACAGCGCGAAACACACACCGCGAACACACAACACACGCGAACACACACAGGCGAAACACACACCGCGAACACACACAGCGCGAACCACACACAGCGCGAACACACACACCGCGAAACACACAACAGCGCGAACACACACAGCGCGAACACACACAGCGAGAACACACACAGCGCAACAACACACACCGCGAAACAAACACACAGCGCGAAGACAGCGCGACACACACACGCGAACACACACAGCGCACACCCACACAGCGCGAACACACACAGACGGCGAAACACACACAGCGCGAACACACACAGCGCGAACCCACCACACACAGCGAACACACACAGCGCGGAACACCACACGCGAAACACACACAGCGAACACACACGCGAACACACACACACCGCGAACACAACACCGCGAACACACACGCGAACACACAGCGCGAACACACACAGCGCGAACACACAAACCGCAAACACACACAGCGCGAAACACACAGCGCGAACACACAGCGCGAACACACACAGCGCGAACACACACAGCGCGAACACACACAGCGCGAACACACACAGCGCGAAAACACACACCGCGAACACACACAGCGCGAACCACACACACCGCGAAACACACAGCGCGAACACCACACAGCGCGAACACACACACCGCGAACACACAAGCGCGAACACACACAGCGCGAAACACACACCGCGAACACACACACCGCGAACACACACACCGCGAACACACACAGCGCGAACACACACACCGCGAACACACACACAGCGCGAACACACACACCGCGAACACACACAGCGCGAACAACACGACAGCGCGAACACACACAGCGGAACACACACACCGCGAACACCACAGCGCGAACACACACACACCGCGAACACACACAGCGCGAACACACACAGCGCGAACCACAACCGCGAACACACCACAGCGCGAACACACACAGCGCGAACACACAACGCGAACACACACACGCGAACACACACCGCGAACACACACAACCGCAACACACACACCGCGAACACACACCGCGAACACACACACGCGAAACACACACAGCGCGAACACAAACCGCGAACACACACAGCGCGAACACACACAGCGCGAACACACACACCGCGAACACACACAGCGCGAACACACAAGCGCGAACACACACAGCGCGAACACACACACCGCGAACACACACAGCGCGAACACACACACACCGCGAACACAAAGCGAACACACACAGCGCGAACACACACACCGCGAAACACACACAGCGCGAACACACACAGCGCGAACACAAACACCGCGAACACAACCAGCGAACACACACAGACGGCGAACACACACAGCGCGAACACAACAGCGCGAAAACACACACACCGCGAACACACACAGCGCGAACACACACACGCGAACACACACACCGCGAACACACACCGCGAACACACACACACCGCGAACACACACACGCGAACACACACCGCGAACACACACAGCGCGAAACACAAGCGCGAACACACAAACCGCGAACACACACAGCGCGAACACACACAGCGCGAACACACACACCGAGAACACACACAGCGCGAACACACACACCGCGAACAACACACCGCGAACAACACCGCGAACACACACACCGCGAACACACACCGCGAACACACACAGCGCGAACACACACAGCGCGAACACACAACAGCGCGAACACACACACCGCGAACACACACACCGAACACACACACCGCGAACACACACACCGCAACAACACAGCGCGAACACACACACCGCGAACACACACACACCGCGAACACACACAGCGCGAACACACACACCCGAACACACACAGCGCGAACACACACAGCGCGAACACACACAGCGCGAAACACAACACCGCGAACACACACACCGCGAACACACACACCGGAGAACACACACACCGCGAACACACACAGCGCGAACACACACACCGCGAACACACACACACCGCGAACACACACAGCGCGAACACACACACCGCGAACACACACAGCGCGAACACCCACACCGCGAACACGCACAGCGCGAACACACACAGCGCGAACACACAACACGGCGAACACACACAGCGCGAACACACACAGGCAAACACACACACACGAACACACACACCGCGAACACACACAGCGCGAACACACACAGCGCGAACACACACAGCGCGAACACACACACCGCGAACACACACACCGCGAACACACACAGCGCGAACACAACACCGCGAACACACAGCGCGAACACACAAGCGCGAACACACACACCGGAACACACACAGCGCGAACACACACAGCGCGAACACACACAGCGCGAACACACACAGACGGCGAACAACACAGCGCGAACACACACAGCGCGAACAACACACACCGCGAACACACACAGCGCGAACACACACACCGCGAACACACACACCGCGAACACACACCGCGAACACACACACCGCGAACACACACAGCGCGAACACACACACCGCGAACACACACACCGCGAACACCACCGCACACAACCACCGCGACAACACACACCGAACACACACCGCGAACACACACAGCGCGAACCACACAGCGCGAACACACAAACCGCGAACACACAGCGCGAACACACACAGCGCGAACACAGACGGCGAACACACAAGCGCGAACACACACAGCGCGAAACACACACACCGCGAACACACACAGCGCGAACACACAACCGCGAACACACACAGCGCGACACACACAGCGAACACACACACCGCGAAACACACAGCGCGAACACACACAGCGCGAACACACACAGCGCGAACAACACACGCGAACACACACGCGCGAAGACAGCGGAACACACACACCGCGAACACGCACAGCGCGAACACACAGACGGCGAACACACACACACAGCGCGAACCACACAGCGCGAACACACACAACCGCGAACACACACAGCGCGAACACACACACCGCGAACACACACACCGCGAACACACACCGCGAACACACACACCGCGAACAACACCGCGAACACACACAGCGCGAACACACACAGCGCGAACACCACAGCGCGAACACACACCGCGAAACCACACACCGCGAACACACACACCGCGAACACACACAGCGCGAACACACACCGCGAACACACACACAGCGAACACACACAGCGCGAACACACACACCGCGAACACACACAGCGCGAACACACACAGCGCGAACACACACAGCGCGAACACACACACGCGAACACACACACCGCGAACACACACACCGCGAACACACACACCGCTAACACCACAGCGCTAACACACACCGTAACACACACAC
The DNA here is from genome assembly GCA_004119915.2 of Collichthys lucidus. Classification (NCBI taxonomy): domain Eukaryota; kingdom Metazoa; phylum Chordata; class Actinopteri; family Sciaenidae; genus Collichthys; species Collichthys lucidus. Next base: position 35,350,401 of record CM014088.1, read on the forward strand.
ACCGCGAACACACACAGCGCGAACACACACACCGCGAACACACACAGCTCGAACACCACACCGCGAACACGCACAGCGAAACACACAAGCGCGAAACACACACACGGCGAACACACACAGCGCGAACACACACAGCGCAAACACAACACACGAACACACACCGCGAACACACACAGCGCGAACACACACAGCGCGAACACACACAGCGCGAACACACAACCGCGAACACACACACCGCGAACACACACAGCGCGAACACAACACCGCGAACACACAGCGCGAACACACACAGCGCGAACACACACACCGCGAAACACACAGCGCGAACACACACAGCGCGAACACACACAGCGCGAACACACACAGCGCGAAGACAGCGCGAACACACACACCGCGAACACACACAGCGCGAACACACACAGACGGCGAACACACACAGCGAACACACACAGCCGAACACACACACACACCGAACACACACAGCGCGAACACACACACCGCGAACACACACACCGCGAACACACACCGCGAACACACACACCGCGAACACACACCGCGAACACACACCGCGAACACACACAGCGCGAACACACACAGCGCGAACACACACACCGCGAACACACACAGCGAACACACACCGCGAACACACACAGCGCGAAGACAGCGCGAACACACACACCTAACACACACTAGCACACACACCGCGAACACACACAGCTAACACACACAGCGAACACACACACCGCGAACACACACAGCGCGAACACACACATCTCTAACACACACACACCTCTAACACACACATCTCTAACACACACACACCAACACACACACCTCTAACACACACATCTCTAACACACACACCTCTAACACACACACCTCTAACACACACATCTCTAACACACACACCTCTAACACACACACCTCTAACACACACATCTCTAACACACACACCTCTAACACACACATCTCTAACACACACATCTCTAACACACCACCTCTAACTGGTAACTGGTATCGTGGAACTTTGTCTGGTATGGTATTGTGATACTTTGTCTGGTATAGTATCATGGTACTTTGGCGGGTATAGTATCGTGATAGTTTGTCTGGTATAGTATCGTGATACTTTGTCTGGTATAGTTTCGTGATACTTTGTCTGGTATAGTATCGTGGTACTTTGTCTGGTACGGTATCTTGATAATTTGTCTGGTATGGTATCATGATAGTTTGTCTGGTATGGTATCGTGGTACTTTGTCTGGTATGGTATCGTGATACTTTGTCTGGTATGGTATCGTGGTACTTTGTCTGGTATAGTATCGTGATACTTTGTCTGGTATAGTATCGTGATACTTTATCTGGTATGATATCGTGATAATTTGTCTGGTACGGTATCGTGATACTTTGTCTGTTATGGTATCGTGATACTTTGTCTGTTATGGTATCGTGATACTTTGTCTGGTATAGTATCGTGATACTTTATCTGGTACGGTATCGTGGTACTTTGTTTGGTACGGTATCGTGATACTTTGTCTGGTATGGTATCGTGATACTTTGTCTGGTATGGTATCGTGACACTTTGTCTGGTATAGTATTGTGATACTTTGTCTGTATAGTATCGTGATACTTTGTCTGTATAGTATCGTGGTACTTTGTCTGGTATAGTATCGTGACATTTGTCTGGTATAGTATCGTGATACTCTGTCTGGTATAGTTTCGTGATACTTTGTCTGGTATAGTATCGTGGTACTTTGTCTGTTATGGTATCGGATACTTTGTCTGTTATGGTATCGTGATACTTTGTCTGGTATAGTATCGTGATACTTTGTTTGGTACGGTATCGTGATACTTTGTCTGGTATGGTATCGTGATACTTTGTCTGGTATGTATCGTGATACTTTGTCTGGTATGGTATCGTGACACTTTGTCTGGTATAGTATCGTGATACTTTGTCTGTATAGTATCGTGATACTTTGTCTGTATAGTATTGTGGTACTTTGTCTGGTATAGTATCGTGATACTTTGTCTGGTATAGTATCGTGATACTTTATCTGGTATGATATCGTGATAATTTGTCTGGTACGGTATCGTGATACTTTGTCTGTTATGGTATCGTGATACTTTGTCTGTTATGGTATCGTGATACTTTGTCTGGTATAGTATCGTGATACTTTATCTGGTACGGTATCGTGGTACTTTGTTTGGTACGGTATCGTGATACTTTGTCTGGTATGGTATCGTGATACTTTGTCTGGTATGGTATCGTGACACTTTGTCTGGTATAGTATTGTGATACTTTGTCTGTATAGTATCGTGATACTTTGTCTGTATAGTATCGTGGTACTTTGTCTGGTATAGTATCGTGACACTTTGTCTGGTATAGTATCGTGATACTCTGTCTGGTATAGTTTCGTGATACTTTGTCTGGTATAGTATCGTGGTACTTTGTCTGTTATGGTATCGTGATACTTTGTCTGTTATGGTATCGTGATACTTTGTCTGGTATAGTATCGTGATACTTTGTTTGGTACGGTATCGTGATACTTTGTCTGGTATGGTATCGTGATACTTTGTCTGGTATGTATCGTGATACTTTGTCTGGTATGGTATCGTGACACTTTGTCTGGTATAGTATCGTGATACTTTGTCTGTATAGTATCGTGATACTTTGTCTGTATAGTATTGTGGTACTTTGTCTGGTATAGTATCATGACACTTTGTCTGGTATAGTATCGTGATACTCTGTCTGGTATAGTATCGTGATACTCTGTCTGTATAGTATTGTGATACTCTGTCTGGTATAGTATCGTGACACTTTGTCTGGTATAGTAACATGACACTTTGTCTGTATAGTATTGTGACACTTTGTCTGGTATAGTATCTAACACACACACACATCTCTAACACACATCTCTAACACACACATCTCTAACACACACACCTCTAACACACACACCTCTAACACACACATCTGTGTGTGTGTGTGTGTGTGTGTGTGTGTGTGTGTGTGTGTGTGTGTGTGTGTGTGTGTGTGTGTCTGGTATGGTATCGTGGTACTTTGTCTGGTATAGTATCGTGATACTTTGCCTGGTATGGTATCGTGATACTTTGTCTGGTATAGTATCATGGTACTTTGTCTGGTATAGTTTCGTGGTACTTTGTCAGGTACGGTATCTTGATAATTTGTCTGGTATGGTATCGTGATAATTTGTCTGGTATGGTATCGTGATAATTTGTCTGGTATGGTATCGTGGTACTTTGCCAGGTACGGTATCTTGATAATTTGTCTGGTATGGTATCGTGATAATTTGTCTGGTATGGTATCGTGGTACTTTGTCTGGTATGGTATCGTGATACTTTGTCTGGTATGGTATCGTGGTACTTTGTCTGGTATAGTATCGTGATACTTTGTCTGGTATAGTATCGTGATACTTTATCTGGTATAGTATCGTGGTACTTTGTCTGTTATGGTATCGTGATACTTTGTCTGGTATAGTATCGTGATACTTTATCTGGTACGGTATCGTGGTACTTTGTCTGGTACGGTATCGTGATACTTTGTCTGGTATGGTATCGTGATACTTTGTCTGGTATGGTATCGTGATACTTTGTCTGGTATGGTATCGTGACACTTTGTCTGTATAGTATCGTGATACTTTGTCTGTATAGTATCGTGGTACTTTGTCTGTTACAGTATCGTGACACTTTGTCTGGTATAGTATCGTGATACTCTGTCTGGTATAGTATCGTGATACTCTGTCTGTATAGTATCGTGATACTCTGTCTGTATAGTATCGTGACACTTTGTCTGGTATAGTATCGTGACACTTTGTCTGGTATAGTATCGTGATACTCTGTCTGGTATAGTATCGTGATACTCTGTCTGTATAGTATCGTGATACTCTGTCTGTATAGTATTGTGATACTCTGTCTGGTATAGTATCGGGATACTTTGTCTGGTATAGTATCGTGACACTTTGTCTAGTATAGTATTGTTATACTTTGTCTGTATAGTATCGTGGTACTTGTTCTGGTATAGTATCGTGATACTTTGTCTGTATAGTATCGTGATACTCTGTCTGGTATAGTATCGTGACACTCCGTCTGTATAGTATCGTGATACTCTGTCTGGTATAGTATCGTGACACTCTGTCTGTATAGTATCGTGACACTGTCTGTATAGTATCGTGATACTCTGTCTGGTATAGTATCGTGATACTTTGTCTGTATAGTATCGTGACACTCTGTCTGTATAGTATCATGATACTCTGTCTGGTATAGTATCGTGATACTTTGTCTGTATAGTATCGTGACACTGTCTGTATAGTATCGTGATTCTCTGTCTGGTATAGTATCGTGATACTTTGTCTGTATAGTATCGTGATACTCTGTCTGGTATAGTATCGTGATACTTTGTCTGTATAGTATCGTGATACTTTGTCTGTATAGTATCGTGACACTGTCTGTATAGTATCGTGATTCTCTGTCTGTATAGTATTGTGATTCTCTGTCTGGTATAGTATCGTGATACTTTGTCTGTATAGTATCGTGACACTCTGTCTGTATAGTATCGTGATACTCTGTCTGGTATAGTATCGTGATACTTTGTCTGTATAGTATCGTGATACTTTGTCTGTTATAGTGTCGTGGCTACTCATTTTGGTATCGTGATAACTCCAGGTTGGACAGTCTGGTGGGTGTCAGCTGGGTGGAGGCTGGATCCATGTTTAGCCAGATTGCAATGTCATGATCCAGAGGTGGATCCAGTCGCACACTCAGGCAGGAAAGTACAGTTCTTAATGTACTAGAGTTTACAGCACAGACTAGAGACAGGCAGGGTGTTTTACCAGGGAACAGGTGAAGAGGGGAGTCCAGAACAGACAGGGTCAGCAACAGCAGGTCCAAAGGACAAACACTGGAGAGTCTTGCATGGGATCGGCTTAGAACAATCTGACAGTGAGTGTGTGTGGATCTGGTGTTTAAGTACAGGCTGAGTAGATGTAGTCAGGTGTGTGTGCAGGTGAGTGGCAGGTGTGTGTGTCCTGGTTGCAGTGGAGCAGATGGAGCAGGGTGTGGCAGAGTCAGAGAATGAAATGAGCTGAGAAGTGAAGAAGAAGTGTAGAAGTTTATTTATTTATTATTTATTTTTTTATTGTTACTGATAATCAAAGTTTTTGTTTCATTCTTTGAATGTGTCTGCTGGAGATCGAGAGCATAGAGTCATGAGTAAACTGTTTACAGAGGTCATAAATCAACTGAGAAGTAAAAGCACCAATTAACATTCAAACCTTTCAACGGTCAACAGCAGGAAGCAGCTTAATCAGCCAAAATAAATAGAATAAATTAAAGCAATGAGGAAGTCCAAAGTTAATTGTGTTTAAAGGTGTGGTAAGGTGGTCCTGAAATATGTGTGATCCGTCTGGGGCACTCAGTTTTCTGCTATTTGCTCCGCCTTCATCAGATTTAAACAAAACTCTGTGGGTCCGTTCAGGAGGTGGCGCTAGACGTCTCTAATGACTTCCATCAACACTCATACCAAGCTCTAGTTATGAGCAAATTCGTGATTGTTCATTGTCCACTTGCACCATCACGAAACACCGTCATCAATATGACACTTCAGACTTTGGTTAAAACTTGCACACAGAATTGGTGAAACTGAATATTTGTATTTCTTCATTTTACCTGATCCCAAACATGGCCTGAAGACTTCCCCGATATCCTGTTTTTTGACTGGACAGGTAATCAGTGGCCAGTTTCCTGCTAAGCCCCGCCCTTTAGAAATATACCTTGATTGATGGCGGCCATGTTTTTCGACCAATCGTCCTCATTTCTTGTAGAAATGTGTGTCTCCGATCCAAAGAGTTTGATTATTCTTTACACCATCTGTAAAAATCCATCATGGTGGACTTTCGCGGTAAGGAGCATCGCCTTTTCAAAACTACATTGTTGGGCCTTGATTACAGCGCCACCATCTGGCCGACTGAGCTCATATTTCAGGGAATCATTTCCAGTTGTTTCATCATCTTGTTCTTTCCAGGTGACAGTAACTTGAGCCACGACTAAATAAACAGGCACAAAGAGTTCTTCAGGTCGGGTTCTTGAAGTTTGGTGTGTCGTTCATAGATTCTGAATTTCTCAATGTGGGAGAAGGATCAGATTTATTTTTTTAATTCTATGATGAACAAAATATTAATCACAGCAAAACACTTCTACTTAAAAACGTGTCTGCAGGGGAACTAAAGTAAAAATCCAACAATAATCATCACCATCATTTCCAGACTGTCATTCCAAACTAAAGTCATCATCAAGATGTTCCTGATGAATTGATCCATGATAACTGATGTTTTCTCCTCTGTGTTTGTGATATTCTGCAGTGTGATGGCAGGTCCGAGGCTCCTGATCGTCTTCAGCCTCCTCATCCTCACCGAACAGTTCGGTAAGACATTTTTTGACATGTTAACAACCAAGATTTAGTCCTGTTTGGTGACACCACAGTAATGTTACACCTGTGAACCTTTGTGAAATCAGTACAGCGTCTGTCTTGTTTGTTGAACTCCCGACAACAAGACAAATCTTACATGACTCGTCACAAGAATTCAGATCCAGACAAAGTTCTGAGTGACGGACTTTATAATTCTGACAGTTTCTGCTCACTGGTCAATAAGCAGGAATGTAAGGAACAGCTACAACGATCCTGTGGATCATAAAATATACATTTTATTTCACAGAGGTGACAGAAGATGAGTGGGAGGAGCTCAGACCTGATATCGCTGCATTGCACCACCTCAGAGGACTTCCTGAACACATGTCTCATGAAACACTCGAGAACTCTGTGAATCAAAGGTATTTTAATAAATGTCTCTGGATTTTCTTTTTTTTACTTTTCTACATTGTAGAAACACTGAAGATGTTTAAATGCAGGAAACACACTGAAGAAGAAGGTGTGTCTAAACTTTTGACTGGTACTGTACATACACAGTAAATATATGAAAATCAGATCAGATTTTATTTGTACAGCCCAAAGTCACAAAGTCCATTTTCCTCTGAGGCTTTACAATCTGTACAGGGAGTGACTCCCTCTGTCTTTAGACCCTCGGAGAGAGTGACACAAAAAACCTTTAACAGGGAAAAAAGGTGGAAGAAACCTCAGGAAGAGCCACAGAGGAGGGATCCCTCTCCCAGGACGGACAGACGTGCAATGGATGTCAGTGTACAGAACAAATCAACACAAACATACTGTACAATTACAATGACTGACAAAATGACAATGAATTACAATGATTGATAAAATGACAATGAATCACAATGAATGACAAAATGACAATGAATCACAATGACGGATAAAATGACAATGAATCACAATGAATGATAAAAATGACCCTCACTCGTGAACAAGACCCTGAGAAACTCCTCCGTTTGAGGCAGGATCTCATCCCCGACCCAGAGGCTGCACTCCACCCTTTTCCAGGTTGATGACCATGGCCTTGGATTTGGAGGTGCTGATTCTCATCCCAGCCGCTTCGCACTCGGCTGCAAACCGCCTCAGAGAGAGCTGAAGGTCACGCTCTGATGCAGCCAACAGGACTAGATTGTCACAATCCACTCCGGTCCCCTGCCTGTGTTAACTTCACCCAGTAACTTTCCACTCACCTGTCAGCCCCGCCTCCTCATCAGTCACCATGGTTTCTCCCGCCTTCCACACCTGCTCCTCATCAGCAATCAACCCTGTATTTAAGCACCAACCTCCAGACACTCTTTGCCAGATTGTTCTCCATGCTCACGCAAGACTTTCCAGCACTCTTCTCCGGACTGATCTCCTGCTGCCGACTCTGCCTGCCTTGGACTAACCTGTTTGCTGTACTCCCGGTAACCGACCCTGCCTTCCGTCTTTGACCACGAGCTTCTGATCCCTCTGGAATCTGCCAGCTGGTATCGGCCCAGCTACTGGTGGCTTGCTCCTGAGAGACTGTTTCCTGCGTGTGCTGCATTTGGGTCCTACTCAAGCTCGTTTCATAGATCATCCGCAAAAAGCAGCAACCCAATCCTGAGGCCACCGAATTGCAGCCCTTCAACGCCCTGGCTGCGCCTAGAAATTCTGTCCATAAAGGTTATGAACAGAACCGGTGACAAAGGGCAGCCCTGGCGGAGTCCAACTCTCACGCGAAACAGGTCCGACTTACTGCCAGCAATGCGGACCAAGCTCTGGCACCAGGAGCACAGGGACTGGATAGCCCGTATCAATGGGTCCGGAACCCCATACTCCCGGAGCACCCCCCACAGGACTCCCTGAGGGACACGATCGAACGCCTCCTCCAGGTCCACAAAACACATGTAGACTGGTAGGGCGAACTCCAATGCACCCTCCAGGGCCGCGCTAAGGGTATAGAGCTGGTCCACAGTTCCACGACCAGGACGAGAACCACACTGCTCCTCCTGGATCCGAGGTTCGACAATCTTGCGGACCCTCCTCTCCAGGACCCCCGAAAAGACCTTTCCGGGGAGGCTGAGGAGTGTGATCCCCCTATAGTTGGAGCACATCCTCCGGTCCCCTCTTTTTGAAGAGGGGAACCACCTCCCCGGTCTGCCAGTCCAGAGGCACTGCCCCCGATGTCCACACAATGTTGCAGAGACGTGTCAACCAAGACAGCCCCACAACATCCAGACCCTTGAGGAACTCCGGACGGACCTCATCCACCCGCCGAGGCCACATTCCGCTTGGCACGTCGATACCCGTCAGCTGCTTCAGGAGTCCCACAGGCCAGAAAGGTTCTGTAGACCTCTTTCTTCAGCTTGACGGCATCCCTCACCGCCGGTGTCCACCAGCGCGTTCGGGGGCCGCCGCCACGACAGGCACCGACCGCCTTACGGCCACAGCTCTAGTCAGCCGCCTCGACAATCAAGGAACAGAACAAGGTCCACTCAGACTTAATGTCCCCCGCCTCCCCCGGGACATGAGCGAAGCTCTCCCGGAGGTGGGAGTTGAAACTCTTTCTGACAGGAGATTCAGCCAGACGTTCCCAGCAAACCCGCACAGAACGTTTGGGCCTGCCAGGTCTGACCGCCATCCTCCCCCACCATCGGAGCCAACTCACCACCAGGTGGTGATCAGTTGACAGCTCTGCCCCTCTCTTCACCCGAGTGTCCAAAACATGTGGCCGCAAGTCCGATGACACGACCACAAAGTCGATCATCAAACTGTGGCCAAGGGGGACTTGGTGCCAAGTGCACATATGGACACCCTTAAGCTTGAACATGGAGTTCGTTATGGACAGTCCATGACGAGCACAGAAGTCCAATAACAGAACACCACTCGGGTTCAGATCAGGGGGGCCGTTCTTCCCAATTACGCCCCTCCAGGTCTTACTGTCGCTGCCCACGTGAGCATTGAAGTCCCCCAGGAGGATGAGGGAGTCCCCAGAGGGAGCGCTCTCCAGCACCCTCTCTAAAGACTCCAAAAAGGGTGGGTACTGCCGTTCGGTGCATAGACACAGATGACAGTCAGGATCTGTCCCCCCACCCGAAGGCGAAGGGAGGCTACCCTCTCGTCCACCGGGGAGAACCCCAATGTACAGGCGCAGAGCCGGGGGGAAACAAGCATTCCCACCGCCGCTCTGCACCTCTCGCCGGGGGCAACACCAGAGTGGTAGAGCATACCATCCCTTTTAAGGAAACTGGTTCCGGAGCCCACACTCTGCGTCGAGGCGAGCCCGACTATATCTAGCCGGAATCTCTCAACGTCGTGCACCAGCTCAGGCTCCTTCCCCACCAGAGAGGTGACGTTCCACGTCCCCAGAGCCAGCTTCTGCAACCGGGGGTCGGACCGCCAGGGTCCCAGCCTCCGACTGCCGCCCAGCTCTCTCTGCACCTTTCCCCCCCAAGACCCGTCCCATGAGTGGTGTGCCCATGGAAAGGGGGCCCATGTGGCAGCTCCAGGAGGGGCACTAACTATAAGCTTCAGTCTACTCTTAAAGGTGTTGACCGTGTCTGCCTCCCGAACCCAGAATGGTAGTTCGTTCCACAGAAGAGGAGCCTGATAGCTGAAAGCTCTGGCTCCCAATCTACTTTTGGAGACTTTAGTTACAATAGTCCAGCCTTGAAGTAACAAATGCGTGGACTAGTTTTTCTGCATCTGCTTGAGAAACAGTGCGTCTGATTTTAGCGATGTTACGTAAGTGGAAGAATGCAGTCCTTTGTTTTATATGAACATTAAAGGACAGATCCTGATCAAAAACAACTCCAACTCCTTATTTGTATAGTCCAAAGTCACAAAGTCCATTTTCCTCTGAGGCTTTACAATCTGTACAGGGAGTGACTCCCTCTGTCCTTAGACCCTCGGTAGAATACTGGCTAGCTATAAAAAAATACGTGTCTTAATGTAAACTCTCTATATATATTAGTACTATTGTTAATATGTAACTATGCATCTATGTGCAGACACCTAAAGGCCAAGTGACCTGAAACGAGAGGAGAGTTAACTATCAAAATAAAACAGGAAATGACAAGACAAGAACCCAGCTTGACCTCACCGTGTGACAGATCATCATCAGTACACAGAGCCGTACAGAGAAGTGCATTAATGGAAATGGCAGAATTCTGACACACGTCTTTGAGTCCGTCTGTATTTCTCAATGTATCGAGCGTTCCAGTCTCTGTCAGTTGGACTTTTGCTTTGTTTACCTGGACCCTGCCTGTTTATTGGATTTTGATTTCTGCCTGTTTGGACTGTTTTGCTTGCCTCATCATTCCTCATGTTCCTGGTAACCCTGTTTACGGTGACAGCCTACTGTTCCTCGTCTTCAGATCATTGTAGCTGCTTCTAACTATGAAAGCAGCTGATAGATTAACTTGTCATGTGTAATTGTTATGTACCCCTCTATGATATAAACCTGTTAATCTTCTTTCAGGGTGGACATTGACCGAAACCCAAGGACTTTGCAGGATAATTTGCAGGAGTGCAAGAAGAGTTTCCCAGATTGTGTCATACAGATGGAACAGGTTGGTGGATTTTATTTTAGGGTCAGTTTAATTGATAAAAGTAGATCAAAACAAACGTCTGAATACATGGAATGAGATACCACATCTTGCATAGGCGATTACCTTGACCTCGTCTGATCATCTGCTGTTTTTATTTTTGTTCTAAATTATTTTCCAGGATTTTCAGAACTTCTTGGACGTTATTGATGAACATAAGACACAAGATTGGCTGCTACATGCTTCAGAGATCTCGCACAGCTACAGCCAAAAACTTCTAGTCATGACTGACAAAGAAAAGTCAACAGAGGACAGAGTCCGGCAGGAGTACAGCATGGATCCTCATTACTCAGTAATAGTCAGCAAAGAATGCCTGGACAATGTCTCATGTGTTCCAGAAGCAGACAGCTACACTGTAGTGAAAATATTTGGAAGTGTTTCAGAAGACGGACAAACTGTGTCAGGCCTTTCTGGTTCAGCACTCGCAGAGATGATGCTGAAACCATCTCTGGAAGATGTACCAGTGTTCTCCATCGATGGAAACACAACCACACACTTCCAACATAACTTCATCCGTGTTTTTGTGGTCCGTGGTATCAACGCAGTCTTAGAGACAAAGCAGGAGAATCACCAGGTTTACCAGATCATGAATCGACCTGACTCAGTGTCTCGATACCAAATTCCACAAAGACCGGTTGATCATACCACGCAGTACGACCACCAGCAGATCCTCATTATGGAGAATGATCCTGTTGTCCAAAAAGCTGCTACTTTTCTTTATGAGAAGCATCCAACTGTTAGCTCTGTCTACGTTCTTGATGAAAACCAAAGACCAAAACTGATTCACGGTGACTCTGTGCCTCTGACAGAGGACAGCAGACTGGTGTTGGTCGGCCACGGCGTGAGAGACAACTCCGGAGAGATGAGACTGGCAGGATACACCGCTCAAGAAGTCGCCAAAGTCATTCAACAAACCCCCAGGGTTTCTGATCAAATCAAAACAACGAGCGTGGTGGCCTGTGAGGTCGGATCAGATAAAGTGTTTGTTGAAACGCTGCTGAGGGGGCTCCATGACGCCGGCATTAAGACAGAGCTGCACCTCAGGGATGCTGTGGTCCAGGTCAGGCACACCGGAGAGAAAATCACCCAAGAGATCTCTACAGATGGACTGAAATGGCGACATAAAGATGATAGTAAGAAAGTGGTGGCAGCCCTTGATAGGAATGGAGATGTAATTATTAGAATTGAGCCTGGCAGTAAAGGAGAAGCCATTTTTACCAATAAAAGAAACTTGTTAAAGCCCAATAAGAAGACCGAGGAAGTCCGGACCTACAAGAACAGCTGGCCAGAGAAGCCACAGAGATTTATTGACCAGAACATTTTTAAGTCCATGGACCAAGATAAGGTTAACAGAATACGTGCTGCTTGTGATGAGCTTGAAGCTCTGTCCTGGGGAATCTTTCACAGGGAGCCGCCGATAACTAACACTATAGAAAAAATGAACACTAAGAACTTGGAGAAAATCAAAGAGAGTTATGTAATAAGGGAAAGAAGTAAAACTGACAACAATCAGAAAGAAAATTGGATAACCAGCGAGCAGGGACTAAAGGAAGTTCTTTCACAATGTTTTGAGATTAAATCAGGATCAGATGTCAGAAACGTCATCCGACACTTTGCAAAAACTGGAGAAAATGTGGACACATACCTGATGGTCAGTGACTGGATATATGTTATTGATCCTAAGAGTCTGTATGTGTTTCCAGTAGGAAAAAGGCTTAACAACAATCAAATAGGAAATCAGAAGAAAATTGATGACGTTAAAAAAAGTATCGTTGAGCAGATAGGCCAAGAAAGATACTCACAGATAAGAAACCATATTTCTCCTGAACAATACGCTGCATATGCACGAGGCTTTCTGACTGATGAGCCTATAACTCCCTTATCTGCCTGGTACACAACATATTTCACTGCGTCAGTAATATCTGAATCTGCGAGAAACTTCCGGACGTTTCCTCTGACTCTTATGGCCCTGGATATGGTTCAAAGTGGAGACAACAATTACATGGAAAAAGGACTGAACTTTCTTTTTGAAGGCCATTCAATGGCAACTGGAGGTAGTTGGACTGACCCAAACATGCGTGGATTTCTTGGCACAGCATCAACTTCTAGTGAACCAGGTAAAACAGGAAAATCAATGGCAAAACTTGAAGAAGTCCTAAGAAAAGAATTGGAACTGTACCAATCATGGAAGACTATGAAAAAATCACAGTCTCCATTATCGACCTTGTTAGAAGAATTTAAGTCAACTATAGGTGATCCAAAAAGCATCAATGATTACAACACTTTCAAAACAAAAATAGGTCAACCTTCAACATCTGGCACATTAGGAGGCTACAATGACGGCCATGTAACACGCCAAGATCTAAAGTCTTCCATAGAGTTGGAGAATTCCTTCAAACTTGAATCATATTTCTCCAGGGCACAAGCACTGTCTTCTGAACAAATCCACAATCAGATGAAGGCAAAATATGGTGAGAATCTGGCAGGGATGCACGTCCAGGAGGGCAGTGCCAGGATGGAGAATGGACAGTTCATATGTAACCTTGTGTCTGAGGGTGCTGAACCTGAGGAGTTTAGGGTTGAGCTGTCTCCAGAGAGTCAACACTACAATGAAAAGTTGTTGAAGGGCATTGAGACAGCAGTTCATGACCTGGAGAGTCATGGTCCAGTCCCCTCCCATCAAGTCAACAAGTATGTAGAGCACGTTGGGACTGCTGTGGGGACTCTGGGCCTCATGCTGGGGATGAAAGGAGCTGTTCGTGCCTTTGAACAGGGTGACGTCAAAGATGGTGTGATGGGAGCTTTACAGACGGCTCATGGAGTAACAGCTATGACAGCATCTGTTATTGCGAGAAAAACTCTGTCCTCAGAAGCAAGAATCGCCAGAGCTGCAGCAACATTTATGGAAAGCCCTGTAATGAGGGGCACTATGAAAGTTTTACCAGTGGTGGGAATTGGATTTGGGATATACAATTTAGAACAAGATTTGGAGAGAGGTGACACACTGGGATACATTGATGCAGTCTTTGATGGTGGTATGGTTGGTTTGGATGTTGTTGAAATTGCTCAGCCTGAACTGGCACCATTTATAATGCCTGTAAACTTGGCTCTGTCAGTAGTCAGGATGGTCTTTGATGATGTTTATATGGGCGTAGAGAATGAACTAAAGAGCCTCCCAAAGGACGCTGGAGTTTCTGGATAAACTGGGGGCTGTTGCTGTTGGCTTAGGGAAGGGGCTTCCTGCATTTTGGAATTGATGTGGCAAGTATATTTTATGATTGGCATTATGATGAGATTGAGGAGGGACACAGATTGGTTGCACAGATATCAGACTATCACAAATATTACAAAACTGTAAAGGAACAGGGATGGAACGAGTGCTATTGACTTTAGCAGTGGTGACTCTTCTTGGAATGGTGGTGGTATTCAGTTCCGCCTCGCTGACCAGGGTCAGTCTGAGCTCTGCATGGACTACTTTGTGTCTAGTGATGAGAGTTTTACAAAGAGGTGTTGGAAGATCGATGCACAGGGAAGTCAAGATATTATTCTTGGCCTTGGGGAGTCACATCAATTAGAGCACAAGACACTACAGAACAAAGTACTTTTCTTCATACCAGCGGGCTCTGTGACAGTAGTTTCAGGTTATAAAGCTGTATCAAAGTCAAGATATGGGATATACACAGGAAATGAAGACGCTAATCGTTTCTTTGCAATTCAGAAAGCAGAGGACCAACAGATGACTGAAGTCATGTTAAATTACTACTACAGGCTTTACGGTGAACCAGGTGATGACACATTCTTCCTCGGTCCACAGATAAGTTCTGTTCAAGGCTCTGGTGGTAAAGACACGTACATCATTCCTAAAAATGGAGGGAAAACAACCATTAACAACTACGATCCCTCCAAAGCACAAGACACTCTTCATTTCAGTGTTGATTACAGCCACATTTCCGTGTCTAAATCTGGAGATGATGTTGTGTTAAGGTGTGAGGGCAGTCATACGGTGACCATAGAAGGATGGTTTTTAGGGGAACTGTATCGTCACATGAACATGATTTCAGGAGACGGTGTTTTATTTGAGATTTCGTCCATTGTGATTTCTTCTGTTCGGCTGGTGGCCAGAGGAATTAACAAGATGTTTGAGGAACATGGTGCACGAGTGGATTCATCACAGCCACTTTTACGTAAGGTTACTACCATCTTTGGGTCTCGGTATGATGACACGCTCATTGGGAATGAAGAGAAGAATGTGATAGATGGAGGCGGAGGTCGAGATCATTTGATTGGTGCTGAAGGAGAAGACATGTACATAGTTAAAGACAGACAGCAGTCTTCAGTGTTGATTGAAAATCACTCCAGAGACTTGAAAACAGACCTGGCAATAATAGAGGCAAATCTTCACACTTTTAAAGTCAGTGTAGAAGGTGATGATGTTGCTCTGAATGCTTTCCATGACAACACAGAGATCCGTGTGACTTTAATGAGGTGGTTCACATCCCCAGAAGACAGACACTTGCATGTTGTCACAAAGGATTTGATCACGTTCACAATCTCAGATAACAAGGCTGACTGCCTGCACGCTGACCCGTTCACCAAGTGTATAAAAAGTCTCAGTATTGACTACAGCAAGTCTCCATCTCGTCTGGTGGTGGACCTTCAGGAGGACGAGACCCTTCACAGCGTGACGGAGGTCCGTGGGTCAGATTTGGACGATGTGATCAGAGCGAACAAAGAGTCCAACGTTATTGTTCCAGGAAGAGGAAATGACTTCATCCAGGGTAGAGGAGGAGAGGACTGGTACGTGATCACACCAGGCCAAGGAGTAAAAACCATCAACAATGAATCACCAGATCTCGCCTTGGACATTCTCTTCCTGAAAGAACAGTATCAGTTCATAACAAGTACTTGTGACGGACAGAGCATCATAATTTGGGTAAACGGTAGTAAAGAAGTTATTTTACAGAACTGGTTTGATTCAAAGAATTATCAGCACCTGCACATCAGGACCAGCGACGGAATAACAGCTGGATTCATTTCCAACCACAGCAACTGTGACACGTCTTTAATGTTGCCCTTAACTGTTGATTATAGAAACCAGAAACCTGAACCACTTAGTTCATTCCAAACACATTCAGTTATTATAGAAGTCATGTTCATTTTTTATGAGCCTGATGATTGTTTCACATACAGAACCAAAAATTCTACAGACAGACTCTTCTGTGGCCTTCAAGGCAAAATGATGAATGAGGACCGATGTCGGTTCAGTGAAGGAATTGTACGGCTCCTCAGGTTTCGACATCATAGTTGGGAACAGCAATGAGAACTCGCTTGATCCTCACACTGGGGGTGCAGTGATGTTTGGAGGAGACGGAAAAGACACTTACGTAATCAAACATGGATACGGAAACAAGGTAATGATTGATAACTATGCGGAAGATCTGAATATTGACACTGTGTTGGTTGACATGGATTTCCTCAGTGGCAGTCGAATTGCACTGAACTCATCAGCACGAGATCTGAATGTGACGGTCGCGACAAAAGAGGATCTGTTAGTAATTAGTCTGCTCGACTACAACATCGGTTACCGACACCAGCACCTTGAATTTCAGAGCTCTGACGGAGTGAATTTTAAATTGAAATCACTAAACTCGACTGAAGACGTCCCTTTGTTTGACATTGAGGCTTTCAAAGTGACTCTGAAACAATCGCAGGATGACTGCCGTTTGGACCTCAACTCCCAGAGAAATCTGTCAAAGGTCCATACAGTGCAAGGCTGTCCCTCCGTGTCCAATGGCATCCTAGGTAATGATCAAGACAATGCTCTAATTGGTGGGTGGAAGGATGACGCCTTGGAAGGAGGTGAAGGAGATGACACACTGATGGGAGGGAAAGGAGATGACATCCTCATCGGTGACTTGGGAGACGACACGCTTTATGGCGAGGATGGAAATGACACTATGATGGGAAACTCTGGTCAGGATGTCTTCATTCCTGGACCAGGGGCTGATCTAGTGGACGGAGGTCCTGGCAGAGACACTGTTCTGTACCGGGGTGATGATGACACGGGTAAAGGGGTTTACGTTAACCTGATTACTGGACAAGGCCGCTATGCTGATGCTGAAGGCGACGTGTTGAAGGACGTGGAGACGGTCATTGGCACCATCTATTCTGACATCTTGGTGGCTGGTTACGAAAGTTCTCTTCTCAAAGGCTCGGACGGCAATGACATCTTGGTGTCTACTGGTGGTGATTACCTGGTCGGGGGTGAAGGGAACGACATTTACGTGTTGGCTTTCCACGACGGTTCAGTCACCATTAACAACTGTGCAAAGGACAACGCCATGGACGTCTTGTACTTGAGCTCACTGTCGATCCTAAGGTCCGACTGCCAACTTTTATCTGACAGAGTCCTTCTGACTTTCTATGGACCAAACCAAACTGCTGTTAAACTTGTACTGGAAGGCTGGACCAGTGATCATCATGAATGTGGTCATTTGAAGGTGGTTTATGAAGAATTAGAGGTGTCAATGGACAAGCTGCTACAAGAGTGTGAATGGAGACAGGAGAAAGGAGTTTGGTCTTTAGCCTTAAGTTGGATTATCTGCATCGGCGTTGTTGCTTTTTCTACTGTGCTTTCATGTTACACACTAGCAAAAAATTGGTTTTAAGGGCCCAGCATGAGACAGCGGAACAAATGGAAACAAATGCAGAAGCAGTTTCCATGATGGCTGATGCAATGTAGAGTTTCGTGGTTCTGCATCTGAATTAATCATTTGTGATTTACAATCATTTGTTGTTTATATTACTTTGAAATTTCATCAACCAGATGCTGAAGGAAAATCCCTTTAATATCATACATCCTGGATCTTAATGGCCTTTGCTTTGGTGTATATAAGTTTTCATTACTGTCATTGTAGAGGTATGGGGCTGAACGTATACCCACTGTTGTTTGGTGATGAGGCTGAGCATAACAAGCTTTTTGTTGATGGAAGAAAGGATTTAAAACTTTGTAACCCTTCATGTTCTCTCAGTCAGCTTCATGAGGTCGTCACCTGAATGCTTTTCCAACAGTCTTGAATGAATTCCCATATATGCTGAGCCAACTCAGCCCAAATCTTAATTGGGTTTAGGTCAGGTCATGTGATGTAGCACTCAATCACTGTTTCACATGGACACATCCTGTAGAGTCTGGAGGTGTGTTTGGGGTCATTGCCCTGTTGGAAATCAAACGATGGTCCCGCTGAGCTCAAACCAGATGGACGGCATGTCTCCATGTCGCCGTGTTGGTTAAGCGAGCCTTGAATTTTGAATGAATCACCAACAGTGTCACCAGCAAAGAACCTCCACACCATCACATGCTTCAGGGTGGGAACCACACATGTAGATACCGTCCGTTCCCCTTGTCTGCATCTCACAAAGACAAGGCGGTCTCAACCAGAACTCTCAGATCTGGAGTCATCAAACCAAAAGTCCAGATTTCCCCTGGTCTGATGTTCAATCATGTGTCCGCTACTTGAACTTTGTTGATTTGTGAGGCTGGTAACGGTGATGACCTTCTCTGCAGCAGAGCTAATTTCTGGACCTAATGTCTTAAAGTAATGATGGACTGTTGATTCTCTTTGATTAGCTGAGTTCTTCTTGTCATAATGTGGATTACAACAGTAGTCTAATAGGGCTATCCACTGTATAGAACTGTGTACCGACCCATCTCTGAAGAACACAACTGATGGTCTCAAACTCAGTAGGAAGACAAAAAAATTCCAATAATTAACGTTTTACAAGGCACACATGCTAATTAAACCACTCCAGGTGACGACCTTATGAAGCTGAGAGAATGAAGAGCCTGCAAAGCTTTATCAAGACAGGCGACTACTCTGAAGAACCTAAAACATGAAGTACACTTTTCTTTTATACTTTTGTACTTGCTACATGTTACTTCTTAGTTTTGATGTCTTTGATGTTGATCCACAATGTAGAAAATAACGACCATTGAATGAGAATGTGATTAACTGATGAAATTATTCTGTTTCTGCCTGGTTTACTTGCTTCTTGTTCTTGGCTTGAGGAAAATCTGAGAGCAATAAAGATTTTTGTGTGTTTTTGAGTCATTATCGAGTTTTATCGGTTTTCTCTAGCTCCAGCGCCTCAGTTAAGTCAGATACCAGTGAACAGTATTAAAATGAGATATTTAATGAATGAGCAAAATGTGAGAGCAAATAAGAGAAATCACCGTTTTGAAGATCCAGGTGCTTTATTGTCCTCGATTCTGACATTAACAGCATGAGTGAGAAGCAAAGAGTAAAAGGAGTGAAAAAAAAAAAGTCGACAAACGATTTCTGATACAGAAAATACTGTTCATGTGTTTTATGATATCAAGATGATTTATAGTGAAAATACCTGGAGCGTTCGACATGTTGAATCAGCTGAATCAGCAGGTTCAGACACGAAAACATGATTTTTGTGCAGATTTGGCTTCGTCTGAAATCAGTTACTAGAAATCCACGACCTAAAAACAGTGACGGACAAACTGGCTCAAAGTTTAAAACAAAAACTAGACGGAGAAACGAAAACAAAGTCACGGTTGGTCCTCTAACTGGATAAACACCATCAGAAAATGTTGCAGTGATTAAAAATTTAAATTAACATTTGAGCCACAGATGCTGCATCATGAAAGCAAAACCTCAAACATACCGACTGATTTCATGGGAACACTGACGGCGAGATGTTTTTACTCAGAACTTTTTGCTTTCAGAAAGAAAAGTCAGAAAGAAAAGATAAAAAAAAAAAAGACTTGAACATCCCGAGAATCCTGTTTTTTATTTTTTTTTATTTTCTTAAAATAACCATGGAATGATTTTTAAACCTGCAGCATCTTGACCACAGTTTGTTTCCTGCAAGCGAGTCAGTCTTCTAATATTTGAGATTTTAGCACTAATGTAAAGTTTAATCAGTTTGTTTTAAAATTCGTCGGCCGTCCTTCAGGTTTGGTAGATTTCTTTGACGGGTGAATCGAGCGTGTTTGCACTACCAAGAAGATTTAAAGACTTTAAGCTATTTTTAATATTTGTATTTAACATTTTTATATTTCCATTTCACTCATTTTTCTGTTGTTGTGTGTTTTCTTTCTTTCTTATTGTTTTTTTTGTGTAAAGGGAGACAGACAGAATTTAATTGCTGTATAAACTGTTTAAAATGACAAAAAGTTTTTTTCCTCCAAGTCAGCTCACAGCTAACATTAGCCACCAAGCCAAACCAGGTCAGAAAACCACCAACCATGCAGGCGACTGTATGTAGCTGTAATACATTTCTATTAATCTGCATGGACCGGCGGGTCGGTGGTGGACTGTTGTGGTTCTCGATCTTCCAGTCCATCTACCAAATTGTGCTGGTCATGAGCTTTGGGCAGTGACTAAAAGAACGAGATCGTGGATAGTGGCTGAAATTACCTTCCTCTCAGACTTAGAGAGGGGGAGGAGCTCGGGCATCCGGACACTGAAGGAGCATCAAAAAGGAGCCAGCTGAGGAGGTGCGGCCTCCTGGACACGTCCTGGGACAGACCCCAGAACCTGCTGGAGGGACTACATCGCCCATGTAGTCTGGGAATGCTTAGGATCCTCCAGGTGGAGCTGGAATGACGTCTGGAACGAGCTGCTGCCACCGCGACCCGAGCCCGAGGAAGAGGATGGACGCCTTCAACGTGAACATCAGTGCACAAATCTCAAATATATAAAAAAAAGTCTGCATGAGATTCACAAACTTAGGAAGGTAATGAATGACAGATAAACACACACACACACACACACACACACACACACACACACACACACACACACAGATCAATTATTAATTACAGTTTACTGATGAAACAAAAGAAAACGTCCGGGTCAGCTTCAGTGTTTCCTAATCGATGAACTCTTGACGACGTCTCCTCGATCTGTCTTTTTGAACGAGGCGATGTAAATCAGCAAACGAGAAACGCGCGAGCGTGGAGAAAGTCACCAGGTGGTTACCGTGACAACACTTGTAATCTTCCACTTCCTGTACCTGGTTGTTTTCTTCAAGGAAGTCTTGATGCACCAAAAAAAACAAACAAAACAAAAAAAGTTGCGTTTTTAATTTTGTCGGCTGAAAATGGTTTGAGCAGATCCGGAAAGATCCGGTTCTCAGCATTCCTGAATGTTTGTCACAGTTTTGATCCAACACGAGGAAATCTTCATGGACTTTGTGCTGAAAACAAAAAATACCACGAGTCATCCGAGAAACAACCCTGAAGAGACAGGGCCTTTGAAAACACTGCTGATGGGGTGGAGGTGGAGGTTCTGGACAGGAGGGGATTCAGGTCTTTGGATGATGCAGGTTTAGTTGTCCTGATATGAAAATGGGGGTCAGTCGATCCGCCCTCATTTTGAACCTCGTTCAGAGACGCTCACAGTGTTCGCAAGAAAAGTCTTTCTTAGATTGTCCGCCATTTTGCCTTTGACATCATCGTCGTCGTCGTCAGTCCATCGTTGTGGTTCGGTTCTGCTGAAAGCGTGCTGGATCAAAAGTTCATGATTAAACGTCATTTTAAACCAGAAGGCGGCCTCGGTTCTGCTCCACCCGTCCGGCTCGGACCTCCACGAGACAAAAGAAGACATCGTTTGACAGGTCCACAGACAGGAAGTGGAAGTTAGACCGGTCGCCTTGTCAACACGGAGTGGTGATCACATGGGGCACGTTTCCGAGCGAACCCGAAGCATCGCGGCCATGCGGAGCGTTACTCGTCATGAACCGGCTTCGGTCGTTCCTTCGTCGGCCTTCAGGTTTTTCAGATTTCTCTGGAGGGTGAATGGAGGTGAACTGACTCAGCCCGGGATTCCAGGAGGCGAACCCGGCGAGAAAACCACCTCGGGTGGCTGCTGCGTTCACTGTTGGTTCTGAGGTTCTGTTCGGGTCCCAGGTAGGTTCTACTTCCTGGTTCTGTGTCCTGAAGCTCGGCGTGATGACTTCTGAAGGCCGTCCAAGTCTTTGACTCTTCGTGGAAGTCATCGCACAGAGCTTTGTGTGGTTCTTTGTGGTTCTGGTGAGTCGGGTCGAGTGTGGAAGAACATGAGGTCTGCTGCTGGTCTACGATGACGGTATGGATCAGGAGGGACCGGGCGGGTCACCGTCTCTGCTGGCTGTAGACGGGGAAGGCCAGCGTGACGTTGAGCGAGTCGTTGTGTTGGACCAGCGAGGTGTGCTGGTAGTGAAGCACCAGCTCCTTCAGAGAGCCGTACAGGTTGTAGGGCTCGGCGAAACCGAAACCAGTGCTGGTCTTGTTGATGACGCAGTGTTTCACCTCCCCATCGACGCTGAGGAACACACACGGACACAGATTAGATTCAAACCGAGCCTTTAAACCAACAAACAAAAACGAGATCACGGAACAGGCGAGTCTTACACCACGGAGCAGGCGTAGCAGCCCGGCTTGCTGCTGTCGCGGACCAGGAAGGTCCCGTCTCTCTTCCCGCGGAGCAGAGACTCGGCCTTGATGCGGTTGATGTTTCCGAGACGCCAGAGACGCTCGTCGTGGTGAGGAAGGTCCTCCTCGTCCTCCACCATGCTGTACTCACTGAGGGAGGGGAGCACACGTCAGCTAAGGGACTAAAAGCTGGTTCTGGGTTTACAGGGTGAGGCGCCCCCAACAGATAAACCTGTCTCATGGTCTTCATCAGCCTGAGAAAGACTCGCCCACTGAGGAAGACCATGAGACACAAAAAAAACACATTACAAAGGATGTTACTCACTCCTCTGTGGTTTCGTTCTTCAGGCCGAGCCACTCGTTCAGTTTCCTCTGACGGACTCCTTTCTGGGTCAACCACCTGATACACACACACACACACACACACACCACACACACACACACACACCACACACACACACACACACACACACACCGGTTAGTTTCATGTGTTGATGCGTGCACAGCGTTCACCTGACCCGTGTGCGCTCCTGCGTGTCTTACATGAGGTACTGGTCCCTGGTCTTGCGGAGCTGGATCAGATCCGGTTTGATGCTGTTCATCTTCTTGTCGATCTCTCTGTAGTCGGCGGCCTGTTTCTTCAGGTCGACCTCCAGGTGGCGCTTACTGTCCACGATCTCGCTGATCCGAGACTTTAACTTGTCGTAGTTCTCCATGATCCTGAGAGAAGAGGAGGAGGAGGAGGAGGGGCAGGAGGAGGAGGAGCAGGAGGAGGAGGGGCATGAGGAGGAGGAGCGGGAGGAGGGAGGAGCAGGAGGAGGAGGAGGAGGAGGAGGAGCAGGAGGAGGAGGGGCAGGAGGAGGAGGGAGGAGGGGCAGGAGGAGGAGGAGGAGCAGGAGGAGGAGGAGGAGGAAGAGCAGGAGGGGCAGCAGGAGGAGGAGGTGCAGGAGGAGGAGGAAGAGGAAGGGCAGGAGGAGGAGGGGCAGGAAGAGAAGGAGGGGCAGGAGGAGGAGGAGGAGCAGGAGGAGGAGGAAGAGGAGGGGCAGGAGGAGGACAGCTTTAGCCTAACATAGCAGTGGAGGTCAGAGAGATTTTTCTTCGTGCAGCCTCTGGCGCCATGGCAACTGAGTCTTTTATTTATTTTTTTAATCTCCATCACGGTTGCCGTGGAAACAGCCTTACCTCTGGATCTCCTTGTCGTTGCCCTCCCTGCGAAACTTCTCGATGTACTCTTTGCTGAAGCGCTCCTGAGTCTGACACTGCTCCTCGAAGATCTTTATGGTCTCATTGAACGCCTCGATGGCCGTCCTCTTCATCTGGATCTCCTGAGGGCCGAAGAGGAAAGGAGAGGAGGGAAGGAGGGGAGGGAAGGAAAGAGGAGGGAAGGAGAGGAGGGAAGGAAAGAGGAGGGAAGGAGAGGAGGGAAGGAGGGGAGGGAAGGAAAGAGGAGGGAAGGAGAGGAGGGAAGGAGAGAGGGGGAAGGAGGGGAGGGAAGGAGGGGAGGGAAGGAAAGAGGAGGGAAGGAGAGGCGGAGGGAAGGAAAGAGGAGGGAAAGAAAGAGGAGGGAAGGAGAGGAGGGAAGGAGAGGAGGGAAGGAAAGAGGAGGGAAGGAGAGGAGGGAAGGAAAGAGGAGAGAGGAGGGAAGGAGAGGAGAGAAGGAGAGGAGGGAAGGGAGGAGGGGGGGAAGGAAAGAGGAGGGAAGGAAAGAGGAGGGAAGGAAAGAGGAGGGAAGGAGGGGAGGGAAGGAAAGAGGAGGGAAGGAGAGGCGGAGGAAGGAAAGAGGAGGGAAGGAGAGGAGGGAAGGAAAGAGGAGGGAAGAGAGAGGAGGGAAGGAAAGAGGAGGGAAGGAGGGAGGGAAGGAGAGGAGGGAAGGAGAGAGGGAGGGAGAGGAGGAGGGAAGGAAAGAGGAGGGAAGGAAAGAGGAGGGAAGGAGAGAGGAGGGAAGGAGAGGAGGAGGGAAGGAAAGGAGGAAAGGGAGGAAGAGGGAGAGGAAGGAGGGAGGGAAGGAGGGGAGGGAAGGAAAGAGGAGGGAAGGAGAGGCGGAGGGAAGGAAAGAGGAGGGAAGGAAAGAGGAGGGAAGGAGAGGAGGGAAGGAAGGAGGAGGGAAGGGAAGGAAAGAGGAGGGAAGGAGAGGAGGGAAGGAAAGAGGAGAGAGGAGGGAAGGAGAGGAGAGAAGGAGAGGAGGGAAGGAGAGGAGGGGGGAAGGAAAGAGGAGGGAAGGAAAGAGGAGGGAAGGAAAGAGGAGGGAAGGAGGGGAGGGAAGGAAAAGAGGAGGAAGGAAGAGGGAAGGAAAGAGGAGGAAGGAGAGGAGGGAAGGAAAAGAGGAAGGGAGGAGAGGAGGGAAGGAAAGAGGAGGGAAGGAGAGGAGGGAAGGAGAGGAGGAAGGAGAGGAGGGAGGAGAGGCGGAGGGAAGGAAGAGGAGGGAAGGAGGAGGGAAGGAGAGGCGGAGGGAAGGAAAGAGGAGGGAAGGAGAGGAGGGAAGGAAAGAGGAGGGAAGGAAAGAGGAGGGAAGGAAAAGAGGAGGGAAGGAGAGGAGGGAAGGAAAGAGGAGGGAAGGAGAGGAGGGAAGGAAAGAGGAGGGAAGGAAAGAGGAGGGAAGGAAAGAGGAGGGAAGGGGAGGAGTAAAGGAGGGGAGGGAAGGAGAGGAGGGAAGGAGAGGAGGGAAGGAAAGAGGAGGGAAGGAGAGGAGGGAAGGAAAGAGGAGGGAAGGAAAGAGGAGGTGAGCAACAGCACAGGGATTTGAAAAAGCAGAGAAATGATGAGCGGATGTCGTTCGGTGAGTGATGGAGGCTCCACCTTGTGGTGTTGGTCTGGTACTACAACAGTGTTGTACACCGTAGTGCAGTGGTCCCCAACCTTTTCCTAACTGCGGACCGGGCAACGCTTGACAATTTTAATGCGGACCGGGGGGGGGGGTAATAATAATGAATGTGTGTACTCATATGGAACTTTATTAGCACATTGTTCCAACAATATAACGCCATTATAACATCAAACACTGTCCGTAACGCCAAATCAATGGGAGCTTGTTTCTTTGCTACGAGATGGTCCCATCTGGGGGTAATGGCAGACAAAGACACCCGAAGTGTGTTGCTTATGTTTAGTCTACTCCTTTGCCTTGTTTTGGTGGCTGTCACTGCAGAAAACCCTGCTTCACACAGATAGGATGTTGGAAATGGCAACAGGGTTTTCAGAGCCGTGTTAGCGATCTCTGGGTATTCTGCCATGACTTTAATCCAGAACATCGTCAGAGTTGTTGTCTCGAACACTGTTTTAAGGCCGCCGCCATTTGCGATCTCCGGCAGTTCTTGTACGGACATGCTGGATTCAGCTGGTTTGTTGACAAATGGGTCACGTACCCATTCCTTGTTCGTTCGTGGGTCCGTTGAGGTTGGGAAGTAGCTCTTAAACTCCTTTAACAGCGAAGACAGGTGATCGTGCACCAGCTTTTTACAGAGAGTAGCTCATATTAGTAATTGTACAGTCCATGTTCATTCTTGTACTTTTTGTAGGTTTTTTTTGCTATAGTAGTGTATATATATATATATAAATATAGTAGTATAGTAGTAGTTGTGATAGTAGCTTTATTGTACATATCTCTACTTGTTTATTTATGTGTGCACACTATATGGAAGCTTGTAATCTCATTATACTTGTATAATGACAATAAAGGCATTCTATTCTATTCTCTTTATTCTAGGTGAGTGAGGGCGTAGGCTCAGTCTCACAAAATACCCGCTAATGTTTGATGTCCAATATGCCTCTGTTCACGCGTCGTCCCCCTTAATTATAGTCTAAGTCAAGCGGTCTTTTATTTTGATACCTTTTTTTTTTTTTTTCGAAATGACGGTATTAAATAAAACAGAAACGGACCGGTACCGGTCCGCGGCCCGGGGGTTGGGGACCACTGCCGTAGTGCACCTGGTGGACTGTGGCGTACCTGTGAGGTCCTGGTGTACTCCTCGTACAGCCGGTCGTACTCGCGGTTCTTCTCCTGGTACTGCAGGTGGTACTCGTGGAGCTTCTTCCCCACGGCCTC
The DNA here is from genome assembly GCA_004119915.2 of Collichthys lucidus. Taxonomy (NCBI): domain Eukaryota; kingdom Metazoa; phylum Chordata; class Actinopteri; family Sciaenidae; genus Collichthys; species Collichthys lucidus. The sequence goes on from CM014088.1 coordinate 35,376,912, forward strand.
GATACTGTCCTCCTTCACCACCTGGTCCTGAACACAAAGACAACGTCCTGTCAGACGAGTCCCACACACAGACCGTCAGACGGTCTACAGACGGTCTACAGACCTGCTGGTGTTTGGAGACTGGGTAGAGCAGCTTGACGTCCAGTTTTGGGTTGTACTGGGCGAGGGATTCGTGGCGGTAATGGTTGATCAGCTCCACCACCGAGCTGAAGGTTAGCGGGTCGGAGAAGCCGTACTTCCCCTCCCGATGGAAGATCTTGATCAGTTTGTTGTTGCCTCCTTTCCTGAAGAGGGACGAGACGTTGGTACGTTAAAACAAACCTAAAGTGACGCTGCAGATCATCTCTACGCGGTTTGAAATATCGTCTCACCTCAGAGTCAGAGTGTAATCTCCGTGCATCTTCGTGGAGGCGTCTCGAACCAGAAACGTACCGTCAGCTGTGTCCCTCAGCTTCTCGTTCACCTCCTCTCTACAAACACGTCGAACAACAAACTGACACTTCTGTGTGCGTTTACGAAGAGATGTTCAGGATCATAAAGACTGTGTGTTACCTTGAAATGTCTCCCCAGTACCACTCGGCGTCCTGAAGAGAAATACTGTTGTTGAAACTGCTGGGAGCTGCAGGCGTGGAAGATTTGACCGGTTTAGGAGGCAACGCTGCAACAAAGACATGAGAGACGTTAACGATGAGAAGCAGTGGAGTCTGTCCACTAGAGGGCGCCGCTACACTGTTAAATATCGATCATAACGACATCTGCTGCACAATGAATCAAATATTAACAGAGATCACAGTTTGGTCTTTTAATGGTGAATTAACAGCAGCTGGTCCTGAATCAGCAATAAACTGATTCTTTAACAACAGGAGGAGACGATGAAGAGCGGCTCCGAGCCTGTGCCACAAAACAACACCACAAGTTAGCTGCATGAATCAGCTGACGTTTTCCACCCAAGAATGGATGTCGATACGTTAGTTCGTATCGCTCACTGTCCGTTAGCATAGCCTCAGCAGCCTCTATGATGGCAGAGGAGAAGAGAGTGAAGAGGACGCTGACGGAAGAAGCTAAGAAGAGAAAAGGAGAGAGTGAGCGAGCAAGAATTAGTTTGTTAGCCGCTGTTAGCTAATGTTAGCTCAGTTTGTTAGCCGCTGTTAGCTCATGTTAGCTCAGTTAGTTAGCTGCTGTTAGCTCATGTTAGCTAGGTTAGTTAGCCGCCGTTAGCTCATGTTAGCTCTGTTAGTTAGCCGCCGTTAGCTCATGTTAGCTATGTTAGTTAGCCGCCATTAGCTCATGTTAGCTCAGTTTGTTAGCCGCTGTTAGCTTAGTTTGTTAGCCACTGTTAGCTCATGTTAGCTCAGTTAGTTAGCCGCTGTTAGCTCATGTTAGCTAGCCGCTGTTAGCTCATGTTAGCTCAGTTAGTTAGGTGCTGTTAGCTCAGTTTGTTAGCTGCTGTTAGCTAATGGTAACTCAATTTGTTAACTGCTGTTAGCTAATGTTAACTCAGTTTGTTAGCTGCTGTTAGCTAATGTTAACTCAGCTAGTTAGGCGCTGTTAGCTAATGTTAGCTCAGCTAGTTAGGCGCTGTTAGCTAATGTTAGCTCAGTTTGTTAGCTGCTGTTAGCTCAGTTTGTTAGCTGCTGTTAGCTCAGTTTGTTAGCTGCTGTTAGCTCAGTTTGTTAGCTGCTGTTAGCTCAGTTTGTTAGCTGCTGTTAGCTAATGGGGGAGTGTTAGTGTACCACTGGGAAGAGGAGGTTTACAGAGCCAGTGTCGTGCGAAAACAGGAGCTGGACAATACATAAGTTAGCATCATAACATTTCGCAAACATGTGCTTTGCAGTAATGCTTCGACTTTGGACTTTTGTTTGTTGACTTTAACAGATTATTTCTAAGCTGTTGTCGCACACTGTCTGTTAGCAAAGCCTCAGCAGCCTCTATGGACATAATGGCAGAGGAGAAGAGAGTGAAGAGGACGCTGACGGAGGAAGCTAAGAAGAGAAAAGGAGAGAGTGAGCGAGCAAGAAGTCGCCGGACAAGAGTAAATGTGGGACTGACTTTTAGTGGTTGGTGAGAGCTTGGTGAAATAAAAGGCTGAAAGACAGACGCCGAGCTGGACTGACTGCTGCTGGACTAGTCGCTGATATCAGCTGCTGCTGGACTAGTCTCTGATATCAGCTGCTGCTGCTGGACTAGTCGCTGATATCAGCCGTGCTGGACTAGTCTGATATCAGCCGCTGCTGGACTAGTCTCTGATATCAGCCGCTGCTGGACTAGTCTCTGATATCAGCCGCTGCTGGACTAGTCTCTGATATCAGCCGCTGCTGGACTAGTCTGATATCCTGCTGGACTAGTCTCTGATATCAGCCGCTGCTGGACTAGTCTCTGATATCAGCTGCTGCTGGACTAGTCTCTGATATCAGCCGCTGCTGGACTAGTCTCTGATATCAGCCGCTGCTGGACTAGTCTCTGATATCAGCTGCTGGACTAGTCTCTGATATCAGCCGCTGCTGGACTAGTCTCTGATATCAGCCGCTGCTGGACTAGTCTCTGATATCAGCTGCTGGACTAGTCTCTGATATCAGCCGCTGCTGGACTAGTCTCTGATATCAGCCGCTGCTGGACTAGTCTCTGATATCAGCCGCCGCTGGACTAGTCTCTGATATCAGCTGCTGGACTAGTCTCTGATATCAGCCGCTGCTGGACTAGTCTCTGATATCAGCCGCTGCTGGACTAGTCTCTGATATCAGCCGCCGCTGGACTAGTCTCTGATATCAGCCGGCTGGACTAGTCTCTGATATCAGCCGCGCTGGACTAGTCTCTGATATCAGCTGCTGGACTAGTCTCTGATATCAGCCGCCGCTGGACTAGTCTCTGATATCAGCCGCGCTGGACTAGTCTCTGATATCAGCCGCGTGGACTAGTCTCTGATATCAGCTGCTGGACTAGTCTCTGATATCAGCCGCTGCTGGACTAGTCGTGATATCAGCCGCTGCTGGACTAGTCTCTGATATCAGCCGCTGCTGGACTAGTCTCTGATATCAGCCGCCGCTGGACTAGTCGCTGATATCAGCCGCCGCTGGACTAGTCTCTGATATCAGCTGCTGCTGGACTAGTCTCTGATATCAGCCGCCGCTGGACTAGTCTCTGATATCAGCCGCCGCTGGACTAGTCTCTGATATCAGCCGCCGCTGGACTAGTCGCTGATATCAGCCGCCGCTGGACTAGTCTCTGATATCAGCCGCCGCTGGACTAGTCTCTGATATCAGCCGCCGCTGGACTAGTCTCTGATATCAGCCGCCGCTGGACTAGTCTCTGATATCAGCCGCTGCTGGACTAGTCTCTGATATCAGCCGCCGCTGGACTAGTCGCTGATATCAGCTGCTGCTGGGGACCTGGATGATGATTGGCTGTAATCAGAGTAAATACTCGAGTACAGCTGGACATAGTTACCAAAAGCTGCACACAAGTGATGAAGATCTACATCCTGACACCTGTTATCACTCAGGTGATCAAAACTAGTGTTGCAAAATTCCAGGGATTATCAAAATTAGAAACTATTCATGGGAATAAACTAATTTTCAAAATTGAAGGTCGGCCCTTTAACAGGGAACTTAAATACAGATGGTGAAAATATATTTTATCATATTCTTGAATAAAACAACCAGATTTCCTGCAGGTCCACTTGAATAAAAATGTCTGCTTATGTTTGGATGTGATACACTTTGTTTAAACTAATCTACAGTTAAATATCATAGATTTCCATTATTAAATAATTCATAATAGTTTGTTACAAATCAAACATGCAGGAAATCGTTTCAATGCTGAATTTGGATTCTGTGAAACAAAAAGCTGAAAGAATCTAAAACGGATAAACAGACGGGTCGGTTTCACGGTGACGTCACGGCGCTGAAACAGAGGATTTCAGGAGTGCACATGCAAACCATGTTCAGTTTATAATTAAACGTCATCAGCTGTGTCGGTGTCGCCCCCCTCAGGTGCAGCCGGGGCTCGTACCTGGACTCTGCATGTTAATGTAGCACAGGATCTTGTCTCGTCCTCTCAGCGGCTCGGCCTCGGCCCTTCCTTCCTCCTCTCGCTCCATGTCGGCCTCTAAACCTTCACCCACCTCCCGCACGAGCGGAACCTCCAACTGAACACGGATCGGTCTTTTCTGGATCTCATGATCGTGCCTCTAAAAAAACCTGACGTCATATGGAAGGAGACGGGTCCGGAGCTCTTTCTTGAGCTGGATTTAAAGACTGAAATCTGCAGGAGATCCTCTGCTCCTGCTCCTCCTGCTGCTCCCTCTCTCCTCCTGCACGTTCATCTTTTACATTTTCACCTCCGCTGACAAACTGAAAACACGTCTCTTCATCTGAAACCTGCAGCCGATTTTAAAACGACGCAACTTTCTCTCCGTCTGCCTCCTCCTCCTCCCCTCACTCTCTCTCTCTCTCTGAGAACCAGTTCAAACCTCAGGAGGGCAGCTTGGAGATGTGTGACATCACCGCTGCCCACAGCCAATCCTGCGATGACAGTGATATCACCGAGGCAACACCCCCTTCTCCTCCCCTCCTCCTGTGCTGCATCCTTCCCTGTGTGGATGGATGATGTCATCGTTTGAGCTGCTGATCGATGCACTGACTCAGGAAACAGATGAATGAACGAATGAATGAATAAATGAATGAATGAACGAGTGAATGAATGAACGAGTGAATGAGTGAATGAATGAATGAACGAGTGAATGAGTGAATGAATGAACGAGTGAATGAGTGAATGAATGAATGAACGAGTGAATGAGTGAATGAATGAATGAATGAACGAACGAGTGAATGAATGAACGAGTGAATGAATGAATGAATGAGTGAACGAGTTAATGAATGAACGAGTGAATGAATGAAAACGAATGAATGAATGAATGAATGAACGAGTGAATGAATGAATGAATGAACGAGTGAACGAGTGAATGAATGAGTGAACGAGTGAATGAATGAATGAACGAGTGAATGAATGAATGAACGAGTGAATGAATGAACGACTGAATGAACGACTGAATGAATGAATGAAATGAATGAACGAGTGAATGAACGATTGAATGAACGAGTGAATGAATGAATGAATGAGTGAACGAGTGAATGAATGAATGAATGAGTGAACGAGTGAATGAATGAATGAATGAGTGAACGAGTAAATGAATGAACGAGTGAATGAACGAGTGAATGAATGAACGAGTGAATGAATGAACGAGTGAATGAATGAATGAACGAGTGAATGAATGAACGAGTGAATGAATGAACGAGTGAATGAATAAACGAACGAGTGAATGAATAAACGAACGAGTGAATGAACGAGTGGCTCTTCTCTGATGATCACTCCATCCTCTCTGGTTGAATCTATGAAGCTGCACTCACAGTGCGACACTGACATTAGCTGGAAACACAAAGTACATCTACCATCGACATCAGAGTACAGAACTCTGTGTGCTTCTTAGATTTCCAGGACAGTTTGGACAAATTCCAGGAAGGTTTCAAGACCCGGACGAACACAGAAAAACTTCATTTTGTTGATCTGTTCTGCTGCGACGTCCAAAACTCAGCCCGCCTTCATCACCCCCAGAACCTCCTGACTCTGAACCCGGGTCCACGGATTCTTCAGCACCCAGATGTGTTTGAGGAACGCCCTCAGACCAACGCACCTTCAGCCGAGCTGTGCCACCATTTGCGCGGAGAGGCGTCGGGGTCGGAGCTCTGTCAGCCGGGCGGCAGGTGAAGGTGAGACCTGGGTGTGACGCCATCATAGACCAGGATACATGAGGAGATTTACTGAACTTTGAAGGATTCAGTGCAGGGTGTCTTGTTTATTCATGATGACGTAACTGCTAAGAGCCAATCGAACACACAGCCGCCAGTGATGCGCGGGTCCGACTCGTGACCGTGGGAGACCTGCTCAATTTGGATCAACCCTCGCATCACTGACAGCCGCTGAAATCTGAGCAGATGTTTTGATGAGGTTTGGCGTCCGGCTGTGTGATCGCTGACTCACAGCTGGCACAGGAAGTGAAGCTATGATCGACAACCATGAGTGGCCCGGTCACGGCTCGTCAGAGGAACCTCGGATCAACAGCTGATCCAGTCAACCAGACATTTTCAGGTTCACAGAGGAAACTAGGTGGAAACCCGCCAAAATAAAAGCACAGATGAGGTCAGCATACCTGGTGCAGCCTGGTTCATGTTGAGCTCGCTGGTTATCAGCACCTCCAGGACCTGAACCAGAGGATCCAGACTGGACTCGGGCCTGAGCAGGAGCAGACACACAGTCAGATTCAACATCTCTACACTTCGATTTTAAGGTTTCAGGCTGGAATCCGGCGACTGACCCGCTCGTCTGTCTGAACAGCAGCGGGCTGAAACTCTCCGCCAGGTTTCGTGGACTCAGCTGGTTTCTGGCACCGTGCAGACAGAGTCGGGCCAGGTGTCGGACCACGCTGAGCAGGGTCAGGCCGTACTGGGCCGGGCAGGACGGCGAGCTGGCCACGCCCCGCAACACCTGGGCGCAGTCCTCCAGGTCCCGGACCTCTGCAGACCAGGACAGAAACGTTGAGTCATTGAGCACTGCAGCGTGACAGAAGAGAGGAGCGCTTGTTTTCATCACCTCACCTTGGACTGCGTGAATCATGTCGGCCTGCAGAGAAGAGGGGAGGACGGGACCGGGCAGATCCTGCAGGAACCGGACCACCCCGTCACACAGGGACGACACCTCCAGCTGCTCCAGGTCTGAAAACAAACGCGCCTCAGTGTCAGTCATCAAACAGGAAGTAGAGTTCTGGTTACTTCCTCCGACAGTAGATGAAGAAGTCTCACCAGAGTCGGCGAGCTGCCGGGTGTCCAGACCTCCGCCGGCCAGACTGCGATACACACCGGGACTGTCCAGACCTGCACACACACACACACACACACACTTTAAGTGGAGGGACCTCCAAATGCAGCTGAAGATGAACGTTGCGTGTACGCGTCGGCCACACACACCTTTGGTCTCTACGGCCTCCATCAGTCTGCTGAGGAGGGGAGGGGCCGTGTCCGGAGGTCCAAACTGCTCCGGGAGGTCCTGCAACACGAAGCCTGACACACACACACCACACACACACACACACACACACACACACAGAATATTTACAACATTTGTTTCTCTATCTATCTATCTATCTATCTATCTATCTATCTATCTATCTATCTATCTATCTATCTATGTCTTCCACTGTCTTTTCTATTCTCGGGTGTCTTTTAGCTTGTATATATTTTTACATCTTTTACTTATATTTTATTTTATGTTCATGTTTGCACGGGGATAAGAGTGAAACACAGTGAGTCCTGCGCAGACAGCAGCGTTGACAATAAACTTGAACTCCATTTGTAGTTTTTGTTTCCTTGTTTCACACTGAATAACGATCGAGACGACTCAAACTTTTGAGTGAGAGCAGCAGGAAGCAGCCGACGTGTGAAACAAACAGGTAACACACACACACACACACACACACACACACACACACACACACACACACACACACTCTTCCTGTGTTCTCTGGTAATGCTGGTTGCAGCAGAGCTGAAATCTGTTCGGTCAGCAACCACAACCCTGACTACACACCAGCTGTGTGTGTGTGTGTGTGTGTGTTTTTCTATAATGCATCTTGTGGTTTAACTTTAAGAAATGCCACAGATTTAACTGAAAGTGTGTGTGTGTGTGTGTGTGTGTGTGTGTGCATGTGCATGAAGCTGCTGCACAGGAAGCAGCAGCAGGAAGCTGGAGCGTGAGTCAGACTCTGTTTTTTTTATTTATTTTTTTTATCCTGAACAGAGTAAAAACGTTAGAGAAACGTTAAGGGAGACTGAGACTCTGACCTGAGGTCAGCCTGAAGGTCACGTCACAGCTCAGACATGAGTTGAGCTTCAGACAAACCTCTGCGCTCAGACACTCTACACAGAGAGTACACCAAACCTCTAACAACCAATTAATCGTTCATCAGTTAATCGTTTCAGAATAAAAGATCTTTGATTTCAGAGATGTGAATATTCAAACTGAACCTCTTTGTTTGAGACCCGACACGTTTCAGAAATAACTGATAGATCGACGTTAGTTGCAGCCAAAGGGGAAATACAGCCGCAGATCAGCGTTGATAAGATGTGTGGAGTTTTCCAGTGGAATAAAAGTAATGAATATATAAAGTGGGCCTGTGGTGCAGCCCTGTGGCACGCCGCGAGAAACACAAGGCATGTCTGAAACTCAAACTAATCAGAAGGTTTCAGGGAAAGAGTCCACCTCTCTCTGCACCTGGTGGATGTTTTTGTACTCACCCTCCGACTCGGAGTCCGTTCTCACAGACGCTGCAGATGGCGGTCTGGGTGGGCGGGGCTTCGGTGTGGGCGGGGACATCCTCTTTCTGCCAATAAACTCCACATACGTCCCCGGGAAGTCGCCTTTCTCCTGTCGGCCAGAGAGGGACGAGTTAGACATACACATGGTATGTACGAGACTGATACTGACACTGTAAGAGACAGTCTTCGTGACGTCCCCACAGACTGTCTAAAACCTGGACGTAGTCTCCGTGACGTCTCAGCAGTGACCGCTTGGTACAGGTGTAAGCGGTTGGTGTGGCGTCTCACCTGTGTGGTCTCGTTGAAGCCCGGCAGCCAGCCGATCTCTGACGGACGTTCTTCGGCTCCGTTGCTGCAGCCGAGCGCGAGCAGCGCTCCTTTACTGACCAGTAGCATGTCTCCAACATGCAGGTCGATGTCCTCTTCTCTCTCCTTCTTGTAGTCGTACAGCGCTCGGTACTGAAAGCCCTCCGAGCTCATGGTGACGTCTGACTATGGCTTCACGATCAGTAAGAAAAGCAGCTCTACAGTACAAAATATAAAAATAGAGTTTCTCTTGTCCTGAGTGGATCTAATGTCGTAAATATGGCGTCTCCAGCTGTCTGTGTGTCTCCCCTGTCTCCATGACTACTAACGTCCTGTCATCCTTCCAGGCCGAGCCACAGCCGCTGGATTGAAGCCTCCTCGCCGTTCATGAACAGGAGTCTCAGCAGAGGTGGACGCCACATCTGGGGAGGCCACGACCTGCGAGACGAGAGAGGACGGCAAAGGTTACTGATCGTCTATTGACGTATCTGCGATTACTTTGTTTGTCCCTGTGGATCTTTATCTCTGTTTTTCCACTGAGATCACCTCTGCTCCACCTCTCCTCCATTTTTTGACATGACATCAGTATTTAAATGATTATTTTAATGCCTATAAACGCAGATAAAATGATCGGATTTCCTTTAAAATCAGAAAATAATTCATAAGTTAGTACAAATTAACTAAACACGTGGTGATGGTTTCAGGACTCATGTAGACAAACAATAGAAGGATAAATGTCATTTTAAACCTGCTCCTGTCAGATTTAATGTAATGTAACGTCCATTTAAACTGATTTAATGTAACGTAACATCCGTTTAAACTGATTTAATGTAACGTAACATCCGTTTAAACTGATTTAATGTAACGTAACGTCCGTTTAAACTGATTTAATGTAACGTAACGTCCGTTTAAACTGATTTAATGTAACGTAACATCCGTTTAAACTGATTTAACGTAACGTCCGTTTAAACTGATTTAACGTAACGTCCGTTTAAACTGATTTAATGTAACGTAACGTCCGTTTAAACTGATTTAATGTAACGTAACGTCCGTTTAAACTGATTTAATGTAACGTAACGTCCGTTTAAACTGATTTAATGTAACGTAACGTCCATTTAAACTGATTTAATGTAACGTAACGTCCGTTTAAACTGATTTAATGTAACGTAACGTCCGTTTAAACTGATTTAATGTAACGTAACGTCCATTTAAACTGATTTAATGTAACGTAACGTCCGTTTAAACTGATTTAATGTAACGTAATATCCGTTTAAACTGATTTAATGTAACGTAATATCCGTTTAAACTGATTTAATGTAACGTAACGTCCGTTTAAACTGATTTAATGTAACGTAACGTCCATTTAAACTGATTTAATGTAACGTAACGTCCGTTTAAACTGATTTAATGTAACGTAATATCCATTTAAACTGATTTAATGTAACGTAACGTCCGTTTAAACTGATTTAATGTAACGTCCATTTAAACTGATTTAATGTAACGTAACGTCCATTTAAACTGATTTAATGTAACTTAATATCCGTTTAAACTGATTTAATGTAACGTCCATTTAAACTGATTTAATGTAACGTAACGTCCATTTAAACTGATTTAATGTAACGTAACGTCCATTTAAACTGATTTAATGTAACGTAACATCCGTTTAAACTGATTTAATGTAACGTCCATTTAAACTGATTTAATGTAACGTAACGTCCGTTTAAACTGATTTAATGTAACGTAACGTCCGTTTAAACTGATTTAATGTAACGTAACGTCCGTTTAAACTGATTTAATGTAACGTAACGTCCGTTTAAACTGATTTAATGTAACGTAACGTCCATTTAAAGTGATTTAATGTAACGTAACGTCCATTTAAACTGATTTAATGTAACGTCCATTTAAACTGATTTAATGTAACGTAACGTCCATTTAAACTGATTTAATGTAACGTAACGTCCGTTTAAACTGATTTAATGTAACGTAACGTCCGTTTAAACTGATTTAATGTAACGTAACGTCCATTTAAACTGATTTAATGTAACGTAACGTCCGTTTAAACTGATTTAATGTAACGTAACGTCCATTTAAACTGATTTAATGTAACGTAACGTCCGTTTAAACTGATTTAATGTAACGTCCATTTAAACTGATTTAATGTAACGTAACGTCCATTTAAACTGATTTAATGTAACGTAACGTCCGTTTAAACTGATTTAATGTAACGTAACGTCCATTTAAACTGATTTAATGTAACGTAACGTCCGTTTAAACTGATTTAATGTAACGTCCATTTAAACTGATTTAATGTAACGTAACGTCCATTTAAACTGATTTAATGTAACGTCCGTTTAAACTGATTTAATGTAACGTCCATTTAAACTGATTTAATGTAACGTAACGTCCGTTTAAACTGATTTAATGTAACGTAACGTCCGTTTAAACTGATTTAATGTAACGTAACGTCCGTTTAAACTGATTTAATGTAACGTAACGTCCATTTAAACTGATTTAATGTAACGTAACGTCCGTTTAAACTGATTTAATGTAACGTAACGTCCGTTTAAACTGATTTAATGTAACGTAAGGTCCGTTTAAACTGATTTAATGTAACGTAACGTCCGTTTAAACTGATTTAATGTAACGTAACGTCCGTTTAAACTGATTTAATGTAACGTCCGTTTAAACTGATTTAATGTAACGTAACGTCCGTTTAAACTGATTTAATGTAACGTAACGTCCGTTTAAACTGATTTAATGTAACGTAACGTCCATTTAAACTGATTTAATGTAACGTAAGGTCCGTTTAAACTGATTTAATGTAACGTAACGTCCGTTTAAACTGATTTAATGTAACGTAACGTCCATTTAAACTGATTTAATGTAACGTAAGGTCCGTTTAAACTGATTTAATGTAACGTAACGTCCGTTTAAACTGATTTAATGTAACGTAACGTCCGTTTAAACTGATTTAATGTAACGTAACGTCCGTTTAAACTGATTTAATGTAACGTCCGTTTAAACTGATTTAATGTAACGTAACGTCCGTTTAAACTGATTTAATGTAACGTAACGTCCGTTTAAACTGATTTAATGTAACGTCCATTTAAACTGATTTAATGTAACGTCCATTTAAACTGATTTAATGTAACGTCCATTTAAACTGATTTAATGTAACGTAACGTCCGTTTAAACTGATTTAATGTAACGTAACGTCCATTTAAACTGATTTAATGTAACGTAACGTCCGTTTAAACTGATTTAATGTAACGTCCATTTAAACTGATTTAATGTAACGTAACGTCCATTTAAACTGATTTAATGTAACGTAACGTCCGTTTAAACTGATTTAATGTAACGTAACGTCCATTTAAACTGATTTAATGTAACGTAACGTCCGTTTAAACTGATTTAATGTAACGTCCATTTAAACTGATTTAATGTAACGTAACGTCCATTTAAACTGATTTAATGTAACGTCCATTTAAACTGATTTAATGTAACGTCCGTTTAAACTGATTTAATGTAACGTCCATTTAAACTGATTTAATGTAACGTAACGTCCGTTTAAACTGATTTAATGTAACGTAACGTCCGTTTAAACTGATTTAATGTAACGTAACGTCCGTTTAAACTGATTTAATGTAACGTAACGTCCATTTAAACTGATTTAATGTAACGTAACGTCCGTTTAAACTGATTTAATGTAACGTAAGGTCCGTTTAAACTGATTTAATGTAACGTAAGGTCCGTTTAAACTGATTTAATGTAACGTAACGTCCGTTTAAACTGATTTAATGTAACGTAACGTCCGTTTAAACTGATTTAATGTAACGTAACGTCCGTTTAAACTGATTTAATGTAACGTCCATTTAAACTGATTTAATGTAACGTAACGTCCGTTTAAACTGATTTAATGTAACGTAACGTCCGTTTAAACTGATTTAATGTAACGTAACGTCCATTTAAACTGATTTAATGTAACGTAAGGTCCGTTTAAACTGATTTAATGTAACGTAACGTCCGTTTAAACTGATTTAATGTAACGTAACGTCCATTTAAACTGATTTAATGTAACGTAAGGTCCGTTTAAACTGATTTAATGTAACGTAACGTCCGTTTAAACTGATTTAATGTAACGTAACGTCCGTTTAAACTGATTTAATGTAACGTAAGGTCCGTTTAAACTGATTTAATGTAACGTCCGTTTAAACTGATTTAATGTAACGTAACGTCCGTTTAAACTGATTTAATGTAACGTCCGTTTAAACTGATTTAATGTAACGTAACGTCCGTTTAAACTGATTTAATGTAACGTAACGTCCGTTTAAACTGATTTAATGTAACGTCCGTTTAAACTGATTTAATGTAACGTAACGTCCGTTTAAACTGATTTAATGTAACGTAACGTCCGTTTAAACTGATTTAATGTAACGTAACGTCCATTTAAACTGATTTAATGTAACGTAAGGTCCGTTTAAACTGATTTAATGTAACGTAACGTCCGTTTAAACTGATTTAATGTAACGTAACGTCCATTTAAACTGATTTAATGTAACGTAAGGTCCGTTTAAACTGATTTAATGTAACGTAACGTCCGTTTAAACTGATTTAATGTAACGTAACGTCCGTTTAAACTGATTTAACGAGGCTGGGAAGATTCAAACAAAGTTTCACACATGCAGCAGTATATATATTTAATATAAACATATTTATATTTAATAAAAGCACATATATATATATTTAACACACTCGAGCAGACTGAGCTGACTTTAAGCTGTGAGGCTAACGGACCGGAGCTACTTTCCGACACAGACACAGCAGTGAGTTAGCACTAATCTACACTCACAGTCAGACTTTTAAAACCACAAACATGTAATAAAATAAAGAAGTTAAAACTCGAACACGAAGCAGGAAACGGAACAATGCTAAGCTTAGCTTAGCTTAGCTTGTGTCTCACCGTGTTTCAGTTCCTCTCGGATATAAACCTCCAGCAGACGCGAACAAACGGCTCCATGCTGCAGCACAGACCGGACACGGCGTCCAGGAGTCCTCCAAAGTGGAAATATTCCGGTAATTTATCGATTATTTCCCCGGTTAACGTGCTCGTGTCTCAGCAGCCGCGGCCCGAGCTGTCAGGCTACACGTTAGCGGCTAAACACGCTTCCGGTGACACTGTCAAAATAAAATACGCTTCACGACGTTAGAGCCTTTAGATAGAAAAGCTTTTATTGTGAAATATTGATGTGTTCAATTAAATAATAAACATTAAGCACGTTACAAATATAAAAACAAGCGTTATGTAAGGGCAAAACGGCTACAGATGATTTTCGGAACTTTCAAAATAAAACTCCCTGTCGACCATGTGTTGCAATGTTAACGCGTCAGTCAGCACGAGCGGCTCGCTGATGTCAATATTTGATGTTTCATGTTTGAAAATGAGACAGTTCAAAGGTCACAGACAGATTTACTCAGATTACAGCTGAGGGCTGGAGGGGGCACGGCACTGACGTCACGTCCGGTAACCTAGATTTTAATGCAGTGTGCAGACAGGGAACCATGGCAACAAAAGAGGGAGGGTGTGTGTGTGTGTGAGAGAGATGGAGAGGGGGTGAACTGTAGTCATGGTGTCCTCATTTATTCAGGTCTTACACAAGCAGCAGTGTGTGTGTGTGTGTGTGTGTGTGTGTGTGTGTCATGTGACCACTGCTGCAGCTTTCCAGAACAAACCTGAGCATGACACGAGGAGCTGTACGCGAGACGGTTTATTCACACTATTACATCTTTATTTACATCAGTATAAAAATACAGTCATGAATATTTTAATCTGAAAATCACAAAATATAAATCTGTTCATTTTATTAAATATAACCTCTGATTCACAACCTGCAGTTCCTCTAACGTCCACCTGAGGCTGGCTCCAGCAGTGAGTCAGTCTCCATAAGTCCCCATGTTTCACAGCAGAAATAAACATGTTTACAGCCTGGTACAAAAAACAGTTTTGGTCTCTGTAGCTAATTTCCCCGTTCATGACAACTGTACTGAACCTACGTCCAGGTTTTAGACAGTCAGCTGGGACGTCTCAGAGACTACGTCCAGGTTTTATACAGTCTGCAGGGACGCCACGGAGACTACGTCCAGGTTTTAGACAGTCAGCTGGGACGTCTCAGAGACTACGTCCAGGTTTTATACAGTCTGCAGGGACGCCACGGAGACTACGTCCAGGTTTTAGACAGTTTGGGGGATGTCACGGAGACTTCGTCCAGGTTTTAGACAGTCAGCTGGGACATCTCAGAGACTACGTCCAGGTTTTAGACAGTCTGTGGGGACGTCACGGAGACTACGTCCAGGTTTTAGACAGTCTGAGGGGACGTCACGAGACTACGTCCAGGTTTTAGACAGTCTGCGGGGACGTCACGGAGACTACGTCCAGGTTTTAGACAGTCTGCGGGGACGTCACAGAGACTACGTCCAGGTTTTAGACAGTCTGCGGGGACGTCACAGAGACTACGTCCAGGTTTTAGACAGTCTACGGGGACGTCTCGGAGACTACGTCCAGGTTTTAGACAGTCTGCGGGGACGTCACGGAGACTACGTCCAGGTTTTAGACAGTCTGCGGGGACGTCACGGAGACTACGTCCAGGTTTTAGACAGTCTGCGGGGACGTCACAGAGACTACGTCCAGGTTTTAGACAGTCTGCGGGGACGTCACAGAGACTACGTCCAGGTTTTAGACAGTCTGCGGGGACGTCACGGAGACTACGTCCAGGTTTTAGACAGTCTACGGGGACGTCTCGGAGACTACGTCCAGGTTTTAGACAGTCTGCGGGGACGTCACGGAGACTACGTCCAGGTTTTAGACAGTCTGCGGGGACGTCACGGAGACTACGTCCAGGTTTTAGACAGTCTGCGGAGACGTCACGGAGACTACGTCCAGGTTTTAGACAGTCTGCGGGGACGTCATAGAGACTACGTCCAGGTTTTAGACAGTCTGAGGGGATGTCACGGAGACTACGTCCAGGTTTTAGACAGTCTGCGGGACGTCACGGAGACTACGTCCAGGTTTTAGACAGTCTGAGGGGACGTCACGGAGACTACGTCCAGGTTTTAGACAGTCTGAGGGGACGTCACGGAGACTACGTCCAGGTTTTAGACAGTCTGAGGGGACGTCACGGAGACTACGTCCAGGTTTTAGACAGTCTGAGGGGACGTCACGGAGACTACGTGAAGTTGAAGTCTTAATATAACTTGAACAGGTGAGTTCTGTCACCTGTCTTTGTGTCCTACATGCTGAAGATGTCTCCCAGTCTGTGGACAGACAGCCTGATCCTCCCCGTCAGCTGCAGCTCGTCCTTCAGGAAGCGTCCCACCTGCTCAGAGTGGAGGACGTCACAGAACACCCAGATCTCCGCCCGCTCCCTCTGGATGTTGGCGTTACACGTCGGCAACCTGGAGCTCCGGACCGACCGGCTCAGAGTCTGCCACACCTGCAGGGACGAGAGCCAAAAGGTGGAGGAGAGGTGAGTTCAGTGGAAAAACAGAGATAAAGATCCACAGTGACAAACACGCTGACCTGTTCGATGTCGCGGGACGTGCCACAGTTGTGCTGCCCGACCACCCATTTGACCCTCTGGCGGAGGTGGAGCCTGTGGACGGACACCACCCGATGGAAGTGCTTGGACAGCGACTGTGCGCTCTGCAGGACGTCCCCTCTCTGCGTGAAGACGCTCCAGGAACGTTTGATCGGCGAGTCCGTGACTTTGTGTCTGTCACAGAGCGAGGCCGGGTGGAGGCGGCTCGAGGTTTCAGAGGTGGAGACGTCACCATCACGAGGGGCTGCTGAGCAGGTGATGGCGGGAGCCGGTTTGGCTGGTCTGATGGGCAGGTGGAGGTCAGCGCTGGTGGTGGGGAACCATGGGGTGAAGGGCGGAGGGGTCCGACAGGGGAACGGCTCCAGAAGCTTCTCCGTCCTCTCTAACAGGGAGCTGAGCCCAGCAGCTGATCCAGGCCGGCAGTGCAGGACGACATCCTCCATCCAGATCAGAGGACCGACTGCACCACCCACCTCCACCTCATCCTCCTCGCCATGATGAAGAAGACCAGTCCACGGGCTGCCTGAAGACAAATGAGATAATCACACCTGGATCACGTGATGTAAAAGCTTCAAACGTGGAAACCTCAGATCACCTGGTCTCGTTAGAAGTCGACGGAGGTCCAACACACAAAGTTCTACACGACCTCAGGGTTTCACCATCTTACCGTGTCAGACAGATTCTAGACCTGCTCCCTGACACACACCTGTTGTGTTGGTGATACAGGTGAGGCCCCGCCCATGTTTCATATTCAGCCGCTCTGTGGAGTTTGGAGTTATTTTACATGATATCAGCGCGCGCGCGCACACACACACACACACACACACACACACACACACAACACACACACACACACACACACACACACACACACAATTCAAACTGAATTTAACGGCAGGACGCTAATGTTTTTAGCTTCGTGCTAACAGACAGACAGGTAGTTAACACCTGTACAGTCAGTCAGACAGACAGCGAGAGAGACAGACAGGCAGACAGACACTAACCTGCGGGTCAGCTTTGTTTCCCCGCACACAGTTCCCGCACAAACAGCCGCAGAGCTAACACGCAGAGCTAACACGCAGAGCTAACACGTAGAGCTAACACGCAGACTGCTGCCGCGTATCGGAAACTCTCGCGATACTTGGAGGAGGCCGACGTCATCACAGTGATCTCTGTTTATTTATTGTAAAAATGTCCTTGTTAGATAGCCCTGTAGGGAAAGCTTGTTTGTCTGGTAACCATGGTAATAACAAATTAATTAGATGTCACTACAGTCCCACACGTGTCTCACACTGGAATAAATTCATGGAAAACACTGGAGGAAGATCTGGCTCTGACCCAACCGATATATGTTGACTGATAAAGTGAGAGACGTCTCCTTTAAAATAATTCATAGATGTCATATTGTCAGAAGATTCAGAAAGACATTGATGTGAAATGCACTTCCTGCTCTGAGCATATTGAAACAGTTACTCATTTATTTTGGCACTGTGGACTGATGTCTGTGACTTCACTGCTAAAAAGGTTGATCATGATTTTAAGTTGTTTTGGAGAGATGAACTGTTTGAACAAAAATCGAGTCAGATTAAACGAAACATTTATTACCAGTCTCATCATACTGATGGCAAACTTTCATATTTATAAGTGTAAATTTACTCAAACCATCTTTTGTTGCCTTACGCAGTAAGCTCAGACAGTACATCGCTTCCATTAAGTTTTCTAATAACACAAAAGCTATTAAAACGCTTAATATATGTGAACATTCAAATATATTTATGTAAACTATTTCTCCCCCCTGGCGTAGAATATACATGAATGTTTTTGTAATGTTTTGTATATGATCTGTGTTCCTTTGTTTGTGAAACAAAGTTTAAAAAAAATATATATATATAATTATTTTTTATTTTTTATCAGGTTACATGTCATTATTTAAATAACATGTCATTATTTAAATAACATGTCATTATTTAAATAACATGTCATAATTTAAAATAACATCATTATTTAAATAACATGTCATAATTTAAAATAACATCATTATTTAAATAACATGTCATAATTTAAAATAACATCATTATTTAAAATAACATACTACTTATTATAAATTGTTTAAATGTGTGTCCTGTGCACGTCTGTCCGTCCTGGCAGAGGGATCCCTCCTCTGTGGCTCTTCCACCTTTTTTCCCTGTTAAAGGTTTTTGTGGGCAAGTTTTTCCTCACTCTCTCCGAGGGTCTAAGCACAGACGGAGTCACTCCCTGTACAGATTGTAAAGCTTTAGAGGAAAATGGACTTTGTCTGATCTAATAATAATATTGTTGGATTAGTCTTTGATTTCTAAATAACTTTCATCCTCATAAATCTTCATCATATGAAACTCTGAAGACCCTCACTCCTCCTCACAGCTGTCTCTAGCACAGCTACAAAAGATATTCTGTTCTTAATACATATTAATGAATGGTTCACAAAAACAAACTGTCTTTAAAGTCTGATGCTGCTGTCTGTGTCCTGAGCTGTCCTCACACACCTGTACCTGTGAACACACTGACCTCTGCGTGCAGACGTTTAGTTTATGTATTCACGTGCAGACGGATAATAAAGTGTCATATAAAACAGGACGTGTTGCCATGGAGACGATCCAGCTGAAGCTTCTTCATATTTCCAGTGTGTGGATGAAGAAACACAGACTCAGCTCTCTAGTTTGTCATAGGACATTTTTATTCATACGTCTGTTGTCTTTATTCAAATTACAGTAATATACTTGCTGAGATAACCACCGGCTGCAGCGGCACTAACCCTGCCGGCTGCTCTACGTGAAGCAAACTTTGTTTTTTTACCTTTTATTCTTTTTGAAAATGATCTTGCAACAGAAAAAAAAAAAAGCACATTATGCCATGAGATGGAGGTGAGGTGGAGGTGACATACGTCAGGTAGGTCGGGTTTAGTGCTGGTCTAAAAAACAAAAAAACAAAACGAGGAAACAAAAAGAAACGCTGAGGGAACGTTGAGGAAACGTCGTACATGTTGTAAAGGATCAGAATATGGCACATTTGGTCCACGTTGGTAGTTTTATTATCTCGTTTTCAAACATGTAATAAACAAAAAAACAAAAAACATGTTGTCGTGGTAACGTGTTGTTAATGACAGCAGAGTGAAAACAAACTGTAGAGGGCGCCGCTCGTTTAAAATCATCAGCCAATCGTTTGTTTCTATTCTCCCTGGTACAGCATCATCGTTACTATTAATATCTTTCCATCCAATGAGAGGGGAGGATGATGGAGGGGGCGGGGCATAGAGAGAAAGGGGGAGGGGGACAAGGAGGTGGAGTCGGTGGATGATTGACAGGGATGGCTTTGGACATTCACAGGAAGTAGTCAGGAGTGCGTCTGGTCACATGGGGCTCGCCGCGGCGTGGGGCGGGGTCAAACTGAAGGCTGAGGGGGGAGAGAGGCGGGGTCAGTGATGACATCACACAACAATCCTCACACAGGAAGTCCAAAAAGAGAAGCTGAGGCTGAACTCCACCAGGCACGCCTCCGTCACAACGCAGCCTGTTCTCCACCCGACACGAGCGTTTGAAGAGCGTCTCACGAGCGTTTCAGTAACGTTTGACGAGCGTTTCAGTAACGTTTGACGAGCGTTTCAGTAACGTTTGACGAGCGTTTCAGTAACGTTTGACGAGAGCGTTTCAGTAACGTTTGACGAGAGCGTTTCAGTAACGTTTGACGAGAGCGTTTCAGTAACGTTTGACGAGAGCGTTTCAGCAACGTTTGACGAGAGCGTTTCAGTAACGTTTGACGAGAGCGTTTCAGTAACGTTTGACGAGCGCCTCACAAGCGTTTCAGTAACGTTTGACGAGCGTTTGACAAGCGTTTGACGAGTGTTTGAGTAACGTTTCACAAGTGTTTGAGTAACGTTTGACAAGCGTTTCAGTAACGTTTGACGAGTGTTTCAGTAACGTTTGACGAGTGTTTCAGTAACGTTTGACGAGTGTTTCAGTAACGTTTGACGAGTGTTTCAGTAACGTTTGACGAGTGTTTCAGTAACGTTTGACGAGTGTTTCAGTAACGTTTGACGAGTGTTTCAGTAACGTTTGACGAGTGTTTCAGTAACTTTTGACGAGCGTCTCACGAGCGTTTGACGAGTGTTTGAGTAACGTTTCACAAGCGTTTCAGTAACGTTTGACGAACGTTTGACGAGCGTTTCAGTAACGTTTGACGAGCGTTTCAGTAACGTTTGACGAGCGTTTCAGTAACGTTTGACGAGCGTTTCAGTAACGTTTGACGAGCGTTTCAGTAACGTTTGACGAGCGTTTCAGTAACGTTTCACAAGCGTTTCAGTAACGTTTCACGAGCGAGCGTTGCCTTTAACCCTTTAAACGTGCTCAGCTGCGCAGACTTTAAGACTCCGCAGTGATTTTCTGTGAATTCATTTGAATTACCGACAGCGTGGCGCTCGTCTGTTACAAACATCCTGACAGGTTAAAATGTTTGTTTGGTTCCATCAGAGCAGTACGCCAACAGACGACCTGCTACAGACATGACAGACAGTTCAGCCTGTCGTCTGTCGACCTGTCTCTCTCCTCTCCGTGCTTCAGGTGGAGTTCAGCCGTCAAACTTAAATATCAACAAGTTTAAAGAGTCGAAATGTTTCATCCGGATCATTCTGCAGCGATCAAAGAGTCGATCAGCTGAACAGAATCAGTCTGACAAATAATCAAATATCAACAATTCAACACGCACACACACAGACAGACACACACACACACACACACACACACACACTCGTACTCACAAAGAGTATTTGAGAGTGTCGTCCAGTTCCATGATGGCGGCCTGGTTTCCACAGCGGTAGCAGTAGTTCGGAGCACTAAAGATGGTCACCACGTTCTTGTCGTGGCCCCAGTTGTATCCCTGAAGGTTCAGACACACGTTAGTCACATGACAGCCCTGAGTCAGCTGACAGGAAGTGGACGGATGAAAAGCAGCTCAGCATCCTAATGACTTCATTACATCATGTTGCCATGGAGACACAGCAGGATTTGTTTAATCATGTGATGATAAATTAAATATTAAAATCGGTGTTTAAACTCTAAATTTCAAAATAACGTTCTGATCTTCGTCATCAAAGACCAGAAATAAGCACCTGATTATGCTTTTTTTTTGGCGGGCTATAGCTCTAAGCGTGCGTTACCTCCATGACCAGCTGATGGGCGCGGGACACCAGGGTGAGGCCGTTGGCGTGGTTGAAGGTTTCAGAGATGTCCTGTCCGAAGGTGTAGCCAGCACCTCGGGGGGAGATGCCCCACCCGCCGCGATCGTCGGGGTCTGACCATAGCAGGTCACACATCGGGCCCTGACAGAGAAAGAGGGGGTGGGGTTACGCTTTCATACACAGACTCAGCACTTAGTTCCTGTTAGAGCAAAGCGTACCTCATGTGGGACTTCCTGCAGGCGGTCCAGAGCTCGTATGTGATCCAGAGTGTCTATGGAGGGAGACAGGCCTCCGTGCAGACAGAAGATCTGAAACAGAGATCACGCCGTGAACAACACTTCATCTGTAACCTGCTGAGAAAACAAGCGCTCCCGGCTCGCCGTGCTCACCTGCCCGTCCACCAGCGCGGTCAGCGGCAGGTAGTCGAACAGGTCTGTGAAGTACTTCCACACGTTGGCGTTGCCGTACTTCCTCAGGCACTCGTCGTAGAAGCCGTAGACCTGCGTGATCTGCCGCGACTCGTGGTTCCCTCGCAGGATGGTGATTCGCTCCTGGAAACGCACCTGAAGCAGAAAGCACCTGTTATTAATACTGATCAACAAGACATGAGACATCACATGTCCATCATCATCATGGATTCATGTGATCAGCATCTGAATTCATTGTTTCACTGTAGTCTGAGCTGAGGACGTGGTTTCTGTTCATGAATCAGCAAACTGATTTATGGAGCCATGTTTGGTTTTTACGTGCTGACCCGTGACGATCTTTGAACTGTGCAGTGACCGTCGTGTTAACATGACTCAGCGTGTTGTGGTCAGAGGTCAGCTGACTAACACACGTGTTTAACACGTGTTCAGACTCACGGGACGTTTCTGTCACTGAGGTTTAACATCAAACTCTTTTGTTTCTGATTTTTCATCTTCAAACTTTAAAAATGTGTCAGCTGACGCTTCAACGCGTCCACAGACGATGACTCCTCTGAACATGTCGACCTGAAGAACTCAAATCTACATCAGGTGATTTGTAGGATCAGAACTCAGCGTGTTGATATGATCAGCTGGGAGACACTTTATGAACCCAGTCTGTCTCCTGAGTCCACAGAAAACATGATGGTGCATTCAGGTTCAATTGTTCAAACAGAAAACTGTCTGAGGTCCCTGAAGTGGACACAAAGAGGAAACAGTTTTAATTTTAATAAGAGCTTTGTGTTTGTTTCCGTCAGTCTGAGCAGGTCGAACTTCATCATGATCCAGGCGGTGAACTGGGACCCACGACATGATCCGGGTCTGTGCGGACCGAGCCAGCTCACGATGTCATTCTGACCAGGAAACGCCACCAGGCGGAGACACGTCAATGAAAGGTTTGAACGTTGAGACGATGTCAGAAACTAATCTGGAGTTTGAGCTTCCTGCTGCAGCACCATCAAAACAACACCACCTTAACACCGCCGTGCAGACATCTGTCTGTCTGCGGCGGTAGCGTGTTGCCGTGGCGCCCGGCGAGCCTTACCTTTAACGTGACGAGCAGCGTGACCGTCTCCACGGAGTAGTAGCCTCTGTCGACGTAGTCCCCCATGAACAGGTAGTTGGTGTCGGGAGACTTGCCTCCGATCTTAAACAGCTCCATCAGGTCGTGGAACTGACCGTGGACGTCGCCACACACCGTCACCGGGCATCGCACCTGAAGGAGGCGAGAGCGACATCATCAGGTCACATGACACGCCGAGTGAAGCAGAGGAGCGTGACTGTGTGAGCGTGAATCAGGACGACGACTTTAAGATCAGAAATATTTAATAAGGAGTCAGTAAATTAGTGAGCGCTGCTTTCGTTCTGGTTATGTCAGGGGGCGGTTAGTTGGTACAACTCGTGGTTCGGGGTCCTGTTCGTTCAAACTGTCTAATTACTGAACTTAATTTAACTCTTGGTCCTGTGAACCTGGCGACACGTGAAGACTTAAACGTTCCAGCTCACTCTGTTTGTGGTGTAAACACGGTGTGATACTGTCAGACGTGCTCAGCTCTCTTACACACACACACACACACACACACCACACACACACACCACACACACACACACACACACACACACACACACTTTTTACATGTTAGTCTTCAGTGTGAAGTCACTGCGTGTTTCCGTACTTATATTTTATATTTATGCTGTTGGGGGTAGAAGGGAATCCAAATGTCAGTCCTCTGTGTGTCCTGCACATGTAGCAGCATTGACTTGAACGTCACAGTTCTATGGGGGCGGCTGTGGCGTTCACTAATCAGATGGTCGGTGGTTCGATGCCCAGCTCCTCCAGTCTGCACGTTGAAGTGATCCTGAACCTGCTTCTGTGAGCTGCTCGATGACTGCATGTGAATTTGACTTCAGTCATCAGAACATGAGCTGTTTGATCGTTAACGTGACTTCCCGTCTCATGTTTGATTCTAGTTCTCCTTCTGACATTCGGACGTCCTCGTCTGTCCCCGTTAACGAGCCTGCAATCAGCTGACAGTAAACAAAGGAACTCACCTCCTGAACGTTGGACTCCTTGGTCAGGATCTCTTTAGCCT